>OU015492.1:135740443-135782943 GCA_907164885.2 Dolomedes plantarius
CTTTTAACCACTACGCCACCGGGCTTTATTCACACACACACACACACATATATATATATATATATATATATATATATATATATATATATATATATATATATATATATATATATATATATATATATATATATATATATATATATATATATATATATATATATATATATATATATATATATATATATATATATATATATATATATATATATATATATATATAGTCCTCAGACTGGTAGCTTAAGAGATCAGCGAAAGGGTGAATTAGACTTTTTTTACTAATTTCACTAGTCTGTAACATTTATGGTTGTTTCTAAAACTGAACCATTACTGTAGTAAATCGTTGAATTGACCACTGGGAAAATAAGCAAGAACTATTTGCTGCATAGGGAATTTCACTGAACACTAACTCTCTTATCATCTGTTTATTAATTCATCTGTTTGATGGACAAAATTGAACGTTTTAACGTGATGATCGTAAAGTTAACTGTGTGGAAAAAGGAAGCACATACATTAAGAGCTTGATAAGTTTGTACTTACTGTATTAAAACTATGATGTAGAAAAATTATGATCATGCAAAAACATTTTCAACTTTATTGGCCATCAAATGCAAACATTGTCTTGCAAAATTGTGATTTTACATTAAGCCATAAAAACAATGACCATTAGCTGGAATTTAGTTCTAGAATAAAGGACAAGATCTGCGTGTTTCAAAGCAGTAATTCCTGATTGCTGAATTAGTCTGTCCGTGCAACTTCGAAGATAGAATGTTTCAAAGCTTACTTCTTTGGAACTTTTGATTGAAAGAAAGATCGCCACGAGACGAACATTATTTGATGAAAAGATTCCACCATGTATTTTTTAAAGTAGTTTTTCTTTTCTCGATTGGGTAACAGTTGCGTGACTGAACACTCATCTTTACAACATCGACTGAATTTTTTTTAATCGATATGCTATTATTAAGGACTTTCAACATCTATTACTTACAAGTAAACGAATTTGACTCACGGGAAACTTGTGGAAAAACAAGTAGAAATAGAAGATATTTTAATAGTCACAATCATCCTTTTCATTAGATTATGGTAATTAAGAAGCCATCTATTCCTGTTAGACTAGTATGATTTTAACTGGTGTTTAATTATTTTCCGTTTATCTATCAAATAAAAAACTTTTTCGACTCGATACGAGTTCAACAATCTTCAAAGGCATCAATTACTTCCAAAACAGAGTGAAATGAGTTTGGATGTTAAATTAGTATTACTAAAATAAATTAAAAAGTTGTATTTCAGTTGTGTACTTTTTCGTCATTTTGACGGGTCTGAGAAGTTTGTTCCTTGATTAGGTGGTAATTATCTTTAATAGGATTCTGCTATTTGAAAATTCTATAAAAAAACTATTTTTTCCGTCGATGTTTCCCCATCTCCACAATATGTACAAGAAAAAGTATTTCATTTGTAGATGTGTGTCACATCACTCTAACCGGACAGATAGAGAAACCTTTTCCCTTTTCATTTGTAACAAAGGTCCAGAAGTCGGACATGTTTTATTATTTGCATAGCTACACTGCTGGCAACCCAAATTGCAACACCAAGAAAGACAAGAGATATCACAACAAAATTTATTTTGTAGATAACATGTTGACCAAGTATCAAATGATTAAATTTATAGACTTCTGTGAAGTGTGGTTCCTGCCAAAATCAGTAGCCAGAGTAGCCGCCACTGTTGGAGATCACCGCTGCCACACGCCTCGGCATTGATTCAAAGAGACTTTGGATGAGTTCTTGGGGTACAGCAGACCAAGCAGCTTCCACACGTTGCCAAAGTTGATCTGCTGTGGCAACGTGTGTAAAGTACCGGCAATGCGTACTAGAGGTGTGCGAGAGTGATATCCAATACCGCCCCATACCATAATACCCGGTGCAGGACCAGTGTGGCGGTGCATAACGCAGCTGTTCAGCATCCTCTCTTCACGGTGTCTCCAGACTCGAATGCGACCATCGTGGTGTTGCAGACAGAAGCGTGACTCGTCAGTAAAGACAATTTCATTCCATTCTGCCGTCCACATCCTTCTGTCATCGCACCATTTGGGTGTTGCATTTACAGTGGCCAGCAGTGTAGATAGTTTACACCAAAAAAAAATCTGACAAATTCAATTCGCATAGGCACAACAAAGCTTTTCTTTTTAATGACGGCCAATAACTTCTATACACGTAAAGTAATATGAGACACGCACATATACCGTAAAATCTCGAGTATAACACGCACTTTTTTTTCGCATTTAAGTTCGTAAAAATGAGGATACCTATTATATTCGTGTACAAAAAAAACCTGTAGTTTTAAACATTGGATAAACGAACGTACAGTATCTGTAAGACATTGTCGCAACACGGGTGCGTGCGCATCTGCACTCCGGGATTCATCCACCCGTTTACTAAGCAAGTATTCCTTTTAAACAAACGGAACTCATAGTTCGTATCGCCAAGTGAGGATGATGATGGCGATATGTATTACGACGGCAACAATAATTATGACATGGACGCAACAACAATAGATGAGCTGTGTTCTAGTGAAATTGATTAAGACTGATAATTTGACAGTATTGTTTGTTTTGAATTAACAATTTAAGGTTTTTTCTAACGAATTTGACGTTTTCGTTTCTTTTAATTACAAATTTTATTTATGTTAATAAATAATTGTGCAAATTTTAAATAAAATATTGAAAAGTTATGGGTGCGTATTATAGTCGAGATTTTACGGTATATATATGTGTAAATATATTAAATTTCTATGTTTTTAAGGCAATCTTCTGTCCAACTAATGGTAGAAAATGAATCAACAGGAGCGCGCAGCCTCCTTTAGAAATTTACACAGCACAGAAACGCAATCTTCTTTTCTCCCTCAATGACTGTTTTTTAGATTTATTATCAGCCTGAAGTAAGAACGGCCAAGAAATAAATAACTACATAAAACGGAAGAAGAAACAGGGAGCGAAAAACACAAACAAAATAACCGCGTTTTTTAACACCGGGCACCAGAAAAGCGGCCAGATAATTAACATGCATCATTTCTGCTAATACTTCCGCAGGCCTGATTAGGCCCCCCGCGCAAAAACCAGCTTCAAAACTTGAAAAGAATATTTTGCAGAAAACACGGCCTAAAAAATGGCGCACATAAAAAGATGCGGGGCGTAAATCAGTGTGCCGGGGTGGTAAGTTTTATAGCCGGCAAGTAGCCGTTTGGGTTCTTTATTTTCTTTTATGTTCCCGAGAACAGCCTGATGTCTCATTTTAAGGGGAAGTAGCTGCAATTAATCTCTAGCGAGAAACATTTCGGTAATCCTTTTTTTTTTTTTTTACTTCTTTCTTTTCTCTCTTCTTGGAGAGGAACAGTTTCAGAATGGCTTTAATGCCAGTTTAGCCGCAAAAATCTCACCAACGTAATTTTGCTGTTTTATAAACATATTTTTCACACCTCCTGTGAGGCATATAAACAGTCTGCTTTGAATTCCTTTATTACGGATGTCTGCGTTCTGTTGTCGGCAAATGACGCGGAGGAGTCATTTGCCGACAAGTAATGAGTGCTAGGAAAAAGCTAGGTAATATACTGAGTAGAATTGGATTAAATATTTGTTGAACAAATGGTTAAATTACTATACTGTAAAAGAAGGGGGGAAATTTATCAAGTGGTCTAATTTTCTCTTGAAATAACCGGGTATAATGTCTTTATTTTCCCCCCTATTTACGCATTAATTGGAGGAACAAGATGCCCAGGCATGTCATCTTGTTCTTAAAATATCTAACAATGTTTTCTTTATTTTAAAAATGATAAAATTTCCTGTTCCAGATATTATGGAAAAATTTGTTTATATATCAGTGCTGTTATTCATGATCATAAAGCACCCTAGATAAATCAGTCTGAGCCAGAAAGACTATAACACTAAACTTTTAAAAATAAGTTTGCAATATCTGATGTGTCTGTACTACGTAATACGATTACTTATGAGACAACACATTTATTACGACCAAAATTGTAAGTGAAGATATAGGTATCTGAAATAAATACTTGAAATATTCTTGCCACAATAATTAAATAAGATTTTGAAACACGAGTAAAAAATTTCTTGAAAACCCTTTCATTCATATTGTGACTAGGATGGAAGTATGTTTTTAAAATTTACGACAGTGTAAGTTAGATATGTCACAGCTATATCTCAGCTGTTTTATCCCAAATTTATATTATTTTCCCAATATAAGTGCTAAAGTTAAACAGCTCTAATTTCAACTTCAATCTGTAGATTATAATGTCACGGAGAGTGGCAGTGTAACAGAGTCTGCAGTTGTCTAGCATGGTGTGGGTTTATGAATAAACAACTTTGGTTAAAATCACAAAGTTTATTTTAGAAACTACTTAATAAACGTTAAAATATTAAAAATCACAATTAAGAAACTAACTTTCAACAAATTCGCTCTATGAGCGTTAAATCTATAAATTCAGAGCAGCAGTACTAGCAAAATCATCTCACACGGAGACTTTTCACAAACGAATCTCACTAGCTCCTGAGCCCGACCGTGTGTGCTGCCTTGGCACATTTGTTCTAACCCGAGCGGCATTTATACAAGAAAGTAAGATCAAATTAACATACATTTGCATAAAATACACTGGAAATGAAAAACAAACCGTGGGGAAAACAAATGAAAACCCCCATTACTCAGATATATGATGTCAAAAGTTGACGTAACGCCATTGGCTGTTAGGTAACATGTGCTATAGCACTATGTCAGTCTAAAACGATAGGTGAATGTCAGAAAGTAATGCAGGTAAACTAATTCTTATAAACTGAAGTTTAGGTAGCCTATTTAGCGTTCATTTTCCTAACATATAAGCCAAAATTAAACCTCAGTATCTTCCTTCAACATTCAGAAAAAAATTCAGAAAATGGCATTAGAACCGCCACCTGTTACCACTGATCATTCAGAGACTATGTCCGGCCCAAAAGAGAATTTTTATAAGAAATCATTAATAATAATAAAAAAACATAGCTTCTATACAAATATAACGTAGTTTTTCTAAGGTCGATTATCAGCAAAAGAATGTAGGAAATGACGACTTTGAAGAAAACCTCCAGGTAAAAAATGCGAACGTAATTTCTGGAAAGACTAATTTCGTACACAAATTTGGCAGTCGAAACCGTACAAACTTAGCTCCCAGTACATGCAAACGACGCATATACTGGTGTCTGTATTCCATAAAGCTTATCTAAAACAGCATTCATACTATATATACCGGTTAAAAATCTTCCGTGTTTCGTAGATTCCCTTACAGTTTCGTCTGTTTCGTTTCAAAATTGCTCACTCCCAGAGATACCGAAATGCTGGGAACAATGGAAGAGGAAGAGAAACTAAGATGAATTCCGAGAGTAAAAACATGATCTGATCAAGTCTGCAAGAGAAAAAATGTAAATATCTCGCAGTGAGTCTCTTATCTCTTTCGCAGAGCGGCCATTACCGTAAACAAGGTTTATGCAGAGGCGTCAAAATGAAATCCAAAAGAAGCAGGAGTGTATGATAAATTATTCCAAAATCGCAAAGATAATCTTGAAGAAGGTATTCTCAAATAAACCTGTTTAAGCCTTTCTAGTTGCTAACCCATCTTAAACTTTAATTTTACTTTGCGCGGTACTTGCAGTGCGATTTCACCCCAAACACTTGTGAGTTCAGTTTTGACATTAGACTTTTTTCTTTGAAATTTTGCAGTCAGTCTAAAAGCAAAATTACAGATTAAATTTGAGTGTTTATTCTCATGATACATTTATACACCCCTAGTGCCCCAATATTTTAAAATTTTTTCAACTGCATTCAATAAAGCAGGCCTGCACAACATACTGCCTGCGGGCCTTATGCCGCCAGGTTTTTAGGACGCATAATATTATAAATCTAAAAATTACGCAATATTATTTTCAATTTGTAGTATTACAAATGAAAAGCAATGAATATTAATATTTATTAAATTATAAAAAAATCAGTAATGTATTTTTTGTAAGATAAAATAGTTTTTGCTTTCCCATCTATCCAATTTCCTTGCGGCCTGCAACAGCTTTCCATAAAGTAATCGGGACCTTATCCCATTTTGATTTGTGCAGGCCTGCTCTAAATTGCTGGATGTAATGTCTCCTACACACCGAAATTTCATATTTCAAACGCTTTAAGGGAAAAAAAAACTCTGAATGTGATTTTTCTTTCTCGCAATTATCTTTATGCGTAACATTTTCCAGTATTGTTCACATCCTACTTCAGAAAATGCCAGGTACTTAAATAAATTCCGAGTCCTCTCAGGGTGCAAAATACTAGACATCTACGTTCCAAACATTGCGTAACACTTCAATTGCATTCTCAATCGAAAGGACTGGAACTCCAAACTTTTGTTGCTCTAGATGTATTTTAATCTATCTTGCTAGAAGCAAACAAAATAACTCATTATATAAAGTCGCAGACAAGTCAGGAAAATTATTCGGCAATAAATTAACTAAACAATCACTTATTTAACCCACCGTATACCAATATAAAATAAAAGGAAGTTAATACTCTTTCTGAGCCAACAAATTGCAACATATTGAATAAGCAGAATAATAAATACTATCATTTTATAGTCAAGTCTACTAATGTAATTTAAAAGATATTAATATTGAGACAAATAGCATAAATACAATTATTCAAAACTTATTAATATTAATTCACTCGTTATACGATTACTCTGTAAGGTGATAGTTTAATTAAAGCAATTTAATTTTTTTTTACTTCGACGGATTCTATAATTGAATAGTTAATTAGGTTATGTAAGAAAATAGTCTGGTATTATTTATTTGTATTGGTAAGCACTGAAACTCTATGGGAAAATCAATATAAAATTTAATGAATAAATTATTTGGAAACAGCACACAGACCCTTTGCAAATCTAAGACTTTTCAAGAAAATGCATGTTTGACATACTCCCCAGAAGTTTTAATGTTTAAGAGGAATTTCATTTTTTGATAGTTTTCACTAGACAAAATCAATCTCAAAGAACAACTTAGCGGATTGTCCCTCTCGTAATTAATGCCAGCGTTGCAACAGCACTTTGGAAAAGGCAGACTCGTGTTTGGGAATGCCTATTTGTCGTAAAACATGCCTGAATTTTTAAACAATTTGTAATCATCCTTGTACCTGAAAGAAAATACTCTACAAAAGATCAATCGGAATAATAAAATATAAGTTAAACTACCATTACGCACATTTAGTTATGTTGAACTGTTATGTTGTTTGATGGATTTTCGACTCATTAGCTATTTCGTCATCAAAGGAAAAAGGAATGAAGTACACGTTTTGAAAGTATCGAGTGACATACACTATACGCGACCGAAATGAATCTACGAGGTTGACTGTTTGGGGGTATGTCGAGAAAGAAAGAAGAAAAAAAAATAACTCATCGAGACCAAAGTACTTTACTGCCTTTTTATGGTGAATGTAATGTCTTCGTTTTCTTTCTAAACTGGAATAAAACTGGAGTAACAACATAAAACTTACGAGAGAATAAAAACGCAGAGAAGATCAGAAAGTACGGCTTCGAGTTTTCATTCCAGATATCCATTGAGACGCTTCGTTGTATTTTCATGTTCCTCGAAGTGAAATGAGCGTATATCATGTGCATGTGAAGATCGTGTGAAGCATGTGTGATGTATGTGAAGACATGATCAATTCGAAGTCGTTCCTAGGAGGATGCTTGTCAAATCCTTTCTAGTCTTCTGGTTTGAATTTTTATATGTTCATACTAATTTACTTTGTAAGACATATTTAAATGCAAAATTTAAAAACGTTCGTATCTTAATTGAGTTTGCAGCATTGATGCCCTATTTTATTGCGATATTAGATTTATTACCCGGCTTCGCTCGGGATTCAGTATCTGTTAAATATTTTTTTTCAATGATTAGCCTCATGTTATGATGTTCTAAAGTTATAACAACTCTTAAACAAATTAATTTCCTTTTTTCAGTAATAAAAAATTCATTTATTAACTAATTTGTTGTTATTTTAATACTTGCCAGTACACAGCATTTTATGTTTCTTTTTTATCATCTGCGACAATGCAATTCTCAAAACTAAATCGTCTGCTACGTTTCAATGCCTTTTTCAGACTTTATTAATTAGAATATACACGTATTTCATGATTGTAATTCTTTCTCATAACTAAATCGTCTGCTACGTTTCAATGCCACTTTCAGACTTTCTTAATTAGAATATACACGTATTTCATGAATGTAATTCTTTCTCAAAACTAAATCGTCTGCTATGTTTCAATGTCTCTTCAGTTATATAAATCATCGAAAAATAAATATTCCGGCGTTGCCACATATATGAAAATAATATATCAAATTCATTCTTGCATGAGCCAATATATGAATAAATCACGTTTTTAATTCATGTCTATTTATTTTTACACCAACGTTATAATTTAATTCCCAACAATGAAATGTTACAATGACTTTGAACAAAAATATCCGTTGATACCGCGCAAACTTGTTCTAACATTATTCGGGAATGGAACGTCGTAGCGGGATGAAGATAGTCACATTCATCCTGATTTTTCAAGCACATTAAACCGTGTAAATTTCATCAAGGTAGGGATCACGGTTCTTGAGTTTTTGTGAATCACACACACATACACACACGACCCATTTCCCGTTTCTGTTTTATATATAAGATTTTTCATTTATCTATATTAATACTTTACGAACTGTTAATAGTAATAACTAGTTGCTTTCTCTAATTGATTAAGTTTCAATTTGTTTTCCCGTGGTACATACATTTTAACATAATGTATGTACCAAGGGACCTCAATAACGGTCCTCCGGGAAGAAAAAAAAGTGTCCATCCTACGTCGCGAGTTAGAATTTTGGCAGTGCGCCAAATCCAGTAGCAGCAAACAGTTAAATCTGTTTAACTGTTTGCTGCTACTGGATCTGGATACTGGAAAATACTACGCTCTGAACTAAAGTACCAAAATGCGTAAAAAAAAGGTAGGCAACTATAAGTAATCCTACGTTAATAACCCTCGGTAGTTTCTTTAGAAGAGACTACCTGATTTTTTTTAAAATTCAGTACATATATAGTTTATTTCCCCACCTCTAGTTCATTAGTGAGTAACTATTTTATGTTTATATCTATACTTTGCTATTATTTAATGTCTAATTATGTATGAATTTCTAAAAATTTCAAACTTTTATCAATAAATTTCCGAAAGGGAATTTTTTGCAGCCTTAGGAAGTACAGCCAGTATTTCTATTTGATGGATGAGGGACCTTATATAAAGCAAAAAAATAATAATTAATAATTTAAGTATAAAACCTCATTCCGTGCAGTCTATATATACGTGAGGGCGTAATGTCAAACATGTCCTCGATCATATTTTCAAAAATACCTAGTTTACGTACGAGTATTAATCCCAATAGTTAAACGTAACTATTCAGTTAACGCATCTGCCCAGACGTATTACCCATGGAGGCGATGTTGCCAGCCCTTATTTAATAAAATATTCCTTCACATCCATCATATAGACAACTTCAGCCTATAATCAAGCCAGGTTTGCTACTGCTCTGAACTAAAATACTACGCTCAATTCTTTCAGTGCTATGCTAAAAGAGAGTAAATGTGACTATCTATGTTTTTTAATGTATTTTCAATGTCCTGCCGCAATGTAACACTTTGTACTTGAATTTTCTTCTCTGTGTTCACCACAAGTGTATTAAATGTTACGGATGGATTAATATGAGTCTCGAATGATTATCCAGCATATTGGTCGAACACACACACACACACAAACACACTTTATAATATTATATATATGAGTGTGTGTATTCAATATTGTATGCATAAAGCATTTTTATGAAATTTTGGTAGCAAACCAATGTATGACATGTAAAAACTAAAGGGTTTTAATTGAGCTATTATATAGTGCAAATAATTAAGTGTTAAGTTTGATAATTTCGTTGATAGTCGTTAGATTTTTAAAATTTTTTAATTTAATTTAATTTTATTTTTTTGAAGGCGGAGGCACTTGTCGCGAAGACATTCACCGCAGTTTTGCTGGTTATTTTATTATGGGGCACCCTATAGGTGGACCACCATTGCCCCCTATGAAGGGACGACACAAACGGAGGCATTTTAGTGGCGCTTCGCCAGGATTCGATCCGAGCACCCTCACTACTGAAAACCAGCGCGCTGTACCACAAGGCCGCCACGGCCCTGATTTTTTAAATGTGTGCAGTATAAAAAGTTTTGTAGATTACAACGAAGTTTTTTATGAATATAAGTAGCGTCAAAGTTGGTCTGTTGTTTACTTCAAGCCTATCTTAATTCTTTCATTGTTATATTAAAAAATACATAATTAACATTAAAGAATATACGGCTAATTTTGAGAACATGGAGAGATTTCTGTTAAAAAAATTACAGTCCATCCAGTTTCAAATACGCAGTTGTTTGGCTTATAAATCTGTCACTGGAATTGTCGAAATGTAATGATTTACTTAATTTTGATTTGCCAAAAAAATTTTCTTGCTTTATTTGTGGTGAAGCTGTTTACAATCATAAATAAAAAAGTAAATCTTCTTCATATTCACAACAATATTAAAACAAGATTTCTGCAATAATTATTATAAAGCAATCATAAACGCGTTATAATATTGTAAGTGGAGTATTGGGAGAAAACTGCTACAATGATTTATGAAAGAAGATACATCAATTAAACTGAGTTTGGGAAAACATGTGTCTGAAAAGTATACTACTCAAAAATAATTTATAAGTTACGATCAACCTTTTTAAATATTATTTTATTACTAGTTCTCCACACTGTATGAATACTGCAGCATCGAGGGTAAATGATTTAAGATTAGGCTGGATATCGCGCTTGTTGTATTTCAAAGAAAAAGTTGCCTTTAGTGCTAGATCGTTGGTGGATGTTGACAGACATTCAGAAAATACATTTAAAAGAGTTTTTACGCAGTTTTAAATCACCTGCTCTGAAATCCCTCTGAAAATTGAACACATTTTGTACATAATTTAATAATTGTTTGATGATATCTTTCTCTCTCATTCATTCATATCTCACCATGAAATTCATCAAATCAGATCTCAGTCAAAATCTGACTACTGCGTATAACGGTGTATGCAAAAGAGATTGGTTCAAAATTGAACAGAAATACAAGAACTAATGAAAGTATTGTATTCTAAAGCTAAAATGCAGGAGGAAGTTTATTTTCCTTTCTTTTTAATGTTTCGGGAATAGCGTCCCCGGCCACCGACAAACAATGCATCTAAAAATACAGGAGAAATTTAATGCGTTGATAATAATTGCTTTTTTACATCTGAATATAAAAATGAAGATGAAAGAAAATAATTCTTTTCTCATAGCTCACGTTTCTTTCCGTTTTTATCCACCAGTTTCTTTCTTAGTGTTTTTACAACTCTTTTTTTTTTCTTTCCCCTCTTTTAATTTTAACTAAAAAGCTTCCAATAAATGATTCCGAAGTGATAAAAATAAAGAAAAAAATAAAAAAATAAAAAAACTCTAGAAAAGAGTACAGAAAAAAAAATTTATAAAATGAAAGATGAAAAAAGTTTTTGGGATGAAATCGCAGGGGAAAATTGCAACAACAACAGCTAAAAAAAATATGAGGAAGGAGAAAAGAAACTTAAGATCAAAAAGGATTGAAAGCTGCAGGAGGGAGACGATAACTAAGAAAGAAAGAAAGTTCTGCGTATAATCAGGAAAAAAATACATTTCATTTAAAATGTAAAGCATATAGAATAAGATTCTAAGTGAACAAAATTAAGTAAGCTGCAATAAGAAATATTTTTATGAGTGATAGTAATTGTCAATATTTTTTCAAAAGGTTTAAAATTCGGTGTAAGGTTATTTGAATAATATTTCCAATAAGAGCTTGCTTGCAGCACATAAAAAATATATGTAATAAAAATACATGTAATAAAAATTGTATATTTAATCAACGATAAAAAAAACCATAAGAAATATACAGCAGTAAAAGTGTAGTGATAGGAAAAATTTAAATTAAATTCCATTCTTAGTTTAAACGATAATAACTTTAATTAACTTTTTAAAAATGAGAGTGTGTATGTGTGTAAGGGGTTCGGAAAATAATTTTCCCTAGAATTTACAAAGAACGATTGAATTTCTTTTGAAAAGTTTATAACTCAGACATAATGGCTAAATGTATGTATCCGATAATGGTAAAAAAAGTTCAGATCTAGGTTAATTAATCTCATTTACAACTATCTCCCGATCTAGACAATTGATACCGAATGTGAATCCAAAGACTAGATTCTGTTCTCCTCTCTGTTTACTGCGCCAGCATGTAATTCATCTTTAATTCAATTAATTTTACAGTTTGAATATCCAGGAGCTACTACATATTACATATCTGAATGCATTCTCTGTATCGGTTATTACAAACACTGGCGAGCAATCTTTTATATCAGTAGGTTTGAAAAACCTCAAAATTCCATAAAAATAATCCGTAAAAATTATTTTTGAAAATGGCCTTGATTATGAATAAAATTTTAATCAATGACATCTGAATATAACAATCCCCCAGAGAGTATATGTGTTAATAACTCTAAATTCCTTAAAAATATATAACTTCTTCTTAAATTTCTTCGGACATTAACCATTACTATTTGTGTACACTCAGTAGATGTGAAACTGATTAAGACCCTGCTAGCCAATAAGGATTCAAAATAATTCACATCTTGTCATAGACATAGCGTCAGGGGGGCACGTGTCTGCCCCCCCCCCAAATTTAACTTGAAACAAATTAAAACGTTAATAGAATTTCAGTTAAAATCGGAAAATTGCAGAAAACTTTTAAGAAAGTTCGTTTTTTCCCTCTTTTTTCATACCGTGGAAGCGAAGATTCCGATTATATCTTTAGCCTTAACATAGTTTTTAACAATGATATGATCCATAGCAAAAATTCAATGCTATATTTCTTTCCTCATTTTATTTATATTATATTTATTTTTCTCATTGTATAACTTTTGAATACTACTCAAACATCAATTTTATTGTTATTAAACTTAAAATCATAATATTTCATATTTTAAGGACCGTCCGCCAATCAATGCGCCGAGGAGGGCCCTAACAGAATTTAATTCATGCCCCCCCCCCCCAAAAAAAAAAAAAAAAAGTTAGAAGCACGCTACGCCTTTGCAGCTTGTTTAGAGTTAGGGAATAAAACGGTGTAGAGTAAATAGACTTTTGAACTCAAGCAATGGATGATAGAGTTTAAACCTAAGAGACTTTGGTGTGTTGTTTAATTTTATGCGATTGCATGCACAAATGTAGCAAAATTTTTCACTAAGATTTCTTCTCGGAAGTCAATACTTTCTCATCATGACATTTTTCTTGGCGAGTCATGGAAGTAAATCAGTTCTTACTTCAAAAAATGCAAGAGTGGAACCGCATTTGCAATTGAAACAAGAGAATCAAAACAGTGGTGTTCTTCAAACTGAACTTCATTCTATAAAATAAATAAATAAATAATAATAATAATAAAAAAATTTAAAAAAGCCTTTCTTTTCTTTTAAACTTTACCTTTCTTTTTTTTAAACAAATAAATGTAAAGAATAGTGCAACGGAATCAAAATTAAGTTTTGACTAATCGAAATAATAAACGCCAAAGGCCCAGGGCAACTTAGTCGTTAGCGCGTCGGGATTCATTACTGAGGGTGCCTTTGAGTACTCTCGTATCTACGCAAGTTATGTGTAGGCGAAATTTCTGGGCCGTAAAATTTCTCCATGGGGTTTGTTGGGGTGGGAGGATGATACACCTCCCCCCTCCCCATGCGTCGCCCCTGAGGATGTTCGGTCTTAAATGTGGTGGCAGAGATTCAACCCTTGAAGGCCTAAGTTGCTACGTCGGGCCCCGTCTGGTACATTTGAAGCATTGAATAGAATGAATGCCAACAAGATTTTGCAAACTAATTTCTAAACTGATCCATTTTTGTTAAATAAATTCTTCAATTAATTGATTCGAATAGTAAGTATTCCATGAATTAAAAAAACGATCAACCCTACTTGGTAATAAATGTCATAGGGAAAAGTCCCTGTTTTCACGTTCTGAAAACTTTTTATAATAATTAACCAATTTGTATTTACCAAAGAAATAATTTAATTATGATTAAAATTAATTCGTTAGTATCAATACTATAATGTTAACGAAGAAAAAATAATTTCGCCGATATAATTTTCAAATTCATTATAACTCATATGTTAATTATCTTTGAAATTTTGAATTATATTTAAAATATCATTTAATTATCTTTAAAACTCAGAATTAAAATACTATTCAAAATAACAAAATGCAAATTTTTAACTTTTTTTTTTCAGTTTTAGCATATACTCAGGGTTATGAGGAAACAAAATAAAGTAACTTTTCCTTTTAATTTTTAATATGTATTTAAAATTTAAAGAAAATTATTTTACAAAATTTAAAAAAAATTAAAATATAATAACTATAACTGAAATCCCCCTCGTTTTAAGTATGTAATAGAAAATAAAGAATGGAGCAGAAAAAATGTAATAGGTTTCATATTGATATAAGCTATATGGAAGTAAACAGAAAAAATACCAGTTATAATATACTACATCTGGCAAAAACATTATCTCCTTACAAGTGATGGCCTAATAGGGTAAAAAATTTCCCTAAGTGAATATCACAATCTTTATAAGAGTGAAAAAGGTCCGATGTCTTGCCTTTTCTAACCATCATTATAACCATCATTTCTTTCCTTATATGGTAAAAGAAAACTACATTATCTAATACTAAAATGACTCGTAAAGAAGGGGGAAATAGCTAAGTAGTACACATAAAAGTCATTTAAGCACATAATTAAACTCCGTGAAAGGGCAGAAATGGTAAAGAATAGAGAGAAAACGAGGGAAAAAAAAAATACTAATGCTCCAGTCTCGACTATCTCTGGCCGAACATGAGTAATAGGAAAGTGTGGGAGTACTACGGATCATACATTTTTCTTCAACGCATCAGACGTATCGTGAGCGAGTAATGTAAAAAAAAAGGGAAAAATTGGATGGGAAAACTGGGAGTTATTATTATTTTTGCTTTTAGATAAGATGACCAGTGATGGACTTTACGACGCTCTAACATGGTTCGTATCTTTGCCGGCACAAAGAAAAAAAGAGATGGGTAGATATGCGGATTATGAGATATTTCCTAACTAAATATTATTTCCACTGGGGTTCGGGTATAAGCTGTTTATAGAAACTGACAAACCCCGTAATGTGCGAGATTCGCCAAAAGAGGATATGATTGAGGCACGGTAATTGCCACGGCAAATTGTAGAAAGAACAAAAGTGGAAGTACGGAAATTGGATAAATGGTAAGAGCGCATTAAAAGACTGACCCGACTCACAATGTATTCTGAGAATTTGAGGACTTCAAATTTTCCCAACTTCATGAGACATAAAATACATGACTGCTATAAAAGTGAGATTTTCATTGAGTGTAAGCTGTATATAGAACTGACAAACCACGTAATGTGCGAGAACCGGAAAAAATGAGGATATGATTGAGGCACGGTAATTGCCACGGCAAATTGTAGGGGAAAAAAAATGGAAGTACGGAAATTGGATAAATGGTAAGAGCGCATTAAAAGACTGACCCGACTCACAATGCATTCTGGGAATTTGAGGACTTCAAATTTTGGTCTGTTCCCAACTACATGAGACATAAAATACATGACTGTTATAAAAGTGAGATTTTCATTAAGTTTGATAGTAAGCTGTTTATAGAACTGACAAATCTCGTAATGTGCGGGAACCAGAAAAAAATGAGGATATGATTGAGGCACGGTAATTGCCACGGCAAATTGTAGAAACAACAAAAGTGGAAGTAAGGAAATTGGATAAATGGTAAGAGCGCATTAAAAGACTGACCCAACTCACAATACATTCTGGGAATTTGAGGACTTAAATTTTGGTTTGTTCCCAAATATATGAATGACACATGAAATATATGAATGTTATAAAAGTGGGATTTTTATTAGGTTTTAGTGAAAGGTGTTTATAGAACTGACATACCCCGTAATGTATGGGAACCGCCAAAGAGTATATGATTGAGGCATGGCAATTCCTACGGAAAATCATAACTAAAGTGGAAGTTCGGAAATTGGATAAATGCTAAGAAAGCATTATAGGACTGATCCGACTCACAATGTATTCAGAGAATTTGAGGACTTCAAATTTTGGCCTGTTCCCAACTACAAGATATAACATATAACACAAGATATAACAAGATATAACATCTAACCAATAAGATATAACATACATGACTGTTATACAAGTGAGATTTTCATTAGGTTTGAGTGTAAGCTGTTTATAGAACTGGACAAACCCCGTAATGTACGGAAACCGCCAAAGAGGTTATGACTGAGGCATGTTAATTTCTGCGGTAAGTTATACAAACAACAAAATTGGAAACTCTCAGGAGGAAAGGGTTACATTGGATAGATGCTAAGTACGCATTGTAAGACTGATCCGACTTACAAAGCATTCTAAGAATTTGAAGACTTTAAATTTTGGTCTATTCCCAACTACATGAGACATAAAATACATGACTGTTTCAAAAGTGATATTTTTATTAGGTTTGAGTATAAGCTGTTTATAGAACCGACACACTCCGTAATGTACGGGAACCGCCAAAGAGGATATCATTGAGGCATGGCAATCGCTGCGGTCAATTATACAAAGAACTAAATTGGAAATTTGGAGGAGGAAAGTGTTAAATTGGATAAATGCTAACTACTCATTTAAGATTGATCCGACTTACAAACCATTCTAAGAATTTGAAGACTTCAACCTTTGGTCTGTTTTCGACTATTGGGATATAAAATACCTGCTTCAGTAAGAAAAGAAAAAGAAAAAAATTCACCTACAAATTAGCTGCAATTATGAAACCTCTGCATTCGTAGCAAAAGTATAAGGGAGTAAAAAGTCTCGAAAGAAACATAACATGCCGTCACGCAGGGGAAAAAGATATAAGAATATGGGGGGGAAATTTATAGAGTGGTCTTAAGAGTCTGGGGAGATATTTTTCATTCACAATATAAGACATCGATTCGAATGTACGGAAAAAATGTCGACGTGTTCGGTCGGAGGAGTGAGTGATTGAGTGAGGGGGAATTCTCAGAGTGGGAATTGAAGGATGGATGAACAAAACAGATGAAGCCTAAGAGGTTCCTCCTTTTTTTATAATAGAAATATATGATAAATTATGGCTGTATAAAATTCATCTAGCCTAAATTAGAATGTAATGTTTCATAAAAAAAGTTGTGTTAATATGATTATAAAATATTAAAATATACCACAATAAGGGCATCAAACTGATAAGAAGTTTAAAAATGTGGATTCTAAATATTTCACCATGTATTTGGGGATATAAGTATAAATAACTTATAAAACTCTCGTGAAAATTGAAAAGACGTATAGTAATCACTAAATATTTAATTTCCTCGCAAGCTTAGACCATGAAACAACTATGAAATACTTTTTTTTTTAAACCAATGCGGAAGCACTTGTCGTGAAGACATTCGCTTATAATACACCGCAGTTTTGCTGTCCATTTTATTATGTAGGCACCACATAGGCGGACCAGCATTACCCACTATGAAGGGACGATAGAAACGGAGGCATTTTAGTGGCGCGACACCAGGATTCGATCCAAGCACCCTCAGCAATGAAAGCCAGCGCGCTGTACAATAAGGCCGCCACAGGCCAACTATGGAATACTTAACATATAGAACTGTTAACATATGGCAATGTTGGTAACTATAGAGGAAAGTAGACCTTATTTTCCCAAGCAAAATACGAGTATTTTCCCTTTGTTTAACCACGGAAATTTTAGGGTATTTCGTTGGCCCCTAAACGAATTACAGAGTAAAAATTGCTCTAAATTTTACAGTTAAGGTCGATTCACAGATATGTATGAACAAGATCTAGGCCACTTTCTTTTGTGATTTCTTGAGGATTTCTTTTCAACACTTCTTCAAACTGCTCGTATTTTACAATTTATTTTAAAGATTTGTCAGCGTACATTATGCTCTGAATTTAGGGATTATGGGAGAGAGAAGATTAGGACAATGTTAATACACCGGTATACATTTTTTAAACCATTTTCTTAAATTTTATGAGAAAAGACAATACTAATAGTACTAATAAGTAACTTAGGAGTTTTTGGAAGCTATTTGTTGAAAAACAAAACAGTTGCTAGGATATGAGAAAACAACACGCCGCGCCACTGATAACGAAAACTAAGCTAACTTCCTTAGAACAGAAAGCAGTTTATTTTTATTGTTAGAAACGTGTTTCTAGAAAAACAGACGTGATGAAAGAAACAGAGATACTAGTTTAATCCTCGTGAAACAAATTAAGGCACTTAACACTTCCAATAAAATGCCCGACATAATGACTTCCTTCATTTTGTTTGGATCTTTTTTCGTAAATTCATCAATTAAGAGCTCGCAATAAAGCCATTTTAAGAAGACACTTTTTTCCCCCCAAAGGCTATAATGCCGTAAATTTCTTGTTATCTCCGAAGAAAGGACATTCTATGTAAATCACGTGAAATTACGGAGTGCCTGCATGCATATGTTTCTCTTTAAAGCCATAAAGTAAGTTTTAACTTTTGTAAATTGGAAAAGGCGTAGGCGAGCAAACCTTGATTTCTTTCGGAGATGTTGTAACTATAATGTTTCTTTATTAACTATCAAATTAGGATTTGATTTATGGTGGGGAATTCAAAACACATGGTCGTGACCCCTTTATCTCACTGAGAGAGAGATTTCAAATGGCAAAATGAAAGTTCAAAAATAAGTTTTCAAACTATTTTTCTTGTTTATCAGTCCGTGAAAATAAAAAAAAAATCAATTAGAGGAAAAAAAATTACATAATGAACCATCTAACGATAGGGTAGGTGTCCCAAATATCGCCTACTCTAACATTTTATCGACATTTTCTTCATTTTTTAGTTTCTGATTAGGCTGAAAACTCAAAGAACATCACTAAGAACTATTTTCTTTTGTATCCTGAGATAAACCAGAGCCATTTTAAGTTATGTAGCTGAATTGGAAAAATTGAAATTTCCAGTGAAACTCACAGCGGTTCCTAATATCGCCTACCTTTGTAAATATTACCGCCTACCAGACTAAATTAGAGGCAGCTGTTAAAAGGCGTTGCTAGCAAAATAATAGCACCTCTGTATTCTCTGTTTAGTGCACTTTCAAATGGTATAAGCAAAATTAGAATTCGGATGCACCTACCTGGTCATTCACTGGATTCTTTGGAGACAAAATTTACGAAGACAACAGCCAAAACAACTTCAGACGCCATATAGTTTATGTTGTCAGTGATAAGAGCTTTGTTGCAAGTGCCGCTGTTAGTACAAACCCAAAACTAAGAAGTCACTGCATTTTCTCATACACAGCGCTAATCGTACTTTGGAAACACGAGTAGACGATTTTAGGCACAGGGACAAAATTTGGAACACTCACCCTATCTGATGTTTTTACAAAAGCTGACGCAAAAAAATATTTATTTTATATCTTAGTTAAGTGTATGAAACAGCGCAAGAAAATAGATCATTTCGATCAAGACCGATGATTCAGCAAGGCACCCGAGGCGAATCAAAATCCGACTTCTGTTTCTTTGGCAAGAAGGAGAAATAAGTTCTAAAGAACAAGTAAATAATTCCCCATCTTCCTTTTTCTTATCACTATCATAAACAGGAATTACTTTTGTCTTTTAAGCGCTAATTTTTCAGAATTATTAAAAGGTCTCTTTATATTTTGCAATAACGGAATATGAAGTGAAGTAAAATAGGCTGGACATCATTCTGGGTAAAATCTAGGCTGAGAGTCCAGCTTTTTTTAAAAAAGCCTTAAAAAAATTGAAAACTTGAAAGGTTTTAATAAAATTCATAATATTTTTCTGTTAACTAAAAGCTTCATATTTATTTGAGTATAACTATGTGAGCTAGTAAATATTTTCTTTAAGTGCTGCTATTCTTCATTTCAACCATTTTATATCTATTTTTTGCTGCAATGAAAACAGACAGCATGAGACATTTGAAGAATTGCAGCTGCGAAATGGGATTTTTTTTTCTTCTGTCTATCCCTTTAAAATCAATAAAACAAAGAGAGTAAAAACATATATGAAAAATATTTCATAGGTTGTAGCTGTTCTGAGGCTTCATAGGTTGCTTTCATAGGTTGTAGCTGATCTGAGTAAATTTGACACAAGTCTCCGGACCAGGTTTTTATGATGAATTCGCAAATTAAGTGCAGCTATTTAGAAAATCTTCCAGTCAGAAAAAAAATGAGAAATGAATGTTAAATATAAATTATTTTTATTAATGATGTTAACCATTTTCCCATTAATGTTTTTACATTTTTTTTCTTGCTATCAAGTTAATAATTACTTTGTAAAATAACTATAGCTATTTAGAAAATCTTTCATTGAATGAAAATAAAATGAGAAAAAAAATCAGGTAGTCTCTTGTAAGGAAACTACCGCGGGTTATCAACGTACGATTACTTGTCGTTACTTACCTCTTTTGTATGTATATATGTATGTGTTATGTATACATGCATCTATATATATATATATATATATATATATATGTACGTATATGTACGTATGTATATATATATATATATATATATATGTACGTATATGTACGTATGTATATATATATATATATATATATATATATATATATATATATGTCAAAATTTTGACGCATTTTGGTACTTTTCTGTTTAACTGTTTGCTGCTTGCCCAATCGACACAGACTGGGTTTGGCACGCTGCCAAAATTACAACTCGCGACGCAGGACGATTTTAGCGTCTGAAATTTTGCTCTCCGGAAGATCCTTAAGGAGGAACGTAATCATACGTTAAAATACTGTTCATAAAGGATGTAATTAAAATTCATATTGTCTTAAGGCTATTTTATAACAAAGTTTAAAACCGTTTCGTAAATAAATAGCAATTAGTTTAGAAAACCCTCGAATTAAGCAGTGAGAAGTGATATAAAAACGATATAACACTCAAGACTAGTACCATTAAGCTTAAAAAAGATCCTTTAAATTTTATTTTTTTTTGACGAAAAAATGAATAAAATACATTTGGCAATAGTTCCCAACCTAACAGATGTATTGTAATCTACTATCCATTAAGTCTTTTAAATTATGAATACATAAATTACTTAGAAAAGACTGTACGTAAATTTAAAGCATATTTTCTCGTTTACTTCAAAGTTATTTTGCCCGAAATTTCAACGCGTACTTTGTGAGAAACCATTTTTTAACTGAACCGAACGCTGCACCTTAATAATAGTCAAGAGAGAATACGTATAACCCTTCATTACGCTTAATCACAAAATATATTCTTATTTGTACAAAATATCTTACAACAGAAATGAATACTGATGATAAAAGGTTTTATGAGCATAAAAGTGATTTTAAAAGTTTATTTGCTTGTCAAAATGAAAATTAGCGCACGCGGCACTTTGACAGGTCTGTTAAAGAATTCTCTTTCAGACCAGGTGAAAGGTACATCTCCCTTCACAAGCTGAAAGAACTTTTCACTTTTCCCGATGTTTTAATCTTAATTTCAGTTTATTACTGAACTCCGTATAACTATTTCGGCTTATAAAAGCTATTATACATTTTACGGGACAATGGAGTAGAAACATAGTTTATTATTCTAATGTATGTAAATGGGAGTAATATATTTTGAAACTATAAACAAGACACTAGAATAGCAATCCATAAAAGATTATAATTTAAAAAATCTGTAAATCTTAAATTTTACATCAGTACCGCTGTTAAAGGGAATGGATCAGATTCGTTTAAATAACTAAGTTAAAAAAAGTCATATAAGTTCACAAAAAAAATTTCAGGTAGTCTTTTCTAACGAAACTACCGCGGGTTATTAACGTAGGATTACTTATCGATGCTTACTTCTTTTGCATCTCTCTCTCTCTCTCTCTCTCTGTATATATATATATATATATATATATATATATATATATATATATATATATATATATATGTGTGTGTGTGTGTGTGTGTGTGTGTGTGTGTGTGTGTGTGTATGTGTGTAATAAAATTTTTAACCGCCTCTAACCTTTAATCGCCCGTAATACGAATTTTCTCTAAATATGGTAACCTTTCCGCCCTTTACCTCGTTTTTCCAATACTAACCTGCCTCGCCAATTTCCGGCAACCCGTTTAGAGCTACTTCCGTGCGCTCGCCAGAAGAGGGTTGAACGTCGTTTTGTAAGGTGATGGTTTGCTGGAATAAACTAAATTTGTTCGTTGAATTCGAATCTTAATGATTTTGGCTTCGATGTGTTTATCTCAGGAGAGGATTATTCGGCTCATTTCATATATATATATATATATATATATATATATATATATATATATATATATATATATATATATATATATATATATATATATATATATATATATGTATATATATATATATATGTATATATATATATGTATGTATGTATGTATATATATACATATATATATATATATATATATATATATATATATATATATATATATATATATATATATATATATATATATATATATATATGTGCGTGTCAAAATTTTGACGCATTTTGGTACTTTTCTGTTTAACTGTTTACTGCTTGCCCAAGTGATACAGACTAGATTTGGCGTGATACCAAAATTATAAGTCGCGACGACGGATGGTTTTAGAGCCTGAAACTTTGCTTTCTGGAGGACAGTTATGGAGAAACGTTAAAAGACTTACGTTAAAAGAGAAATAAATTTCTATCAGTTAGTACAACAATGCGCATAAGCGCAAAATTTTAAACCGATATGTTGAATAGTTTGTGACGTACCGCAATATTTCTTATTATTAAAACGGTTTAACGTTCCTCTATTTTTAAAACCTCATTGTTACGAAGAAATGAAGAAATCTTAAGCAATGGATGAAAAAATTAAGAAAAACATGCTTCTTTTGCTTGTACTAAGCTCTCGAGAACAAAATAAATTGTTTGCCCACTTTTTGATGGTTTATGTAGTATCTTCGAGCAAAAAGCAAGAAATAGTTGCATTTGTTACAATAAAAGAGTTTAAGTCAGTCAGTATGTGAGAAATTATAAAAAATTGACAGTTTGTAATGGGTTTTTTCCCCGCTATCATCTGATACAGATTAAAACGAAATCTGAAATTTTTTTTACGAGGTTTCAATTGAATTTTAAAGATTAATTTATAATTTAAGTTAATTCAGTTTTGAATTGAATTTTAAAGTCAAGACATGAGTCTGTATAACTAAGAAAACTGAAAAATAAACTATACATAAAAAAGGAAAATTTTCGAAATAAATCCAAACCATATAATTTTAGCATCACATTAGTTCGAACATCAAATAAGGTATTTTTAAACAATTCCAATATACCTTATCCGGGACCTTCATTTAATTTCCCATAAACCTAAAATTCGAGTTATAGCTGTATGCTATGAAATTTTAATTTCACTGTATTTATAGTTAAGAACAATTTATACAATTTATGATCTGCACATTTCTAGCGTTTGATAGTCTAATTCATTTGCTGTTCTTAACCTTCAAAAAAAGGCACCATTGTACTTATGCATCGTTATTTCTGAGTGCATATATATATATATATATATATATATGAACTATCTTAAATTTTCTTTCAACAATTTCTTTTGAGTAGCTCAAAATTTGATATCTAGAACAAGATAGGCCTAGTAAGGAAAAGAAGACTTTATCAAGAAATCTCGAATGATCGCACGTGTGTGTGTGTGTGTGTAGGGGGGGGGGGTGTCTTCGATTCAATTTCATCGATGCAATAAGAGAGTAATTTACCTGCTTTCTTTTAAATTATTTTGGGATAACTCATAAAAATTTGTCTCCTTTTACTTGAACTCAGTAATCTTTAGCAACGTGCTTTCTTTAAGAGGATGGTGTTGTCTAAGTAGATTTAAAGCATCTTATCTATGCTTCGATTTCAAAATATTATTAAGCCCCCAGTTGCATATATGCTACTACTCGTGACACTGTGTGAAGAATCTAAGTTACACTCCAGGGATTATTTGTTTATTCAATACATATTTTTTGAAAGAGTTTATTAAGGTATGTAACTAGGGCAAAGTGTTGAATGGAGCAAGCTGATTTCGAAGAGAAATTCACATTTCAATAGGGCTAAATTGGCGACAAGACTCGATAAGTTTGTTTATAGGGGCGACACTTTCTTATTTAAAAATGTGTATGTTCTCGTATTAGACATATAATGTAGCTTCAAGGGTTAGTCGAAAATGTGTGTACTAAAGCTGTGCATTCAAGTTGAGCAACGAGTAAACATTCTGTATTTTGTTTATATTACCAATCTGATCACAAAAACCTTTTTAGGCCTACAAGTAATTAGTTGCTCACAGAAGGTAGTGTTTTCACAAGTTTTTATTTTTCTCTCCCATACAGATCATTATCAAAACAAATCGGCTTGCGTAAATGGTCCGTAAAATGTTATTTGATCGTAAAACTGAAGCGAAAATGTTTTGGCGAAATGTCCAATCCCGGGAAGAAATTTTTAGTGCATTTTAATTGTGTACAGACTTTCTTTGAAATAAAAATAGCAATAAAAGAAATTTTTTCTAAAGTAATGAAGAAGTTGTGCTCTTCAATATGTTGTGCAGACTACAGGGATTTCTAAAAAAAAATTTCAGGTAGTCTCTTCTAACGAAATTACAGCGGGTTATTAACGTAGAATTACTTATCGTTGTTTTCCTCTTTTGTGTAATTATATATATACTAGCGGCCCGTCCCGACTTTGTCCGGGTTGAACAAAATATTATACCAATAAATTTCCAGTTGATAGCCAATAAATTGTAAATCTTTTTTTTTTTACCTTAATAATAACCTAAATAATACCTTAAATTAATTTTATGTTAGGTAATAATTAAAATAAATTTTTTAAAAGAAAAAGGCGTGCCGGAGAACGGCTAGGTTCGAACCGTTAGCGTCAGAACAGAAGCCCACTGCGATAGCACCACGATAAGGATCGTTGAATCTTCGGAACAAAAAGCGGTAGAAGACAGTAGCGGAAACAATAGAGATTGTTAGGATTAAGCCCCCTAACTTTATTTCTACTGATCAGATATACATAATATATAGCCTATGTCCATCTGGAATAATGTACCTTTCAAACAGTGAAAGAATTTTTCAAATAGGTACAGTGGTTCTGAAGATTACCCTCCACGTACAAAATCGCTCTCTCTCTTTATATATAAGTATAGATAGCACCACGCTAAGGATCGTTGAAGAGTTCGGCACAAAAAGCGGTAGAGGACAGTAGCGGTAACAATGGAGATTGTTAGGATTAAGCCCCTAACTTTATTTCTACTGATTAGATATACATAATATATAGCCTATGACCATCTGGAATAATGTACCTTTCAAACAGTGAGAGAATTTTTCAAATGGGTACAGTGGTTCTGAAGATTACCCTCCACGTACAAAATCACTCTCTCTCTTTATATATAAGTATAGATATATATATTTATTTTTTGGCATAAATTGCATACGTTGACCGTTGTATTTAATTTGAATGTACTCCGTAGCGAAGCGAGGGTTTTCAGCTAGTATTCAATAAAACACTTCAAAAAAATGTAAGAATATTTTGCGGTTATATTAGGTATTCGCTTTGAAAAGCACGCTACCGTACAGACACTTTTGAACATATCACTATTCATGCGCCGAGTTTGCAACTTTCCGAAAATACAAAATTTGATATTATTGTAATATCTGGTTAAAATAATCCCTATATATAAAACGCGTAGGTATGCGGCACAAAAATCTACGATATTTCTACACTTCGAATGGCAACGGCTGCAACTACCGGATGTAAACAGCGGCTGTCCGCAATTTAAAACCGCGTGTGTGTAGTGGCCGCATAAGTTACAACCGCTGATCTTTTGACAATACATGTTTAGACCTATCAAATCCATTGTTTAACCATGGACAGTTGTATGTAGGTTTATCTAGAATCCATTCTTTTGATTCTGTCGCTTTAGTATCTCCTACTTTTGAAATACTCAAATCTGTATATCAAGAAGTTTTATGAATATCATAGTTGAAATCCACACTATATTTTAAGTACTTGCTGAATTTTTGCTCCATTTTATAAGTGAGGAAATTTTCCCAAGAATTTATTATTTAATATGATTAAGTGTAGATATCTGAATTGTGAACAGTAATACATACAGAGAGTGATGTAATCAACACTGTATTTAAAATTTCCCCCCAACAATTTCTTATTTCTTGTAATGGTAAAGTGTAGATATCTTAATTTTGAAAAATTGCTGAATTTTTGCTCCATTTTATAAATGAAGAAATTTTCCCAGCAATTTATTATTTAATATGATTAAGTGTAGATATCTGAATTGTTAACAGTAATTCATACAGAGAGTGATGTAATCAACACTATATTTAAAATTTTCCCCCTGCAATTTCTTATTTGTTGTAATGATAAAGTATAGATATCTTAATTTTGAAAAATAGTACATACAAAGAGGGATGTAATTTTTAAAATCATTGATGTGGGCTTTCTCAGTCTTATCTTTAACTCTGTTCTAAGGTAATGGAAATTCACATTTTTTGATCACGATGTTTTAGAATCAGCTTAATAGAGAATACCCCTTAACAACATATATTTATGATGACAGGTAATTGTAACATTCCTTACATATGTCACTTTCAGTTGCGTTGTTTTGCAAAAGGAAATTTAAAACTATAAGTGACCATGCTGGTCACGCAGTGGCTAGTATGGTTAAAATATAAATATATATATATATATATATATATAAAAAAAAGATGAATGAATGACTAACTTCATGTTTACATTTTCATGTCCCGAATATATAAAATGAATACTTGTTATTAATTTATTGAAACGCTATGAAAACGTGAAAGGTATCGGAAAATTATAGACTTTTAAAAATTTAAGAAAATTTTGCCGTTATGTTAGGTATTCGCTCTGAAAAGCACACTACTATACAGTACATACCGTAGATAGTACATGTAAAAACGTGATGAATGAATGACTAACTTCATGTTTACATTTTCAAGTCCCGAATATATAAAATGAATACTTGTTATTAATTTAATTGAAACGCTATGAAAACGTGAAAGGTATTGGAAAATTTACAGACTTTTAAAAATTTAAGAAAATTTTGCCGTTATGTTAGGTATTCGCTCTGAAAAGCATACTACTATACAGTACATACCGTAGATAGTACATGTAAAAACGTGAATATTAGAAAATAATATACTGTTTTGCAACCTGATGTGTTGCAATTTAGAACATTGAAATTTACTTGAATGTTTGCTGTCTGATTTGTTAATTTTAAATTGTTTTCTAATTTGAAGGTGAAATTTTTTAATACTTTTTTTTATTAGATCTGAAAAATAAAGTAATATAATTCGAGAAAGTGGCACAAAACAAAATGTCCCCTTATAATCACCTGAAATATTGTTTTAAGGTGACTGCCTACATTTGGAGCCAATTTTTTAAAAAAATCATTTTTTAAAGATTTTTTTGTTTTTTATGGTAAAATAGCACTTGAAAATTAAAAAATAAACAAAAACTTGCCAGTAAATACCATACTTTTTTATAAATTGGTCAATTTGAAGTAATTTTCAATGAAAATTAGCTAAAATGCGACACATCTGACAGTTATCTTAAATGACCCACAATCTAAGAGAAATTTTAAAATGTAAAAATGTTGCAATATGAAAATTTCCCCCAATTCATCATTCCTCTCCTTATAAAAACAGCCCCAAACACAGTGGCGTATGCAGGGGAGGGGTTGATGGGGGTTAACCCCCCCCCCCCATTTTTTCTGATTACATATATTACTTAAATAGGTTCAAGCTCTGCACTGATTGCTGAAAACTACTTTTTCATAGTAACCCCCCCCCCCCCCCCACTTTTGAAAATTTCGGCGTATGCTGCTGCCCAAACAAAAACTATTTAACTATTTATTATTATGCATCAATTATTGAGCGTCATTTCATTAACAATAGCATCTAAAACATTTCCCGAAAATTTTATTAAATTATATGTATTATTGTGTGAAATATCATGATAACGGTAAAGATTTGTGCTAAAAACATAATTCTGAGAAAAACTCAGTTCAAGTTGTTTGCCACTTCAATTTTGTAGCAGACATTTTTTAAAATAGCTATAACTCTGCTTCTAATTGATGTAGAATGAAAATCAAAACGGTTTTGAAAAGAGAAAAGATTGAATTCCACGATTCCTGGAAAAAATAATATTGACCAAAATAGTCAAAACATGAAATTTTCAACGTAGGCAGTCACCTTAAAAGATACACTATCATCGCAATAGAATGCTTTACTAAAAATTATTACAGTGAGGTTTTTTAAAAAAAATATTGAAGTTTATAATTAAAAAACGTTCTTGGAAAAAAAAACCATGCTTGCAGCTGATTTTAAAATCCGACTTGTACAGTCTAACTAACGCAGCCAGATATTTAGAAACAATACTGCTAATTCAATCTATTTCAATGTAATATAAATATTTTATATAATCATGTATTATGCTATATATATGTATAAATAGGCTATGTATAAATATATTAAACAAAAATAAAATATATAAATAAAATCAGATTAAAATATCATGCAAATTATTCACGTGCAAATAATTTTTGCACGTGTATTTCAATTTAATGTACATATATTATATCTTATGCTATATATATGTATAAATAGGCTAAGTATAAATATATTAAGCAAAAATACAATATATAAAGAAAATCAGATTAAAATATCATGCAAATTATTCACGTGCAAAAAATTTTTGCACGTGTATTTCAATTTAATGTACATATATTATATATTATGCTATATATATGTATAAATAGGCTATGTATAAATATATTAAGCAAAAATAAAATATATAAAGAAAATCAGATTAAAATATCATGCAAATTATTCACGTGCAAAAAATTTTTGCACGTGTATTTCAATTTAATATACATATATTATATCTTATGCTATATATATATATAAATAGGCTATGTATAAATATATTAAGCAAAAATAAAATATATAAAGAAAATCAGATTAAAATATCATGCAAATTATTCACGTGCAAAAAGTTTTTGCATGTGTATTTCAATTTAATGTACATATATTATATCTTATGCTATATATATATATAAATAGGCTATGTATAAATATATTAAGCAAAAATAAAATATATAAAGAAAATCAGATTAAAATATCATACAAATTATTCACATGCAAAAAATTTTTGCACGTGTATTTCAATTTAATGTACATATATTATATGTTATGCTATATATATGTATAAATAGGCTATGTATAAATATATTAAGCAAAAATAAAATATATAAAGAAAATCAGATTAAAATATCATGCAAATTATTCACGTGCAAAAAATTTTTGCACGTGTATTTCAATTTAATGTACATATATTATATATTATTCTATATATATGTATAAATATGCTATGTATAAATATATTAAGCAAAAATAAAATATATAAAGAAAATCAGATTAAAATATCATGCAAATTATTCACATGCAAAAAATTTTTGCATGTGTATTTCAATTTAATGTACATATATTATATCTTATGCTATATATATGTATAAATAGGCTATGTATAAATATATTAAGCAAAAATAAAATATATAAAGAAAATCAGATTAAAATATCATACAAATTATTCACGTGCAAAAAATTTTTGCATGTGTATTTCAATTTAATGTACATATATTATATATTGTTAAATATATATATATATATATGTATAAATATATAAATATATGTATAAATATATATTAAGCAAAAATAATATATATAAACTAAAGAAATTCTGATTAAAAATCATACAAAGTTATTGAATCGTTACTAAACACGTATTAGATGTGGAATATATAGAATTCCATGTGTTGTAAATGCAAAAAATCTGTATACTGAAGATTTGGCCTTTTGAACCGGCTAGCTTTTGTGACGTACAGTTTGGAACATATCACTGCGCATGCGTCAAGTTTGCAACTAAATTCGACATTATTGTAATATTAAATTGTAATACTGTATTGTAATATATATTATATATTATGTATTAAAAAATATATAGTATATATTAAAATATATATATTATATATGGTTAAAATAATGAAAACCTGTTTTACTGTGAAAAAAATTCTGATTCAATTTTTCTTAAATTAACGAATCACGGTGAATGAATGACTCACTTGTGTTTACATTTTCAAGTTCTGAGAAACACTATGATAACGCGAAAGGTGGCGGAAAAGAGATAATTCTCTAATGAAGAGATAATTTTGAAATAAAATTGATCGAAATAAAGTTGATTTGTGTCGATATTACGCTGTTTTAATTACAATTATTTGGGTTTAGTTGGCAAATAATCTTTTTGAACTTTACTTTTAACTTGTTAAGCCTAACTCATAAAACAAAATGGATGCCAAATGGATGGATATGAGGTGGTCGCTCCGGACGCGTTACGGACAGAGTCGACTACAGAACACGGCAACTATTATAAGGATATATAAATATATATATATGAAACGATAACTTTTTATACCCATTAAAGAAAAACGCCTATTCAAAATTCTTTTATATTATCGCAATATAATAACTCCCCTCATCTTGATTTAGACCTGGGAATAACCAAAATAAACTATTAGATTCCCCCCTCAAGCCACGCGCCAACACCATTATATAAAACATTATATAAGGGCGAAACTTCGAGAAGGTCTGACGTTGAGGTCAGGTGTCATAATCTGCCCAATTAGAAGTTCAATGCACCCATATTCTGGGCGTGAGTCGAGGTCTTTCACGGTTCTTTGTCTATTCGCACCCGTCCTATGTAGTCACAGCTCCTTTGCGCTGCGGGGTTTTATAGTATGCCCGTAATGCTCCAGACAATTAAAGTGAAATATGTTGATCCGTTGTATAAGAGTTTATTCCAAGTAAAAGATGTCAAGCATTATTTCAAAAATAAAAACTCTATTGTGACCAAACCACTTCTTCTTTCCTGGCGTCGGATCTTAATTTCTCTCCAGCGTGCCTGCATCCATTTGCCAGCCACTCATTTTGCTGAAAACAACGACGACTACCATGCTCTTTGAATCCCCCTACCTGATGGACTATCGGCTACCTAGGTCATCATCCGTTGTAAACATTACACACACACACACACAAATATATATATATATATATATATATATATATAAATATATATATATATATATATATATATATATATATATATATATATATATATATATATATATATATATATATATATATATATATATATATATATAAATAAATATATATATATATATTCGCTTTCAAGGAAATCGAATACTTTTGCAGTGATATTTGATTAGTAATCCTATGTCAAAAATTTTGCCAAAATGTGCCAGAAAGGATTAAATTTATATGGGTAAAATAATGTATCGTGGTGAGGAAAAGGATGACAGCGACGCCCATTAGCAAAGGGTTAAGGCTACTAAAAATTGGTAATTACATTACCCGAGCAACGCCGGGACGGGTACAGCTAGTATATATATATATATATAAATATATATAAATATATATATATATATATATATATATATATATATATATATATATATATATATATATATATATATATAAATATATATATATATATATATATATATATATATATATATATATATTTATATATATATATATATATAAATTTTGACGCAATTTGGTACTTTTCTGTTTAACTGTTTACTACTTGCCGAAGCGATACAGACTGGGTTTGGCAGTCTGACAAAATTATAACTCGCGACGCAAGGCTTCTGAAATTTTGCTTTCTGGAGGACTGTTATGGAGGAACGTAATACTACGTTAAAAGGTTTTCTTCCAATGAAAATCTCTACAATATTTCTCAATGATGATTTCTTGCAAACTAGTTTGACTTTTTCTGTCAGAAAAAGACTTACTTAAAATATGGGAAATCGACAACACACACACAGTGTCAACGCTTGACAACTCAGAAATCGAATATGAAACATTTGATAAAAATAATTACCATAATAAGTAATGGTGGAATTTTAATACGCTTATTAACGCATTGTTGACCGGTACCGACAAACTCGCGTTTTCACACGCAAATGTTGAAGACAACTTAGGATAAAGGAAAGTCACATTGGAGAAATTTTTGATCGAGTGAAAATTGCTTTTCTTGAAAACATCCTTTACTATGACCCGAAGGAGTTGCAGGCAAATCCTCACATTGTATCATTTAAACTGGGAATTTCCGATCCCATATAAAGAAAATAGATATCAGAAAATATAAATGTCGCACTTTAAAGGGGGAGGGGGTCCAGAACACAAAATTCTTCAAAATTTCGAAAAAAATATTATTGCATTAAAAATTTTTGTGTTCTTTTCGGCTTAAAATGACGTTTAAATCGCGTATCTATCTTAATTAGCACAGGAGAAATTAATTTTTTCTCAACTTTCTACTACCAGCCAATCGTTGTTTAAACCTGTAAATGCGTTTTCCTGCATGATGGGTTTTTTAACCATTTCTCGTCTTTAAACTGTTATATGTCAAGAACCGTTAAAGATAAAGGATTCAAACTTGGAACATGCCTTTTTCAATTATTTAGCTTTAATTTTGATTCAATAAATTTGAAAAAAATATTTACTTTTGAAACTATGATTTTTTAAAAATAAGTTACATCATTTTTACAAAAAATTTTACTCTAAATATTTTAATTTTTTAAAAATTAATATCTTAAAAAATACTGAATCAAAATTAAAACTTATTTATTTCTGTTTAATTAAATGAAAAAAATTTGAAATTCGACAAATAAAATTTCGAGTTATAACGATTTTAAATTACCCCACTTTTTTCAAAAATTTTAAATTAATTTTTTTTTAAACTTTATGAGAAGTTTTATAAAGTGATTTTGCTTACAAATTATATGGTTAACCATCACAAAAAATTTAAATTTTAACTCAATAAATAAAAATATTGAATGTGTCACTGACCCCCTTCAATAAAATAATTGCCGGTCAACAATGCCTAAAAATCCAAGTGCAATAATCGGATAATTTGTTTTTATCAATATATACACTGCATGATTTATAATCTTAAGATAGCAAATATTTCTAATAAATTTAAATTTTAACTCAATAAATAAAATTTTTTTAAACGTGTCACGGACCCCCTTCAATAAAATTGCCGGTCAACAATGTCTAAATATCCAAGTGCAATAATCGGATAATTTGTTTTCATTAATATATACACTGCATGATTAATAACCTTAAGATAGCAAAGATTTCTAATAAATATAAATTTTAACTCAATAAATAATTTTTTTTTTAAATGTGTCACGGATCCCTTCAGTAAAATTGTCGGTTAACAATGTGTAAAAATCCAAGTGCAATAATCGGATAATCTGTTTTCATTAATATATATCCTGCATCATTTATAATCTTAAGATAGCAAAGATTTCTAATGCGGTACTCGGTTAGTCTAAATTATCTTCTACATAATAGATACTTAATGTTCCTTGTTACCACGGGTGCCCACCTTTTTCATCTACGTTACTAAAGTTCGTGGTACCAAGTCTGCCAGATTTATGACTCAGCAAGCCGGTTGATTTATAATCTCTTCGGAGATTGCCATCTTATTCATCATCGTATTATGACCTAAGATTTTTAGCAGCGGAACGGACATACAGCAAAATCAATAGCTCTTAAAGGAATTGAAGTAAGAGAGGGCAAGTGTTACTCTCTAGATATGCTATCCATATCTGACTCAGATATCCTTTCATTTCTGTAAGAGGTTCCGCCAGAACAAAAGAGGGAATTCTAGGAGTCTTAGATTCCCCAGCCCCTTTTAATGAAATGATGTTAATCAATCAGGAAAAGAAAAAAATATATCTACTATAAAAAGTTTTTTTTCTTTTTTCATCCGGAACAACCGTAGTTATTTGGATCATTGAGTGACTCTTAAGATGTCTAAGAGCAGAGAGAAGACAAAGAAGATTCATTGCCTCGAGGAAGATTAATCAAAACGAACGTTCAACCTAAAGAATTTTGGATTACGGGAATAACAAAGGCTGAGGGTATCCGGAACGTTCTTTACCCAATACAGCTAAAGAGAAATTCCCTTTTTTTTGTATAAATTGCGATTCTTAATAATATTAAAATGAGTCACAACTATTGAAAAATAATATCAATATTTTAATTCTTTAGTTGACAGTTTCGTTTTCTTTTATCGTAGTACCGATTGTTTGCAGCTGAATAAAGCAGTAGATTTTGTCCAAAATTCTTTTAAAAAAACTATAAAATTCGTGATACGTCGTAAACCGATCTGTTTAAAACCGACGACGAATCATATAAGAAAAAAACCGAGCTTCTCGATCTGTATTTGGGACAGGAAGCAATTTGTGACACAACGTATACATTACACAGACACACACACACACAGTGTGTGTATATACTCGTATAGTCAATAAATTGGGGGACTTTATTTACTACAACAACGAATACACTTACAAAGTCTTCTGAACACAATCACCTTCAAAATAATGTCCTTCCGCAACTATACACTTCTGCCAGCGTTGATAGAGCTTCTGGAAACAGTTCTGGAAACCGTTGCGTGAGAGCTGTCGTAAAACGGTTGTCGCTGTTGCCATCACTTCTTCGGCATTTGCAAACCGCTTGCCCTTGATGCGATTTTCAGTTTCGGGAACAGGTAGAAATCGTCGGAGCGAGGACTGGGGAATACGGGGAATGTGGCAGAACTGTGGTGCCGTGTTTAGCAAGGGCTTGTTGCACCATCAGGGATCAGTGCGCCGGGACATTGTCATGCAACAACATCCACATGTTGGATTTCCAAACGTGTGGACGTTTACCACGGATTGCCTCCCGGAGACGACGAAGAACCTGTACATACCATTTGTTGACAATGTTACCTTGTGTTTGGCGCAGCTTGTCCTTTCTGGACCTTGCGCCAATAAACTTCAACCAACAAAACAACCACTGCTCCTACCCGTTGGATGTTCGCCTCCGTTTGTGGGGTCACTGGCCTCCCACTTCGTGGATCATCTGCAACAGCGTCTCTCCCATTTTTAAACAAGCTGTACGATTTGAAAACTTCCGATCTGCACATAGCTTCGTCTCGATACGCTTTTTGCAGTAACCGTAACGTTTCTGCAATGGTTTTTCCTAATTTGTAGCAGAATTTAATGTTGGAACGTTGCTCCAAAAAGGACATTTTGCTACATCGACATCATAGGCTGACAGTCTGCAGCCAAATGGTGAGCTGCGCGCCTTAGCAGTTGTGCAAAGCGTCATGTGACATCTCACGCGTACGCAGATAACCAGAACTGCAAACCACATAGTTATTTTGGTTTCCCCACACACCGGGCATGAGGGGGGAGGGTAGTCCCCGAACTTATTGACTATTCTGATATAAGATAAAGTTAACAGAAACTTTAAGACAGTTGCAACGACTAGTTTCAAGAACCTGCAAAGAGCTCTCTGCAGATATTATGTTTTTATTAATTTTGCATTTATTTAAATTTCATCGATTGCTTATTAGAGAATTTCAGGTGATAAAGAAGCATAATGCGCAATTAAAAATTTAAACAATTTTCTCCTGCGTATACAATTAACCAGGAGGGTGAGGTCTTGCTTCAGTGTGATGTGTCACCATTAGATTCATGAAAATGAACAAACACAAACACACATACATACATACATACATACATATATATATATATATATACACAAACTTCTTTAGACAGCCATCCCTATAAATGGATGTTTATTTTGTTCAGAATCGATTAAGGATTCCGAAAAGCCAATGTTATAGATGGAACCCTTTTCCCATGGCCACCGCTCAAAACGGCCAATTTTTTTTTCTGAACCATTACTGGCCGCCATACAGAAGTTTCAATGTATGCAGTTTCAATGTATGCTTATTTCTCTAACCGGCGAACCCTGTAAACGTCCATATGTTGTTTAGAATCGATTCAAGCCTCCATAAAACTAATATATGGCAGAAACCTGTTTTCAACAGCAACCCCTGAAAACGGACACTTTTTTCGGTACCATTATTGGCCGTTAAGAGAAGTTTCACTTTGCACACTATATATATATATATATATATATATATATATATATATATATATATATATATATATATATATATATACGAATGCTTTTACGATTTTAGTGTCTTCACAGGTTTTTGTACCACTTATATATATGTATATATATATATATATATATATATATATATATATATATAACATAAAAAACCCTAAATCTCTTTCAAGATTCTAATTTCTTCTAAATTTCCTTGGGCGTGGATAAATTTCGTTTCCGATTTAAAGAACAAAGACAGCTGTGTAGCGTCCCCTCGAAAATCCCAATTTCTCGCGCATCTTACATAAGGTATCACGTGACCTCTGTCACCAGAGTCATGGATGGCCAATCATTACTCTTTTTCATGATCACATGACGAGCGGCCTCAAAAGTTTATATAAGACCCTGCGGTCAAAATTCGAAGAGTTTTTTTTCATTTTCCGTCGCCCCGAGAAGATGTGTTATTTTGTCTAATAAAATATTTAGTTCAACGTAACGATTGCCGACTTTGCTCCCGGCCTCGACTACTGTTATTCTTCTAAGTCTTCGTTGTGACATGGTGGGTTCGTGATTTCATCGTTCTTCTCGAGTTGGACCTACCATGTTACACACACACACACACACATATATATATGTGTGTGTGTGTGTGCACGCGCGTTGTTTTTGTTGTTGTTGAACACGTCACTAGTTACTATCAGAATAAAACAGCTCTTTTGTTATAACCAATGCACAAAAACGCTTTCCTGTTCTGAAAAACTTTCGTCTAAGAGACCAGCTAGGCGTATTCCAGTTCGAAGTCTCAAAGCACGTTTTATTCCAATCATCGGGCCGGGCATTAGAAACAGCGGCGGCTGTACGCAAGGCGCAATAAGTGCCAACAAATTATCTTTTTAACCTTTGGCCAGAGTCCCACCGAGAACGAATCTTAAGAGTTTCCTCTTCTTCTACCGGGCAAATTCATAACGAAAGGAGGAAAATCCTCTCGCGGACCAAGTTCCTTTCATAACTCACGTATTTCGTTTTCGTTCTTAAGTGTTATTTTTCTTCATTTTTTTTTACTTTTGTACTGTTTTTTTCAGCTTTTTTCCCGCCCTATCGTCACTTTTTTTCCATTTTTTTTTATTTTTGTCAAGACCTGACTCTCTCAACGCCCTAAGTGTTACGTTTCAAAAAAAAAAAAACATTTAAAAAAAAAAGAGTTTTGTCGAAGGAAATAGTAAGAAAAGGGTCTTAAAAGAAAAAGGAGTTTTTAAAACTTAATGCAAAACATTAAAAAATAGAAGAAAAATAACGGAAAAATAGGATAGAGATGTGGAAAAGAACCAAGAGTAAAAAATAAAATAAATAAACAAAATTGCGGTTCGAGTACAGTACTATGCAATTCCTGTTATCATTGTTAAAGAAACTATAAAGAAGGATTTATATTGGACTTGAAAAAGCAAGTGAATAAAGGGTAATTAAAAATTCCAGCACTCTTGAATGTTTTATAAATGTAAGTTCAGATTGGTAAAGAATTCTAAATTTAGCCGTAAAAAAATTAAATACTTTAAGAATACATTTTTTTAAGCATCCTTTTTAAGATGAATAGAAAAGAAAGCAATTTTAATCATAGTTTAAAATGTTAATGCACTGGAAGCCCACAAAAATGCGGCATCTGAACTTTTGTAGCATAGTTAGTATAAATACCATAGTGAATAATAAGGAATTGTTCCATTTTTGCCTAATTCTTGCATTCGGCTTATTTTAATTATTGAAACGTCTTTGTCGACATTTTCTCAGCAACATAATTTCGATCAACCTTTTAGCCGAATATCGATCGGTTTTTTTTCCCGAAAAAAGTATCTCACGAAATACATGGCCATACTCTCTGATTGTTTTGGTCTTGATGAAATTCACTACATTTAGTTCTTTATAAAGGGGGTATGGCTCTTGATAGGATATCATATCGCATGATTCGCCCATTTGGGTGTCTCTAAATATGCTCCTCTATATTATTTCTCTCGGCCGTGGCGGCCTTGTGGTACAGCGCGCTGGCTTTCGGTGCTGAGGGTGCTAGGATCGAATCCTAGCGAAGCGGCACTAAAATACCTCTGCTCGTGTCGTCCCTTCATAGGAGGTAATGCTGGTCCACCTATATGGTGACCCCATAATAAAATGGCCAGCAAAGCTGCAGTGAATTATAGGCGAATGTCTTGACGACAAGTGCCTCCGCATTGGTTATATATATATATATTATTTCTGCAGTATAATATGAAGAATATATTTCGTTTATACGTATTCTGTTTTTGTTAAATGTATAAATAAAAATTGGAAATCTCGTAAAATAATATTTTATTTCTATTTTAATTAAGTAGGGCATTAGTATTTATGCAAACCATAAAAATAGTGGTTAGCTGCAATAATTCTTCTCTCGAATAAGTTTTCCACGTCATTATTGAAATTAACTCCAGAACCCAATAGTGTAAAACTCTTTTAGAATGTTACCGAATGAATAATATTATGTTTTGTTAGAAAATTAGCTTTAACTTCTTTAAAGTAATACCAACCCCACTCTATTTCTATCTAGTGAAAAGGCCTTCGATTTCCCTAGAACTTGACCTAAAGTTGAACTCAAAATTATTTTTATTCCTGTCATAGTTCATCGTCAGAAAACCTTACACTCTAGCCCTAGCTTTTTGGATTTTCAATTTTCTGCTAATTTTTATTCCATTGGTATGTAAATGATAGAAAACATTATTTAGTACCTGAAATGCTTTATTTCAATTTTTAAAAAATCGTGATCTTTTCAATTGATATCAGGCAAGAGTATGGGATGGACGACGCTTGGAAAACAAACTGAAATTACATAACAGCTGACAGTGATTATACAGATCATTTTTTAGATTTTTCTGGAGAAGGAAATAACTAGAAAGCCTTAATCCCTTTTTGACCTTAAAGATTAAGCGACTGATGTGACGTGATCGTACTACTTAATAATTTTCAAGATGCTGTGGAAAATTCCCCCGCCAGATTCTGCAACCTCACCATCAAGAATTTTCCTGGTGAGGAAATCCAAGTCGATTGGCCATTAGAGAACGAAAGACTGATCCCTAAATTTCACCGGGAAAAAAAATCTATCAAATGTTTTTAACATATAGCAGCTTGCAGTGAAGAGTTTTTCAGAAAATAATAGGTAATGGTAATTAAACAAGTTATTTCTTCTAAAAGCAGTACTCGATATAAGGTTTGAATTCTGCAATGAGATTATTTCCAAGTCTTCTGCATTTACAACTAATATAGATCAATATTTTGGCTACAAATTTCTTTGAAATACTGCATTTGAATGAGGCGAGAATATTTTAACGTTCTTTAAATATAAAAAAACCCTCCAGTTATATTATATCATATTTTGTTCTCTTACCTTTTTTAATGTTTCCAAATACCTTTGAGCTGATCTACCAAATGCATGGACTCTAGCTATTTGCTCTACCATACAGCGTTTCGGTATTAAGATGTACGGTCCTTTATCGATTCCCAACAAATTTTAATAGGGATCGATTTGTTTGCCTAATCAGGGTATTGCAATGAAAGAGCTTTGCACAATTTTACCATACAAAATTTCAAATACACAAATTTTTGAGAAGTTCAATGATTTAATTAGATCGCAGTAAATAGAGCTGGACAAAATCCGGTGCCTAGAAGTTTGTAGGCTCCAGTAATGAAATGAGGTCAGAATAAAACTCTAAAATTGAATTCTAAATCAAAATCAAACAAGGGTTATATAATACGCGAGAATTTCATTTCCATGTGCATGATTACAAGAATCAAGCAGGGTTTTTTTTTATTTAAAACAAATGAGTGATTTAAAAGATATCCTTTTATAATGCATTAATTGGTAACTCAGTCAATTATTTCGAGTCTATCGAGATGCATTTAGAACTACAGTTAACATTTGAAAAAAAAGAACTGTATAGATAAAGGTTCTACTGCGACTTCGCTTCGCTTCCACGCCACAGATTCGTGAAACAGTTGCAATTTAAACACTATAATCTCGTTCAAACAAGGGACTTTATTAACTTTGAGGCATGACAGCACTGACAAATAACTTGTGAAATATTTTTAAAAGCAATAAATTCTTCGTGGTTTGTAATAAGAATAAAGTGGAATTTTCGCGTATCCAGTGGTAGTAATTTCAATTCTTCGTCATCGAGCAGATGAACATTTTATGAAGATTACTGCGTTGCACATCTGGTCCTGTTAGATATTCATATCAAATGTCCCTCTACTCGTTTACTTAATTCTCCAAAACTGTTGTCGTAGAAATTATACGCAAGCAAAAAATTACTGAACATAATTTATTGCTATTAAAACGGTACCCATAGATTTTCTCGATTATTATATACAATATACACTGTTCTTAGAGAAATTGTATAGATACAAGAAATTAAAAAAAGAATTGTAACTACTATAAATTAAATGAAAAAAAGTGACATATGTTATTTTACGAACCTGTAAAAAGCAGCAATATTAAATGATAATGTAGTGAGCCTTACCTGAAAAGAAAAAGAGAAAATTGTGTTAGAATTTTAAAGAATATTAAACAATTAAGCGATCTTACATATAATTAAAGATCACTTGTGCTTCAGTTTTTATCCGTGTAGATAGAAAAGAAAAGAAAAGTATCATAGAAAAAAAACAAGATATACAATTATGGGGTGGTGTTCATACAATTACAATATCTGTAAATATAAGGAATTTTTTTATACTATTGATGAATATTATTTTGAGGCTTTTATTTAAAAATGATCCCTTAGAATGTTACAGAAATTAAAGTTGAGTCAATGACAATTTTGGGATAATTATATTCGGTAATGAAGGATATAGATGATAACAACAGTTTCATAACATGTGTTTGGCATGCATTGTGATGTTTCGATTGAATTATTGGCACGAATTAAGAAAATTGGATTTTTATGTGTTTAGGTAATGGGGTAACTGTACAATAGATACAGGATGCAAGTATCCCTTGGAAAAATTGAAGCCGACGTAACAAGCAAGATTTGAATGCCATAATAATATGATGAAATTCTATTATTATAGTGAAATTATTTTCTTACCACACAAGAATCTTGTAAATATTTGAGAGAAATTAAAAAACCGTTTTAATCCCAGATTCCCTTTTTTATCGATAAAAAGAGTAATTAAATAAAAATGCCGTAAAATCTAGACACTGCCAAGTGGTTGCTGTTGACTTAAATTATTTGCACCTGGGGCCACTCCAGTTGTATCTCTTCTCCAAACTTTAGACTGACACCCTCTTTCAGCTTAGAGAAGTTACAAAACACCGAGGGGAACAACACAAATTACCATTGTTTTCAAAGGATATAGTCATACATTATGTTTCGTTCACTTTAAGAAACTATCTCTATCGGCATGGATTTCTCAGAATAATCTGTGAAACAACATACTTTCGTCTAATAAACTGAGAATTGCAAGAGATGTACAGACTCTTTGAAACTCTGATGTAACAGGATATCCGTAGAGTTTAATTAAAAACAGGGCCCGACTTAGCCTAATTGGGGCCCGGGGCAAAAACTTCTTTGGGGGCCCCCCTCTGCTTCACTACTTCAGTAATGAAGAACCGAACTTTATGGAGGTATTTAAATTTTTCACCTCATTATAGATATATAACAAGAAAACTGACTAGGACCTAAAATAGCTATAAAGTGCCCCCCCCCCCAAAAGGTATGAAATTAATTAATCAAAAGAATATTTGACATTTGTGAGAATTTTGAGAGAATACAACTTATAATTGATTAATGTGATTTCTCAGTGTTGCGAAAATCCAACAGAATCCACTGAACACTATGCAACTGAATATTTCGCAGTTGCGATTAAGATGACCTAGTTAACAATCATATCGCTGCAGTTTGTGAACTTTTCTCAAGTTTCCGAAATGCAGTTTTCTGATTGTTTACTTTGTCATCTAGCTGCGAAAATTTCATATCCTTCCTGACATTAGGGCGGAATTCAGCTAAATTTCACCCTAGAAAGCCATGGATTTACGAAATATAGATATTTTGTGTTCATACGATAGATTAATGAAGAAGCTAACATAAAACTGACGGATTTTACACTCTATTGATATTTTGTTTTAAAAAAGTTCATTA
>OU015492.1:135787943-135805443 GCA_907164885.2 Dolomedes plantarius
TTTCTGCCCATGATTGTCTCCGCAAGTATCTCCGCAGAATTAACTTGGCTCCCGACCCTCTTTGTCCCGTATGTGATGACCAGGAGGAAATGGACTTGCCTCACCTTGCTTCTTGTCCTTTCAATCTGCCTTTGAAACATAATAGCCATAAAATTTAAAGCTTCCTGACTTGGAAACATTGACAAAATTAAATATTGTTCGATACTTTATAAAGTAATTCAGTATTCCTGTAAACTGTTTTACTGATGTATTGTCCTTTCTTTTTAAATACGCATTTTATATACACATTTAAACTTTCTTCGACTTGATTTTTACTTAATCCCTTTGGAGAGCGCAACTTGAAAATTAAGAAAGCTAAATTAAAACTCGACAAATATTTTAGTATGTCGTTTAGAGTAAAAATCTTCTCCTCCATTCTCCCTGGCTATAATTCAATTTTGGTTACACTGATTAGAAAATAACATAAAATAGTTCATACGGCAATAAAATTTTTAAAAAAATCCATAATGGTCGCAATTTTATTCACTACTTTAGGAAAGCACTTTAAAATGAATGGATTTATTGATACAGGTCTCAAATTTTTTGAAACGCAGATGCTTTTGAATATTTACAATTCACTGTTTCCAAATTATACGAGAAAAGTTTGTTACGCAATGAAAATTTCCATAGAAAACGAAATCAAAATTTGTAACAACATCTGAGATATTAATCATAGGAAAAAAATAACATTTTACTTGAAAATTTTCTACTGAGAACCAGTGTGTGTGTGGCTAACGTCTCTGGGGGATGACAACATTACACCCCAGTCCGGTGTACATATGAATATAAGACATAGAAACAGACAAATGACACAATCACAGAAGAATTTTATTGACAGACGATGACACCGGCGATGGACGATGGGTTGCAGCTCCCCTTTCTAGACGGGGTTCCAATTGCAGGCGGAAGACTGACCGGTTCCCCAGAATACAGCCAAGTCTTATGCGGGAATCGAACCTACACCCCCGGCGTGGCAGGCTGATGCCTTATCCACTTAGCCACTGGGCGACACTGAGAACCAATAAATGATTCAACTACGATAAGCTCATTTCCTTTTCCTTCCCAAACACGTTAGTATAACTGCTAATTTCTTATCGCAATATTTTTTTTCACAGATTCCTTTGTGAAAAATCTTAGGCTCCACTTGACCTCAGATTGACTTGTAAGAAAATTTAAATTAGATGAACACAGACAACCACACGTATATTAGCAACGTAAGTAATGCAAAAGTTCTCCCTTAATGTCTTAAAAATTTATGAGAAATAATATATCTCTCCAAATCTCAAATGATTCTGCTATTTATGTTACAAGAAATTCAGTTAAAAACGTAACCATAAATGGAGGAAATACCTTTGCATAAAGAAGACGAAAAGTTCTAATCTAAAGATAGTAGTTATAAAATATGAATTTCCTTTTTCCCCAAGAATGAGAAACTACAGGCACAAAATTACACAGGTTAAAAAGGAGTATAATAGTACGAAATCCCAAAGGAAATTAATGCAAAACCATATTTTCCTTCAGTAATTTGAATTAAGTTCAGAGGGCTCCTCGTGAATACTGTCTGATATTATTATGCCTTCTCTTTATGAATGATGCACTTAATAGAAATTTCTGAAACGTATTTCTTACCAAATTATATTTATAATACTCGGCAAAAAACGCAGGAGACTGTATAACACGAATTCGCAATAGAGGCTTTAAAGTGAAAATAAAAATCTGAGTTTCTAAAGTGAAATTAGAATAAGAAAAATATGAAAATTTTCCTTCTTGAATGATTACTTATAGTTCATCAAGGTTTTGTTTCAAAAAATAGTAGGAGTAAGTTTGCTACAGTCGGCGTTTGTTATAAATATAGCACGTTATAGTGACCATTCCATTACAATAACCAGAGCCAAAAGTCCCCAATGAAATCCTCTATGATGATATGTTAATTTAACATCCCATATAACGACCCTGCGGATTACCCCATCCCAATACTGCGGCCCAAATTCACTCCAGTGACACGATCTTCAACTGAGATGGAAAATTATGTTTTAAGAACATCTCAAATGAACTATAAAACAAAAACAACCATTTCTGATTATTTTTCTAGGAAATAAATGTAAGTAAGACACTATTTTTTGTGATTTCATTCATTTTTACTTTAAATTTTAATTTTAGATATTATCGTTCTCCTAAATTGTATACATTTTAATTCATTCTCATTACCAGTGTTTATAGGATAGCAAAGCGAACACCTTCCAATCGTGAACTAATATGAAATTTAGTTAAACATTTTTATTTTCTCGAAAGTAATCAGAGTTATTTGCGTTTTCTTAGAAATTTTCCCTATAGCGACCACTCGTTTCAACGAGCTCCGACTGTACATAATTTTGTAAGAACTGAACCATTAAATGCTTGTACGATACTTGTGATTTTTAAGGTCCTCAAAATTAAGAGCTATATGAATGTTTAAAAAGCTACTTGTTTGCACTTTCATAAAACAAATAAGTACTATTGTTAACCCTTTGAGGGGCTCCGTTTGCTCAGTGCAAGCGCCTAAATCTAGTGTCTTTCTCACTTGCATTCAATGTATTCCAGTTAAATAAGCAGAAAAAGGGTTAGTACTGCCATCTGTTATCAGTTTTAAAAAGTAAAAAAAATGTGCAACCTTTAATTGTAAAATTTTTTAAGATTCTTTAGGTTAAAAAAAAATCGGGGGAAAAATCTGCACCGTGCAAACAATGGAGGTTCTTGCCCTTAAAAGGGTTAATTAAAAACTTGTTTTAAAAAATTATATTGCTTCTACAAAAATAAAATTGCTGTGGATAAAAAAATAGAAGATCCGGCTAAAATGTTTAATGCTTCCATCATAATAATAACTTCGGGAAATATTATGCTACATTGTTTTTGTATGAATTTACTAATGTTTGATTTTAGCGTTTCACTATATGCGAAAAAGAGGCTTTTTTACTGTTATATCTGCAAATTCTAAGGGCAAAATTCCGTATTTTAAAATAGTTAGGTTTTTTTTCGTAAATATCATGTGCATTTAAATAGATCATATTTCTGAGGAATAGATGATTAAAAAAACAGCAGAATTATATGAAGTGCAATTTGATGTCGGATACCTAAAATATTTCAGAGTTTTCTGCCAGCCATCATGCATATTACTTATACCCAAATGATCTTTAAATGCAATGGATAAATAAAAATTTCAACAATCATTTATTTCTTTTATCAACAACAGACCTATGAACATAAAGGTCTATTATTAAAAGACCATTTAAACATTTCCCCATTACAAACAACATATAGATATTCTCTATACAAATTCCTCTGAATATAATGAAAGAATTTTTTGCTTTGTCTGACATCCGTTTGGGAAATAGTTTACCACTGGGAAGAGACGACAGTTAATGGATACTCAAAGCCATTCAACTAAAGACCTAAAATAATTATTAAAACCAGGAACTTAAAGCAGATTAAACTAGTACTGAGAATGAATAATTTTACTTCTTTTTTTCATAAAACAGTAATAAGAATATTTTACGGGATATTGCGGGTTATGTCGAAGAAATTGTCTAAAAAAAAATCTTATTACGATACAAAGAATACACAAATAGCACTTAAAGAAAATGAGAATACTGTCATTTAGAATGTCGTTTAAGGTTTGCATTTAAAGAATTTCTATGACATCCACTTGAATGAACGTAGGAAATGATTGTACTAAATAATACCGTGTATCGGTAACTGAAGAAAAATAACATGTATTTGTAACAGTAATAATGTGTATATGCACAGGATGTTTCATAAGGAAGTACAGAATTTTGCAGATGACCAAAAAATAACCGAAAAGGCATACAAGAGATAAGTGAATGCATTATATATATATATATATATATATATATATATATATATATATATATATATTAGCTGAAAACTCGCACTTCGCTACGGAGTACATTCAAATTAAATACAGCGGTCCAATGTATACAATTGATGTAAAAAAAAATATATATATATATATATATATTTAAAAAAATCGTAAGGGATATTTTTATAGACAAAATAATGTAGAAGAAAAAATTCAAATTAAATGTAATAGGATATACTAAAGAATATAGTTCAGCTAATATAGTACAGTTTGAGGAAAATAATATCTTTTATTGTATTTTAATATTTTTTTGGATAATGTCCAATCGTCTGCCGCATTAGCAAGAAAAAAAATTTTTTTTTGTCTATTTAGTTGTTATGCACGTGACGATAAATTTATTTAAAGTACCAGAAAAAGAAATCACGTGATCAGCATTTAATAAATTAAATTCTACAAATTAATCTTTAAAAATTCACCAAAAATCAGATTCGAAAAAGATTTCATTTCAAAGGAATTTTTATGATCTTTCTCGTGACATAAATTTTATAACCCTCAAATTCTTAATTTATATGCAAACTTAAAAAAGTTACTAAAACAGTTTAAAAATTTTATTTAAAAAAATCTAAGAAGAATTTTTCCAAAATCTTTCTTAGTGCACCCCTACACTATAAGAATCGCCAGGCAAAATTTCAGCCCTTTAGGTCTAGCAGTTTGGTCTGTGCGTTGTATGTCAGTCAGTGAATGAGTCATTTACGGAACTGTTATATATATATATATATATATATATATATATATATATATATATATATATATATATATATATATATATATATATATATATATATATATATATAAACTTCAATATGTGATCTCGGCAACATATCATATGCGAAATGGCATAAGGCATGTTACCGTACCTGAATAGGTAACGTTTGAAGGTACAGAGAGCAAGCACAAAGATTGACGGTTAGCTGCAATTAGTTCAAATAATTTCCACCCACAATACGGCAAAGAACCCTAAAGATAGCTCCTATCTAGACGCGACAGAAGCCTTTATTAAATAGAAGGTTCGGTGTGTCTGCTTCCAATTATGTTCAATTAGAAATTCAGTAGAGTTTCCATAGAGGCCCCAGGGAGTCAACCATATGCACGTTTCGAAATATAAATGAACCAAACTAAAGTTCAAAACCATTAGGGATTTTTCTCAGCCAACTTGAAGGAGCTGTTGCCGCCTTTGCTGAAGTTACGCTAGATGTGCACTGCCTCTTGCAGAGGGAATTTGGTTTGGGATGGAACATCTGCAAAATTAATGGGGAGTAATACTATTAAATTTTAACCATCTGTATTGAAATTTCCAAGTGTTATTTATGCTATATTAGTACAAAAGTTTAAAAATTTCATCTATGGTTGTTTCAATTCTATTGACATTCATAGTTGTGCATAACTTTTTAAAGACAACTTCTACGTATTATACTTTGAAACATACAATTCTAAGCGATTAGGTTTGTGAGCTAATAAATTACAGCATAACGAATATAACAAGCAAAAGCTTTGTTACCACCCCGTTGAAGAGTAATAAAGCGTGTTAACAAATTGTGAATAGAAAACAGAAATATAGAACAATCCTACAAGCTGATATTGTAATTAATATTTAACAATGCTATACCCCCCTTCAAAAAAATAAAAGTCAGTCACCAGCGCTCTGCATCCATATGGCTACATTTCATCAAATACTATTAGATCCTCCAGTCTGTATTTACCAGATTGCCTGTTCTTGATAATAGTCCATTCCTTCTTTCGTAGATTACTTTCGCCCAGTCGAATGTCTTTGCAGCTAGCTAAGATACATCTTTTCAATACTCACTAATCTTTCTGTTTTTAATTATGTTTGGTCATTTGATTTCGTCATGATTCCGAATAAGAATGCATTCTCCCTAGTGCTGAAGGAGAAGAGCGGTGCAGAGAATATTACGAAGTATGTTGACAAAAATAAACTAATATATAAATAAATTAATTAAATAAAATAGATGAATATAATGTTGAAACTGTAAACTATAATTAGGATAGTATATTGAAGGGCTAAACTGCTATCTTAACGTGCGCAGGCACAGACACACAAATAAATAAATAAATAAATAAATAAATAAATAAATATATATATATATATATATATATATATATATATATATATATATATATATATATATATATATATATATATATATATATATATATAGAGAGAGAGAGAGAGAGAGAGAGAGAGCAATTGTTTAGACATTAAAATTTGTTTTTGAAGAAACATAGAAACTAAGTTTAAAAATCTTTATTTTATTCCTTTGAGGAATTTAAAATTACAAAACAGACAAAAATCCCAAGTGATTTAATTAAATGTTGTCTTCAGTACATTCCCTCATATATTTCCCCTTTTCTTTGACGTCGATAATTGTGAAGTTCTCAAAATAAATCACTAACTACATATATATAAAATGAATGAAGAAGGAGCATACCTTCCCTCCCAACTTAATTCACTGCATCATTTTAGATTTTTCAGATACACTTTACTTCACACGTAAAAGGGTATAAATAACTTCTAGATAACTGCTACAACTTGAGAAATCGAATATTTTCAAATGCTATTCATTTATCTACTGCCATGCAATGCATTTGCCTACATCTTTGGGATAGAATTTTAAAACACACATTGTCATTCTGATCCATATTTTTTCAGAAATCGATACATTACATACTACATCTAAAAAACCTATATAAGAACAAGCGTGCCCGAACGCAAAGGATTGCATTAATATGTAGTACTCATAATTTTAAAAAGCATCTATCAGCATCTATCATTATACATAACCTCCAATTTAGGAATGCAATTAAAATCTTCGAAAACAAATTTCATTTTAAGAGCACTTTAAAGCAGTAATTGAAAAAATTTTTACACAGGCTCTGCCGGAGAACCACTACAGAACTAATTTGGCATCGCCAATCAGTGGAGCCTCTAAGAGCGAACGCTCTGAAAAACTAATAATTAATACCCAGAACTGAAAAGCAGGTATTGAAAAGAACTGGAAATAAATAATTTAACCTTTGTTTCGAGAAGAAATGAGCTGGATATCTTTCGCGGGAGTGTGCGTTTCATTACATGCGGAAGAAATCAGCTCCGAAAAACTAATTACAAGACAGAAAAAACACAAGTAGTACCTCGGGAGTATTAGATATGCTGCCATTTAGGATGCAAAGTATCGGTCGGCAATAATGAATTCCTCGAAACTACACCTGAATGCATGCAGGTTTTTGTAATGAAAAAGCTAATATATATACGCTTCGACTGCGTTTTGTACGAGGGATGTACTCTGGGGAATCTCCCTTTTGTAATGAAAAACGTCTCTGTCTTGAGTGCGGGGTTTTCTAAGGTACGTACGCAAGTATTTATTTCTGCTGGGTTCTTATTTAACTCTTATGTCGAAATAATGTAATGAATCTCGAGACAACAAAGAAGTAAAATAATTGATTCTGTTAGTTTATGATTAACGTAAGACTTAAGTACAGGTAAATACTTTTTTTATAATCTTATTTTCTTTATACACAAATACATGAATAATTTTTATTTTCTTTATTTACTTGCATAGTATAATGCTTATTTCCCCTCCTATGTACCTTTTTTTAGGATCGCTATAAATTAAAAAAAAAAAAACTCAAAAATTTGAACTTTTTTTAAAGATAATTTATATTAAAGATCTAAAGCATGCATATATGGGCTGAACGAACTGTGATGTCTGTACTTTTATTTACTTCTTTACAAAGAAAAGCTTTCAAAAGGATTTACCTTCAGGATTTATAAAAATGTTATTTATAAACTCGTAAATCTACATTGTCCACATCGTACTGTGGTTAGCGTATCGAGCTTCCACAAAGTGAGCACGGGTTCGAATCACGGATAAGGAATGGAAGCTGTCCCTTAATAGGAAGCAGTGTTGATTCACATATAAGGTGTTTCCAAAATAAAGTAGCCAACAAATTCGCAGTGTAGAGGAGTTACTTAGAACAAAGTATCTGCCGCGTTGGGAAAAAATACGTTTTAATCAGTGGCAAGGATAGAAAAATATTTTTTCCTGTGTAACTCCAGAAATGAATTTTTTACTCTGTGAACCAAACACTCTTTAGGCAAGTTCATGAACATAAACAAAGGAACTTTGTGATAAATTTGAAGGCGACATCTTGGAAAAATTTCAGATATATTCATTTCAAATCACGAAAAATCCCATTCCGAGAAAATTAGACACGTACAAATGTTCGGCAGGGTAGGCCCGCGCAGTACAGAATAAAACTGTTGTATCTGGCAATGGAATCATTCTAGTAACACATGGTTTGTGATACTTAATTCTAAAAGCTTCCATAGTGGATTGTAACCATAATTTTTTTTTTCTCTAAGTACTTTGAATCACGTGACATTTTATTTTTAAAATGAATTTTTTTTTACTTAGTTACTGGACTGCTAGTCCAGTATTTCCGGATCTACTTCAGTAATTCTCTAAGGTGATGTCAAAAGTAAAGCGTATTCACAGAAATATATTCCCTTGCATTCAATCGATTTATCTGTTTATACAATAGACGTTAAGCCTAACACTTGCTATCAACCTGTCAGTCACTAATTATTTATTAACAAAGATTATTTTTATTTACCGAGACACTTTCATCAGTAGTCGCTACATCAAAGCATTAGACTAATTACACAGTAACTGATCCTGTTTGACATTTCTGTGCTTTATAAATACATTGTGTATTATAAACTCATATTATATTGAAATTTTCCAACTATAAATTTTGGGAATTTCTTTAAAGCATATTTATTTTCTTAAAAAGAAAGTATTACTTCTTAATACTCTTTCAACGCTCGAAAGTTTTCCCGCACACGGTTCTATGGTGTTATGAAAATTTTTGAATGTAACTGGTAATTCGGGGTTAAAAGGAAAACAGGAATAGTATATTTAAAGATAATTCTCAATAAAAACAAATGTATGTAAATTATCCATTCACAGAAAACCAACGTTATACAAAAATATAATGATGTTTAACATTAATGTTTCGGTTTCCAGAATTAAGCGAGTAATATAATATATATTCCTTTTGAACTAAAGGGTAATGAAATTTGGCTTTTGAAATGTTTCTTAGGTGTAAAGTTTATCCATCTGAAATTTATTGTTTTTAACTTTTCAAGATAAGTATGGCGACGAAAAGTAAGTAAAATACACGTATATGCCTTCAACTGACGTCTCACTCCTGTACTCGTATTTCCAAATTTACAAATTGAGCAATACGTTTATATGTACATACTACATACATTAAGATGGAAATGTATGTTTAAATTTCAATCTCATTTACGTATACGGAAATACTAAAATGCATAAATATAGTCCCGATGTAAAAAAATAGAGGTGAGAGAAACGAATTTGATTTTATATATCTGTCTGTTTTTGATAGTTATGTTATTTTGAAAACATCCTGTGCGAGGATTCATTTAAAAATAAAAAAGGTCGATTTTCTAAATAAAATACTTTTTTATTCTAAAAATAGTATAGGATTTCAATCGCATGAAAATCCTTTTGAGGGATTTACATTCTCTTTTTCGCAACGTTCCTTTACCGTTTAAGTGATATTCCAATAAATTTCACAAACGTAAAAATTAATGCCTATTTAATAAAAATATATAAACAGATATAAAAATAATAAATACTATTTCAGTTAGATAATTATTTTTGGTAGGTAAAAAAATATAATTCAACAAAAATAAATATTTAAACTCTTATATTTATAATTTTTTAAAGTTTTTCTTCAACGCTTTTAAAGCAAAATAATTTTTTTAAGCAAAATAACAATTTCAATAAAATAAAACGTCGATTTCTTTAATGAAATAATGCCTCTTTTATTCTAAAAATAACTAAATTATTTTATTCTTCTTTCCGATATCATTTTGAAAAATTTACATCCCCTTTCTCTTTTCTTTTTTCTTGTTTTGAACTTTTGTTTAATGTTTAGTTAATATCCCAACTCTCACATTGTTTCGAACGTCTCCTGGAAATTGGTTTCCAGTTTCATTTGGTTTTTTTTTTTTTCCCCTTTCTCTTCTTCTTCCCCGTCCCCTATCTGTTCGAATCTGGCAATAAGAAACAGATAGAGAATCCCATTTCTGGAGAAGTACCGCCACGTTTGTTCTCGTGCATCAACGGGAAAGAGAATGAACTCAAATTCTATTTGTTCGGGAAAAGTAAAGACGAATTAGGGGGAAAAGCGTTGAAGTAAAAGGTATAAACAAGGAATTATCTCCGTGAGAGAGTGGTAAAATGGGACGCTCTGAAAAATACTTTTCTTTCTAATACATCACTCTTTTTTAAGCGGGTAGATAACATCAATCATTTATATCTGTACTTTTTCGCTCCCTGAATTTATTTCTCCCTTTCTATTAACCGACGACAGAAATTTCTTTTGTTATTAAAATTTATTATTACCAGTTAAATTTCCCTTATCTGAAATGCATAAGGCCTGAAGTGTTCCTTGTTTACGAGAATTGGAGTGCACATGATCAAATATTTCGTGGATGGGAAACAAGTTCATGCACATGATGTATTATGTTACATAAACATGCCAGGCACTCTAGAAAAAGTTATTTTATTCAATATTTTAAATGAAATTAAGTATGAAACAAAGTGACTGTGTACTGAACAACCAAAACGATAAAGTTTTCCAACTTCGGCCTCGCGTGTCGTCAATCTTTTTTAAAAAAAAAAAACAAAACCTGATCCTTGATTTAGATCACATTGATAAGCATTGTACACTGCTCAAAAAAATTAGGGGAACAAGCGAAGAAGTTAAGAAAACCGTGCGAGACAGCCACGTATTGGCATAAAATGGATAGTACACGCGTATCAATGCGCAATACAGAAAAAAAAGAGGTAAAAAAATTTGTAATTAAGCTTTAGTTCTTTGAAAATATGGAAAAAACATGAAAAGATGATTTAGGGCAACAATTTGGTTACATGTAAACGATAAAAAATGTATTGTTTAGAAATTATGCAAGATTTTTAATATGGCGTGTGGTTTCGAACAGCTAAGACTGCTGCACACCTGTTTTCCATGGATGCGATGATGTTATCGATAAGACTTTGGGAAATACTGTTCCACTCCTAAAGAAGTGCAATCTCCAAGTCTCGGAGAGTAAAAGGAGGCCTTGGTCTCGCAGCAATGCGTCGTCCGAGCATGTCCCAAACATGCTCGATTGGATTCAGGTCAGGAGAGCACGCTGGCCATTCCACACGCTGTGTTGTTTCAGCTTCAAGCATGTTCTCCACAATGCGAGCTGTATGCGGTCTGGCATTATCATGCTGGAAAACAAAGGAATCTCCAATGGCTGCAGCGTAAGGTATGACATGAGGTCTCAGTATCTCGTCTGCATACCTTCGGACCGTCAAAGTACCATTCCGAATGATATGCAAGTCCGTACGTCCACCTATGCTGATTCCAACCCATACCATAAAACTAGCTCGTCTGTATTGTGACCTTTCACGAACGAATGTGGGGTTATTTCGAGTGCCCCTTTCCCTCCATACCAAAACACGTCGGATGTCACACTCCAGACTGAATCGGGACTCGTCTGTAAACAGCACTTGGCCCCAATCATGCTACCAATCTCGATGTTCAGCAGCCCATCTTCTTCAGGCCGCACGGTGGCGTGAGGTCAATGGGATGCAGACCATTGGCCTACGTGCATACAGACCTCCCCGATGAAGCCTATTGAACAGGCAGTGAAACAGACTATTGGCAGTGAAACAGACGTTTCTGCAATATCCCGATTTCCGCCCTTATGTTCTTTTTCTGGTTTTTGACGTCATGAACTTTGATTAGCATATGAAGTTTTCTTCTTCTGTTTCCTGCTAGGCTTTATGGATGATTTATTTTATGTTACTTATCGGTGTAAGTATTTGCGTAATTTCGTTAAAACCATGTACTCCCCTAATTGTTTTGAGCAGTGTATTTTAACTTATTCAACAGTATTTAACTGTAAAAAAAGGGCTATACCACAATTGCAATGATAATATGTCAGCCTTGAAAATTTCTGTTTGTGCCGACATGTTGGCTCTCAAAACATACCATTATGTATTTTGGATAAGGGTAGCTCCTCTTGTAATTATATTCCTTTAAAAGATACACACACACATATCTATACACGGTGAAATCTCGATCTATTGTTTTTCAAGGGATCTATTGTTTTTCACTGAACTGAACGATAAAAGCGGGCATAGACGCGGGAACATAACAAAGCAATATGATCGTCGGGAGTGTGTGAAATAAACGGGAAAACGATCGGTCAAGATTCCAATATATATATATATATATATATATATATATATATATATATATATATATATATATATATATATATAACCAGCATCAGATCACTAAATAACAAAATGTAAAGTGGATACAAAATGGAATTCGGTACAATACTTCCATAGTAAGGCAATAACGAACTAAGGCACAAACATGACATGAAAGAGGATAACTATGAAAAAATCAAAGATTCAAAACCCTAAGGAAAAACAAATCTAAAAACATTTTATAAAATAGAGTTTAATGATAATATCTCACTAGGAACAATGCCGGCATTATTATTAAATGAATTTAACAGTAGCTCATAACTATCACATCCTTCATAAATAAAACTTTGTTAATTAATAATGTTGGCCCTATTGAAAAGATATGTTATTATAAATATCTACTTGATTAAGTTTTCAATTTTTTTTTTATGTTTTGATTAGAGTTTCGTATAGAGCTCACCCATTCCACATCATTTTCTCTGTCACAAATACACACGTTTATTCGAGTATATATTTGGAATTTCATAGCACAATAACAGGGAGCATAAACAGTAAGTAAGTAGTCTTCATAATTTTATCAAAAAAATTACGCAGTTGTCTAATCAATACAGAATCAATCGCTGATAATAATTTATACAATTTACCCGTATTTCAAAGAACTATTATAAGTCTTCGTATTATAAGTTTTCCCTTTTAAACATTATTTATGCGTTCAGTTTTCATTTTATTAGTTCAATAGCACCCATTTTTACTCTCTGAACCTTTCTCCCTTTTTTTTCACCAACCTTCTCCACATAACTGCCCTCTCTCCGAACACAAGCACTTTCCCTTCATTTTACACGGGGGTAGACAAAAGTTAATTTATTTGTTTTCCATTTGCCTGCGATTCTCTTGCCAAGGGACATTAATTATTAGCCACCCTGAATTAATATTCCCGCTGCCTTGGACCAGTTTCTCTCTTTCGGCCAACATAGAAAGGATGATTGGGTTTTATTATCGGCATTGTTGGGGCTTTGCCTTTTTTAATTACTTTCAGAAGACCTGTCAAATAGATATGTTCCTCTGCCTTTGCGTATTCCCTTTATTGAAATTTTCATTATTCTGCTCTAGAGTTTTCTTTCCAAAATCAGGAACAATGAGACAATATTTAAGTATTCAAAAGGATAAATGAACAGGAAAGAGATATGTCTTTTTTTAAGTATAAGTTTTGTTGCTTATGTCCTTTAAAAAAAAATTGACCAAGCTTCTCCCGGTTAGAAACCTCTTGAATGACAAAGAAATTGATTGTATTTTAGCTCTCTGTTTTTTCCAATTTTGATGTTGTATCGAAAAAAAAAAAACTTTTGATAATTTTTATTATTTTAATGAAATCAAAGTATAAAGTAAATTGAAAATTAAAATTAATTTAACCAAATATGAATGACAGAACAGCTCATTGGAAAATTCTGATTGAATTAACTGCTTTCCCATTTAAGAGGGTATGTCCTTCATAAAGTGCATAATACTACATAGTAAATGAGCATTAACTTAATAGAATCTTACGGATACTTTTATTATCATGTTTCCCATTTTTATAGTTTTTTTTATCTCTTATTGTAATCGCTGTAATAGTGTAATAAAATATCTATAGAAGCAATAGTGAGGAATTAAAGAACTTTCAAGCTTATGTTCTTAACACACACATAAAATATATCATATAACTAGTATTATAATGAAAATATCGGTGGGGGTATAACCGGAATTATTGTTAATTCATGAATTCTATTAAATTTGTGTTCAAGTCATTAAATTTATATATTTAATTTTTTGTAAGGCCGATAAACAATAAACGACAAATTAAAGAATTATCGGCACATGTATTGGAGTAGTGATAAATGAATGATTGATTTCACGGAACAGAAATCAAACTAAACCAGGATTGTGTGAAGTAAAATGAATGAGCTATATAAGTTTCTTTCACTTGAAATTTCTGGAATGACAAGCATTTTGGATTTTGGATTTATCTGGATTACGAAATACTCTTTCGTATGCATAACGATATATCTTAATGATGGAACACAAATCTAAAATCGAAATCTATTTCTATGTCATTCCTTGTACCAAAGGGCTAAAGAAAATTTATGCAATATTTTGAGCTTAAAAAAAGTTTGTTTATGCTAAAACCGTCAAAAATTTAAGCTGTTACAATATCTGCTGTCAATAAGTAAAACTGGAAATTGTTTGGCACCATGATACTATGATGCACCATTATACTGAAAAATAATTCACAATCATGTTTCTTGAAAAATTTTATTTTCTGTGCTACAGAAAAATATAAGCATCACCTTTCTTTCATATGAGTAACTGCAGCCTTTAAAATGGCGGTTTCACCGGTGCCTCAGTTCCACAGTAAATTTTCCTTGAATCGTGTACACAGCTCTAGCGGTTGTGTGAACTGTGACACCTACAGAAAGCAAAATCCCCATATACGCAATGAAATCAGGTTTGGATATTTCTACTTGTTTTATTACATTACCGCATGTTTAGAAAATCGATTTTTCTTTTTAAAAAGACGCCGAACTCGTGGAGCGCAGATAATGTCTATCTAATTTACTACAGCGTTTGCGCGCTTAGACAGGAGTCGGCAGGATCAAATCATTGCTGAAAAACTTCTTAAAAAGTAAACACGTGTGCCTCCCCATTCATAAAAATTTAACCACTATAGTAAAATTTACTCATTACTCCATCATCACGAGAAAGTGAAAAAAAAAAACCACGAATAAAAAAAATAATCCTTAGTTGAAAAATTAAATGTAAAAGAAACAGGAATAAACGTTAATTGTTTTCCGATTGTCTACATGCAATCATTTTATCATTATTAAGTTAATAAGCTTTGAATGGAGACGATCACGAACCCACGATTTACTAGAAAAGTATCAGGCGCATATCTGCCGCAGGCCGGGGAAGGGACACAGCTGTACTCCTGTTGTACAACTAACACAATCACAGACACCATACTCTAATTTCAATCACGACAATTATTTAACGAGTTCTTAAAGGTTAATAATACGAAACCCAATGTAGTAGACATTTCAATGACTTTTATTTCCCCTGAAGGGTGATTTTCAATGAGAGGGTTTCGCATTTATCCCAGCACATTTTCCAAAGATAAAACAAAGCCAAATCTATATCGCCAGGTATCAAGAGAATGAATGGCCACAATTTCACAAATGGATTGGAGCTAACGAGAAAATGATTATGAATTCGCCAGATAATTACACACTTTGCTGGCTTCGAACAGGATAAACTGAGCGGCGCCTTATTCTTCATATCAAATGAAACAGAAAAAAAAATCGTGGCATTGATGTATTACGCTAATAAACAGACTACAAAGGAAATTACTTCAGATTTCGGGGATGGCAATTCGCAGCCCCTTTGTTAAACACGCTGTTCCACGCATGTTATACAGGCCTATCTATTTTCATCTGCGTATTTGATGCGAGACAATAAAATCGATAGTTGGTTTAGAAGGCCTTTTTTAAAAGTTGACTTTAATATTTTTTACGCACTTTTATAACACGGAGTTGTGTCGAAATCATCACTTTACTTTTAACAATAAGAGTAATTACTTTTCAGTTCCTGAGGAGAACAATTGTTTGGCTGGATTTAATCCAGCATGAATTCCGCATGTGATTTGTCTACAAAAAATTGCTACGTCCCTTTTAAAGGGCGTGGTGATTTTAGAGCAGAGATTACTGCTGCCAAATAATTGCCGAATTGAATAAAAGAGCGTTAACATTATATCACATAAACTTTTTCAGTATTAGTCGCTTTGTATTTCAGAACATTTTGTATTTAATATTGGAACAAACTGTTAACGCGTAAAATTAGAATACATCGTAAATCAGCCCCTTTTAGAGGCTATATTTCTTTTGGGGGCACAAATAACTGCTACTGGTTGTTTTTCATACCCTTTAAATCAGAGTCCTACTGTTAATCAATAAATAAGAAGTTCAAATATTATTGTCGATTTTAATTCAGAAGATTCTTCAAAATATGGAGTACCCAATAGTAGAAGAAATACTATACAAATAAAAAATTATATACTTTGGCATTTATATCATTTATATATATATATATATATATATATATATATATATATATATATATATATATATATATATATATATATATATATACATATATAAATTAACAAAGATGTATTTATAATCAAACAATAGAGATAAAGGCTGAAAAGCCAAAACATAAATTTAAAATATCAATGAACATTAAAAGTAAAGGACATTAAAACTAATTACTTTCAGTTAAGGCACTGAATGCTGCACTTATATTGAAAGAAAATAAATAAGAGTTGAAAGTAAAAATCCAGCATAAGACATATCACACTATGCAGCGTGAAACAAAAACATGAAAAGATATCTTTTCATGTTTTTGTTATGTCTTATGCTGGATTTTCACTTTCAACTACGTCTTATTTATATATTGCCTCACAAGGTTAATTGCAAACTATATATATATATATATACAGTGGAATCTCGATCTACCGTTTTTCAAGGGACCGACTGAAACGAACGATAAATGCGGGAAAACGATATATGCGGAAACATAACAAAGCAATATGATCGTTCGGACTGGATAAAATGAACGACACATACGGAAAAACGATGGATCCGAAAACGATCCATCGAGATTCCACTGTATATATATATATATATATATATATATATATATATATATATATATATATATATATATATATATATATCTGTGGCTTGGTACAAGAAGTGCCTAAGTCAGTTTTTTCCAAGACGACTTTGTTTGTTTACGTCTCTGTATGTATATATATATATATATATATATATATATATATATATATATATATATATATATATATATATATATATATAGTTTACAATTAACCTTGTGATGCAAGTTACTCAAAGTAAGAACTATTCCGTTTCAGATGCTGCGTTGCTTTTGAGGCACTTATAACAGGCCCTGTAAACGCGCATATTGAATAGCTGGAATCCAACTGTGTCTTAAGGCTGCTATGTACAAACCCCACTGGATTCGCTCACCTCAATGTTAACCTATGGAGAAAATTTGTCCACGGATTGCCGACTTGGATTCAAAGATTTTTTTTAAAAAATTCTACTCCGTCATAGAGAAAGAAATTTTACACCTGTGTACCGCTTTCGTTTTTTTTAAAAAATGCAATTAATATTTT
>OU015492.1:135810443-135995443 GCA_907164885.2 Dolomedes plantarius
GCAGTGTATATATATATACACACATATATATATATATATATATATATATATATATATATATATATATACATATATATACGTATATATATACACATATATATATATATATATATATATATATATATATATATATATATATATATATATATATATATATATACATATATATATAGCATATATTTTTCTGAATGGATTACCATCGCTTTACCCACAGTGCCATCAGTCTGTGAGACTCCATCAGGACAAAGCTAGCAGTCACACATCAAAATCCACTGTAAAATTCCTAAAAGAAATGGAACAAAAAACTGGTATCATGGCCACACCCTTCACTGATATCCCTACTAAATCTCCCGGTGTATCACCTATGGATTTTTGTGCTTTTGGACTTATGCAAACTTGCATTATCCAAACGTCGTCCCAAAACCCTTACAGGACTCTGGAAAGCTGTTCAGGAGGAATGGGATAGAATACCTCTTCTGACACTTCAAAAGGCATTATTATCCTGGAAATTGCGGTGTCGAAAGATAGTTCAGAATAAGGGATGTCAAATAGAACATTTAAAACACAAGAATTTTATGTAATTTAGTTTTGTGAATACAATATACATCGTCTAAAAAATGTGTGAACAGCCTCTGTATACATACATATATACACTCATGGACAAAAAAATTAGCGCACCAAGAAGGAGTCGTCAAAATGAAACGAAATTTTACATACGTAATGACTACTTTGATATAAGTAAATGATAAGAAAATCAAAGAAAAGGGATAATTTATTTCAGAGAAAAAGGCAAAAGAACGGAGGAGTTAATACTCCGTTGGACTCCCTCTAGCGCGAATGCACGATGCGATACGATCGGGCATTGAGTCATACAAGTTCTGTATGATGTCTTGAGACATTTCGTTCCATATTTGCTGTAACCTTGCCTCTAGTTCGTTCAAACTCGTGGGATGCCCCACTCGTCGTCCCAAATGATCCCAGATATGCTCGATTGGAGACAAATCTGGGGATCGGGCAGGCCAAGGAAGGGTAGTAACAGTGCGGAGACAGTCTTGTGACACCCTTGCCGTATGAGGCCGAGCATTGTCTTGTTGAAAAATGGCTCCTGGGTGCCGTTGCATGAGTGGCAACACATGTGGTTGCAGGATTTCATGAACATACCGCTGGGCTGTCATGGTGCCACGGAACAATACTAGGGGTGACCGTGTATTGTAGGCAATGGCACCCCATACCATCACACCAGCTGTGGGAGCGATGTAACGCTGTACAGCAAAGGCAGGATTGAAGCGTTCACCACGGGCTCTCCACACACGAACACGATTGTCATCACTGCCGAGATTGAATCTGGATTCGTCGCTAAAGACGACCTGGTTCCATTCCGCTGCAGTCCAGTTTCCTCGTGCGCGGCAAAACTCCAAACGGAGGCGTCGATGGGTGGGTGTCAAAGGCAGCACATGTAATGGGCGCCGCGATACCAACTGTCCTTCAGCCAGCCGCCTTCGTATGGTTCGAGAAGACACAGAGGCCCCTAGTGAAGGTGCTACCCGTGCCTGGATGGCGGCCGATGAAGCAGTTGGCTGTACGCGTGCATTTCTTACGATGTGGTGGTCTTCTCGACGACTGGTCTGTCGAGGGCGTCCTGAGCCTGGTCTTCCTGTACATGATATCTCTCGTGTCCACTGGTCCCAACACAATCAGAGGGGCCTAATTGACGAGCTACTCGCCTAGCTGACCACCCAGCTTCCATCATCCCGACGATTCTCCCCCTCTCAAATTGCGACAACTGCTTATATTGTCTTCGAACACGGCGTAATGGCATGTCTATCTCAGCTCTTTCTTTGTAAATGATTCAGCACACTCAAACAAGCTTTGGTTACCTGTTTTATACTCCACAGAGTACGATGTTCAACGCCCTCTACCGGCTATACGTAATGCGCAATCACGCTGCATTTCCAATCATTTGCATATCTCCCCGACATGTACCTTCATTGCAAGTTTCGTTACGATCCCGCAATTATTTCTTGGTGCGCTAATTTTTTTGTCCATGAGTGTATATATATATATATATATATATATATATATAATATAATTTTCATTTTTTCAAAAATATCCCGAAATCTGGGTTTTTCTGGTACGTTAAATCTGGGTAAGTTATAAAATAGCAAAATGCTTTGTTTAAAAAAAAAATATTTTTTCAAAAGCTAGGTTTTCATATTACAAACTGGGTTTATTATATTTTTCTAGCTGGGAGTCCTCTGTGTGTGTGTGTGTGTGTATATATATATATATATATATACTATATATAGAGAGAAAGATACAATAAAACTCCTCTATGGCGGCCAGCGATGGTTCCTCAAAAAAGTGGCTGTTTGGAGGGGAGACCAAAAAGAGATATCGTTCATAACATTCATAACATTGGCTCAATCGATTCTTTAACCGGTTCCAAACAAAATAGGACCGTTTAGAGAGGTTTTACTTACTAACTTTCTCTCTCTCTTTCTATTTATCTATCTATCTATCTATCTATCTATCTATATATATATATATATATATATATATAGTGGAATCTCGATCGATCATTCTCCGAATCATCGTTTTCCTGTATGTGTCGTTTTTTTCATCCAGTCCCGATGATCATATTGCTTTGTTATGTTCCCGTATCTATCGTTTTCCCACATTTATCGTTCAGTTCTGTCGGTTGCTTGAAAAACGATAGATCGAGATATATATATATATATATATATATATATATTTATTTATTTATTTATATATATGTACAGAGAGAGAGATATACAATAAAATTTCTCTATGGCGGCCAGTGATGGTTTCTCAAAAAAGTGGCCGTTTAGAGGGGTGACCGAAAGGAGATTTCGTTCATAACATTGGCTCCATGGATTCTTGAACCTGTTGTAAACAAAACAGAACCGTTTAGAGAAGTTTTACTCTGTCTCTCTCTGTGTGTGTATGTATATACAGGCTGTTCACACATTTTTTAGACGATGTATATTGTATTCACAAAACTAAATTACATAAAATTCTTGTGTTTTAAATGTTCTATTTGACATCCCTTATTCTGAACTATCTATCGACACCGCAATTTCCAGGATAATAATGCCCTTTGAAGTGTCAGAAGAGGTATTCTATCCCATTCCTCCTGAACATCTTTCCAGAGTCCTATAAGGGTTTTGGGACGACGTTTGGATAATGCAGATTTGAAAAGTCCGAAAGCACAAAAATACATAGGTGATACATCGGGAGATTTAGTAAGGATATCATTGAAGGGGTATGACCTTGATACCAGTTTTTTGTTCCATTTCTTTTAGGAAATTTACAGTGGATTTTGATGTGTGACTGCTAGCTTTGTCCTGATGGAGTCTCACAGATTGATGGCACTGTGGGTAAAGCGATGGTATTTCATTCAGAAAAATTGGCTATAAAATATGTTCCGGATAGTATTTGGAGTTAATCTTGACATTTTTTTCCACTCTCTTTATTTTTAACTTGCCATTATAAGAAAAACCAGCAACAATCATGAATCCCTTAGAAAAACTTTCTTTCGATTCTTTGAACCATGTACTTAAATTTTTTTCTCCCCTTTTATGATAATAAATGGCTCTTTTTTTGTTGCAATCATTTAAATACATCCATGATTCATCTATTGTGACAATTGTTTTCGATTTTTCTTTGAATAAGTGTTTCTCATATAGAATTCTGCAGCGTGTCCTGCGTTCAACGATATGATTTGGAAGAAGACGATGCACATTGCGTTTTTTCGCTTTCTTAAGATTTAAATCAACGTTTATCATTTTGTTTACAGTGAACACCGAGCATTTTAATGATTTTGCAACTGTCCTTTGACTAGGGGTTTTTCTTTTAACATTAAACAACGTACCTTTGCAATAGTCGAAGATGTCCGTTTTTTCCTTGGATACTTGTTTGGAATTTTTGTCCCACTTGAGGCTCCAATTTGACGTTTTTTTCCTTTCTTGTTGACGATATTACCTATCGACGCTTTAGATATCACAAAACCATTACTCTCACATCGTTTTTGGATAGCGGAGTATGCATATTTCTCTTCGGAAAGAGCATAAATGTAGCCTTCGAAACACTGATTTGTTAAAAACGTCATTTTGAATAAAAACAAAACTTTCAAGCCGCAGATGTTAATTTTGACTTTTAAAAACATAGTACAATTGCAATTATTTCTTTTGCAGCAAACGAATTTTTATTACCGCTTACCAAAATCGTCTAAAAAATGTGCGAACACGGAAGTCTAAAATTTTCGCCCGCTACAACCAGCAGTTTGCGATTTCTTTCGGGGATTATTTGGAAAGGCAAGGATATCGCATGACCCCCTTTGGAAAGCACACGACCCCCTATAGAGAGACGGTCATTACAATCCCTCAAACTGTCAACCCTAAGGGGGGTGGAATTCTCGAACTGTCAACTGGACTCCTCCCACCACAAGAGTCGGGAAGGACTGGAAATGGGAACGGAGATATTTTCTTTTAGTACATAGCCACCTTAAAAAATATTCCTTGTCGATAGTAGTTTCCATTTAAAAATTTCCTCTTCCATTCTTGTAACTAATAGTAAAAGAAATTTTATGTTCATAAAAATGAAATAAATTCACGTTTAAATATTATCATTTCGCAAGGTTGCGAAAAACCTTGCCAGGAAAATTATTCAAAATTGGACTGCCTAATATAGCAACTGCAGCTGCACGAGTAAAAGCGCTCATCTCGACGTACGAAGGACCAAGGATAGCGTCCCGGCCCAGGACAAAATCAGAACCTGTTTTAAATAATTGAAACTACTGAATTTGCAGCAGAAAAAAATCCCAATTTAAACACAATTTCTGTAATCAAGTTTTTCTAACATAATTTTTATAATTACCCTTGAAATTAATATCTTTTCTCCCACTGTAGTGTAAAATTACCGAATTTTTCCCTATTTGAAGATTTACTTCAGTGCAGATAATATTTGATAGCATATTAGAACTGAAGGTCAAATAGCTGTAAATGGGCGTAAGGGTACAGATATAAAAAAGCCACTCCGACATAATCGATCAATTTCAGTCTCCAATTCCATTTTTTTTTTGTTACAATATGAAATTTAGACCTAATGTTTTTCTATCGAAATTCAAAATACAGCCGGATGCCAAAAAATTTACATTTTCAAACTACAGTTTATTTGCAATACATATTTCTGAAAGCAAACCGAAAATGTTTTCGAGTTTTTACTTTCGTAACGCATGGCAGTTTATACTTCAAATTCATAAATGAAATCACCATAATCTACTCGAATAAATAAATTTCAGTTAGCTCAGATAAAAATCTAATACGATTTGAATGATGCATAAAGCAGGAGGCACAGAACTCATACGTGCCATAGTTATATAAAACTCCAAAACACAAAATATTGAGGTACCCATCTTTCTAACATATGCTTTCATAAGAAGAACAGAATATCCGCAGATATGGAAATATAGAAATCTCGGAAACAAGCGCATTTCCTAAATTGAAAATGGGGGAAAATCGGACAGTTATAACCATAGAAACGGATAAAGCATGGGCTATTACTGTTCCTCAAAAATACTCATATAGATTGGAAATAGCGGAAGAGAATACGGAGCATTTCTTAATGTCATTTTGGAGTGGAGAAAATAATTCGATGCTTTAGGCAGAAATAAAATACTCATGAATGTAAACTCTGCGGAAAAGATGGGAAGAGAGAGAGAAAAAAAGAAAGGATAAATTTTCCATATTGAATTTTTCAAATTGTCATTCATTGAATTTTATGTGTATACAGTCGAACCCCATTATAACGAACTTCAAGGGACCAAAGGTTTTGTTCGCTATATCCGGTGGTTCGCTATATCTGAACCCTTAAGAAAAATGTTAGAGTTCACAAAATGTATAACTCATTGGTTGCTATGTACATTCAATAATGCTGTACTGAAAGAACGATAAAATCTATTAAATATAATCATTAATGAAAGAAATTGACGAAAATCGATTACATTAAACTGACACAATACTAATTAAATGAACTAAAAATGAAGACAAATGGAAATAAATTCATTTTACCTTCAATTGTTGCTCATTGTTTTGATACAGAAATAATCGGTAATCATCTGCTGACGTGATGCCGATTTCAAAAACATTTTATGAATTTCTTTGTCGAATTTGTCAAGTGACTCCAAAACTTTCTTCCACTGTTTGTGAAAACAAAAACTACACGCATAGCTGATGTAGCATCTGAGATGGTGGGGGTTTCGCCATTTGTGTGCTCCTTTTCATAAGCATCAGATGCAGAATCTTCGATTTCAGAATGATTCATTTTAATTTCTTCCACAATATCTTCATCAGTCGGATTTTCACATGAAATGACTTCATCATCACATATTTCGAACAATTACACACCACAATCTGAAAATGATGAAATTTTGTGCTTTTCTATCCACATAGATGAATATATCTTCATCATTAATTTCAACATTCTTTGCTTCTTCAACATTTTTTGTATCTTCAACATTCTTAAAAAGTTTAAAAATTTTAAAAAAATTCAGTTATCGACTAAAAAAAAATGTTCATTGTAGCCGATTCTTAAGATTTCGGAGGTTCGCTATAAAAGGATAAATTAGCATTAAATACAATAGGAAAACGGCGGTACCAAAATTTTCGTTCGTTATTTACCAGGTTTGCTGTAACGGGGTTCGACTGTAATCAAAAAGTTGCATCTTCTTATACGCGGAAAGAGTGTGAATTACCCTTCTATCAATTTCCCATTACGTTTATAAATATTCCTCTTACAATGTTATGTTATATGTGTTGAAATGTAAAATTCGAATTCCAATATCCTCTGTATTTCTTTATAGTTTTTATTTTATACGTATCGAAAACGAGTGGATTTCCCAAAAATGAAATGGAGAAATTGGACTACACAACTAAAACACACTAATAAAATGGGGAGAATTATAAATACTTCATCATTCACTCACATTCACATTACGTACATGCATTACCATGCCTTTTCATTTGAATTTCAATAGCTCCTAAAATGCCATAAAAAGCAAATGACGGGACCATAAGAAAGTTCGCCTGCCCCCTATATATTAAAACAGAAGCTAAAAATAAACTTAATTGCAAAATGTCCTTGTCACAGCCTGCCAGGGTATTACACTTCCAGGAAGCCGAGTCCATAGCTACTTAAGTGCGAGAAATAATTATTTTCTAAGCAAAGCGGATTTAGTATGGAAGCAGTCGTTAGCGTGAGTTCGTTTTTATCTTAAAGACATGCTTTTAGCATGCATAGGATAAGAAGAATAAAGGGATTAGAGCCTCTTTTTATGCCCCGGTATTACTATTCTTTCTAGTTTCTAGGAGAACAATGGAGGAGATAGCATTTCAATAACAGATTTTTAAGCACGGCGCTAAGTATTGTTTAGCACGGATTCCATTCAGAATTTAGAGAATTCTATCTGGTTTACGGCTGATTGTAAAGAAAATAGAGAAAGGTACACAGTTCTACAACACAAGGACCAACATCCATCAACAACTTCGTGGATTTAACTACTTATTCCCTTAACGAATATAAGGTGGTGGAACTAGAAAGATGAGCGTTTAAGGAGAAACGTTTGAAAAGTACGATTTCATAAAATACGTTTAATATAATATTAGTTAAAGTTAATGTATTACTGTCCTACAAACAAAAGTTACAGAAATAGAGTTAACAAAAAATATTAATATATAAAAAAATGTGAAACTAGTAAATCTATATATATAAAACAGTACCGTAACTGACTGACTGATTTACATATGACGCACACCGCTGGACTTAAAGGATTGAAATTTTGCATGGCGATTCTTCTTATAGTGTAGGGGTGCACTAAGAAAGATTTTTGAAAATTTCTTCTTAGATTTTTAAAATTTAATTTTTAAGCTGTTTTTGTAACATTCTTTAAAGTTTGCATTTAAAATAATAATCTGAGGGTTATAAAACTTATATCACAAGAAAGATCCTAAAAATTCCTTTAAAATGAAATCTTTTTCGAATTTTTACCTCCATATTCTGATTTTTGGTGAATTTTTAAAGATTAATTTTTAAAATTTAATTTATTAAATGCTGATCACGTGGTTTCTTTTCTTTTAATTTTGCGTCACGTGCATAACAACGAAATAAATTAAAAAAAATTCTTGCTAATGCGGCAGACGATTGGACATTATCCAAAAAAATATTAAAATACAGTAAAAGAAATGTTCCTGAAACTGTACTATATTAACTGTACCATATTCTTTAGTATGTTCCATTAGATTTAATTTGAATATTTTCTTCTACATTATTTTGTCTATAAAAATATCCGTTACGAATTTTTATAAATATATTTTTTAGTTTGTTTACATCAGTTGCATATATTGATCATTGTATTTATTATAAATATATATATATATATACATATATTTTTGGCATTAATTGCATACATTGACTGTTGTATTTAATTTGAATGTACTCCGTAGAGAAGTATGGGTATTCAGCTAGTGTTAATATATAAGCTGCCAGTCTGAAAAAAATTTAAAAATAACTAAATCCCATATCAGGCAATTTAACAGTCGATTCAACAAATCAAGGTGCAACTAACAATCAAACCAAAGAAAATGAAAAATAAGGAAACACGAAAGCTAATTTCCCCAGGAGATGTATGCTTCTGAAGAAAAAATTTGTGATTAAAACTATTTATATATATATTTTTTTAAGAGGAACTAATCAACACTACATGCGAAACGTTTTACGAAACCAATCAAACACCTACAAGTAGCGGGCATATAAAATTATTTCAAATGCAGAAACAATAAACGAAACGTTCCAATACAAAATTGAAACGGGTAAAAAAAAATGAATAATGAACAATGATTACAAACATCAGACTAAACATATGAAAGAATACAAAACTAATCACGGAGGCTGCTCGAGAGGTGTTTTTGATGCAAATTTCAAAACATAAGAAGGAAGCCTCATCGACGGCTGCAGTGAATCGATGAATCTTTAATACCCTGAATATTCTTGATTATGTGGGTAAAATACACAAGGAAGACCGTGACACAAGATTTTTTTTTCTTTGGTAGTATGCATTTTGTAACTGTTATTTTATACTTAAGATGTGTTTTTACATAAAAAAACATTTCACAAAACACTTATACAATGTGAATTTTTGCTTGATAAAATTAAAAATTAAAGATTTGTTTTGTTTCTCAAACAACTCTCTCAACTCAAGATAATTTATCTTGAGGATTTATGAAAATTTGATCGATAAAATTTTTAATTGCTATAAACACACCCCAAAAAAATCTTTCTTTCTGAGAAACTTTTGTTTTAGGGGAAATATCCTCAGAATCTTTACTCTACATCAAAAACCATGAAAATAGTTTAGTAAAAATAGAAAGAGGGGAAGCTTTGCATTATTTCATACCTTAGAAGGAATTTGAGACATATCATTTAATGGATGGCAAATATAGAACACTTCCATTAATGTACTAGTAGTACACTTAGAGACGCAGAGGCATTACATACTCATGGACATTGTCACTCGCAACGGAATCAACCTAAGAGAAGCATGTTTCTAAAAGCTGTATCATGCGTTTTGAGCCGAAAAAATGCTTTTTCTTTACACTTTTGTGTTCTGCATCCCTTATTTCTTTTTACCTACCCTATCACTTGATGGCACTGGAAACTCGCTATTCACGAGAGATTTTTCTTACTCCAAATCACGTATTTATGCCTTACCAGTATCTTTGAAAATTTCCAGATATATTAAAACAACGTGTCCCTATTTGTATATCACTTATCTCGAAAACTATTTAGAGCAATTAATCTAAAAAAGAAAGAAAACAATCATAAATTCGGTTCCCACGACGAAAAAGTTAATGCAACTTTTAAAAACAAAAACTCATATCCAATCATGCCAAAGCATTTGAAATTAAAAAAAAAAACAACCAGTAAACTATTTTCATTAAATGATATATATTATATTTACACTAAATGACTCGTAGCTGGCGTGGAATTGCTCAATATTTATTCAATTCACGCTATTTTCATGACAGTAATTTTTTAAGGATTGCAGTTATAGATAATTAGAAATAAAAGATGAAACGATTGATTACAGTAGAAACCATTATGCGAATCGCAAATAACCGATATATTCGAGGGATAATTCATTCATAACAAATGTCATCACTACTCTGTTAAAACCACGTATCACATTACAGTAGCCCAATAATTGCTCTAAACACGGTTTTCAGACAGTGACACTATAATAACCCGTTGAGAGTTGGACACGGTGATGATCTCTTTCTTTTGGTCATACCAGAGAGTGAATGCTACAATGCCATTGTTTAAACAATAATATATAAATAATGTATTTGCGTGCCTCTACTATCATGATAAACTTCTGACTGAGTAAACTGCGAAATCTCGTCATGACGATACGAGTTGTATTTAAGGTCATATAATTATTATGGTTTGAAATAACTATGCATTCAGTGATAAGTCTGCTAACTTACTTCGATTACTATTTAGAGTAGGATAGGGTATACTACTCCATAATTTTTTTAATTTTATTTATCAATGGTAAATAATTTTTAAAAGCTTTACTAATATTCCCAGTAACTTGGTTTCATTTCTTCCTTCCAAAGGGTTAGTGTAAGAGATTTGTGAGAGTTTGAAAGCATGACATGGCCTAGACCAGGGATTCCCAATGGGGTCCAGGTGGACCCCTTGGGGGTCGATGGAAGTTTAAAAATAATCTATAGTATTTCAGGGTTCTTTTGGGGGGATCTATGACAAATTTTTCTGTTTTAAAATTTAATTTAATTTTTTAGGAATGTAATTATTGTGTTCCAGACACTGCTCCACTCTTTTAGATTATGATGACGCAAAAAGTTTGCCTTACATATATTATTTATGATTCAGAATAGAGAACAATATGAAATCTTAAAAAATAAAGTATTACGGCATAAACTTTAAACATGTGGAGAGGTGTAGAAGCCATCCTGCATTTCCAAGACATTAATGCGCCGCTAAATAATTTCTGGAAATATGTTTAAGGTTATAACTAGGGATACGTAAATATCGCATAAAAAATATCGAAATTTCACAACTACAACAAAAAATACAATATGTAAAATTTCGTATTAATTCTCAAAAAATATATATAAATTCAAAAATTTCGCATTTATTAAAAAAAAAATTACAATTTTACTACTTGGATAGGTAAGTATCAAAATTCTTAGCAAAAAGCTAACATTGTAGTAGTCTCCACATTACGTTCCTTAAGTTTTTGCCTTCTGTCATTAATAAGTAAGTTGTATATACTAAAATATCTCAGCATTTACTCTGTTAACGGGACTATAGAGGCTTTGCAAAGTTGAGGTAGCAACATTTCGTTGCAATTAAAATCTGTATAGCATCAACAGGAGTCTCTTGGTTGACTACTGTTAATAGATGAAATACTCTTGGCTTTGGAGCTCAAGAGATGTTCTTAAACTACTAAATTGTTCCACAATACTTGATGATTGATTTTTACAGTCAGATTTTCAGGTTCAACTCCGGTAAGGACGAACTGTCCGGGTGAAATTCGGAGCAAATCCAAAGGAGAGTGAGATTTCTCAGTTATAGACCTCGGATGGTCTTAGTTAAGCTATTAAGTTAATAAATTATAACTATCATTACCTAATTTCGCTTAAAAAGCCATTTATCATCGAGCTTTCGCCAAAAAGTAGTAAAGAAATAATTTTCACATTTATTCGCTCATATCGGCAAATTTCGCATTTATTCGCATCTACGAGTATTTCATAAATACAAAAATTACGTATCCCTAGTTATAACCCACTGAAATACAAATATGAAACATATGAAATTACTTAGAAATTATTTTACCACCAAATCGTTCAAGAATAGCAGGGAATATCTGAAAAATCTTTTGCGAAAACCAAACGACGATTAACGAAGCGTTCATCTGCAGACCATTAGAATTTCGGAGCGAAAAGGAAAAGGCTTACAGAATTTGAACGCAACTTGTATGTCGCTGTTAAGTCTTTCTTTTTTCCGCCTCATTACGGAAGAATACACAATTGTAACAGGCGCGTTGTGTGCAGTTATTAGAGCAAAAGTTTTGCGGGAAGGGTGGAAGGGCACGTGATGTGATGGTGGGTGTGCTATGTAATTCCTCATTCAGGATGCAGTACTACACTGAAAGGATGACACAAGTAAATGACTTTGTTATAAACTGACACCGAAGAAACAGAACCAGGTTTTGCCTTTTAACTATGTGCATTCATTTGTCATCTCTAAAGAAAGGAAACGAAGAGTCTCGAATTTCGGAAGAATGGGGAGGACGCTGTTATTTAAAGAGAAAATAGTTTCATTTTTCTAAGAAAACTTCTTCAGTATTTATTCTCTTGCAATATAGAGGAGAAAAAATATCACACCATGTTACATCCTTTTTATTTGCTACATAATAATTTTCTGTTTTTATTTTTTATATAACAATCCTATTATCGTTTTATTTATTTAAATACACGGATACAGTGATTTATCTTAACCAGTCTTTCACATTTCACTAAACAACTCGTCATCTGTTAGTTCGCGTACTACTCCCACTCCTTAGTTAAAAAATTTGAGCTCTTTTCAATCGACTAGGTGTTACGCGAGTTAAATTAATTTAATCTCAATTATCTTAACAAGTCTTTCACATTTCACTAAACAACTCGTCATCTGTTAGTTCGCCGACTACTCCCACTCCTTAGTTATAAAAGAATTTGAGCTCCTTTCAATCGACTAGGTGTTACTTGAGTTAATTTAAATTAATCTCGATTATCTTAACCAGTCTTTCACATTTCACTAAACAACTCGCCATCTGTTAGTTCGCCTACTACTTCCACTCCTTAGTTATGAAGAATTTGAGCTCCTTTCAATCGACTAGGTTTTACTTGAGTTAATTTAAATTAATCTCGATTATCTTAACCAGTCTTTCACATTTCACTAAACAACTCGTCATCTGTTAGTTCACCTACTACTCCCACTCCTTAGTTATGAAGAATTTGAGCTCTTTTCAATCGACTAGGTGTTACTCGAGTTAATTTAAATTAATTACAGTTTACTTGAAAATAAAAGTGACTCAAATCTAATTCCTGAGTTCAATTAACTCTGCACCATGGCCATACATGGCACGATTTTAACGAAACTTGTTCCAGTTTGCTCCGTTCATATAACGAGTATCGTATTTCTACAAGTATGATGGTACCGTGCTCTATTTGAATTGAATTCCAGATAAAAAAAAATAGCTAGGTCACTGACTGTATGTACACATAAAAAATAATTATCTGAGAAACTGATACGCTGTTTTATCAGAAATGTAAGCATAAGGATGATAGTTTCCCATAGTGTTCTGTTCAAAATAAACAAAAAAAAATTGAAATAAAAATCAGCTATTTTAGGACGTCATTAGTAGTTCGAAGAAGTAAACAAAAACACCCTGTCAGACGTATAGGGAAGCAATTTATATAATATTCTTCATGGATATCCCAGCGATGCATGGTTGTTGCATTTGTTAATATTTTTCCTTTGATGTCATTTATAAAAAATTTACCATTTGTTTAGATTTTGATATTTTGCATCACAGTTCACAAGCGCTTCTACTTTTCCCTACTGTGATCTAAAGTCTGACGGAAATAAACTCAATTACCAGATATTTGTATTCTCACTATTAAATACTTTTCACATCCATAGGCATCGTTTCAACAATAGTAAATTTTTACACTGGTACACTTCAGCAAAATATAAAAACAAAAAAATCTAGGATTTCTTTTGTTTACCTCTATACGACTGATTCATTTTCACCTTAGTGCGTTCTAAACAATTAAACGTAGATACACATGTTCACACGAATGCTTAGAAAAAAAAAAAAGAAAAAAATACTTTTGCCAACAAAATTTAGGAACTATTTCCGTTCGGGGTGCATTACAAACAGCACAATTGTAGAGTTATGTTTATGGGAAGTGTACTTGGGCTCACCTTAAAGATCTTTTTGTGTCGGAGCTATTTCGCCTCATTACGAGAGTAGAATACGAAAGACGCGCTTTGTGTATTTCTGAGTGATATTTGACACGAAAGATGGGTTGCCTCCAGTGTGAAATTTATTTTTTCGTAGAGGAAATAGAAGTGAAATTTAATAGTATTTACAAATGTAGAGGAAGTAAAACTTGTAAATTGACACCAATAGAGTACGTTTTAGTATTACAACGATATGATAAGAAAGTTTTGTAATTGGGGTTCATCCTAAATTTACTCGTTTTCTAGAGTTAAAGACGATCAGACGGCAAGACAATCAGAATTAAAAAAAAAAAAAAAAAACTACAGAAAAAGAAATTTTAAATTTCATGATAAACTTGGTTGAAAATGAAATTTCAGTATCTCATATGAATATTTCCCTATTAATTTATGCCTCGAGTACCCTTTTCTCGTGGTGTTACGTAGAAATACACGCAACACATTTTTACTATGTTTTTATTAACTCGCTTTCTTGTTTGTTTGTGCGTTTGTGTGTTTGTCCCGTACAAATCTTGCAATCGATTTTTAACTAACTTCCCGACTAGCTAGACATTTGAAACTTTTAGAATAGCTCAGACCAAAATTACAATGCATTATTTTAATACTTTTAGCCATATTTAAACAGAATTAAATTCATTTTCAGTTATTTTCAGTTAATTTTGTTTTGTAGACTGGTGCAGCCATCTATTGGCCGGGACGGGAACGAAAAGTTAAACGCAAGTTAACTTCCAATTAACTTCATTTTCTTTCAAGTTGATGGATAATTCATCAAAAAAATTTTTAAAAAAGTATTTATTAATGCATAGAATTGTCAAGTTTATATGATTCAACAGAAAATTTAAAAACATGGTATATGAAAAGTTCTTTTTATCTTGTAATTATTCTGGATATATTTTATACTTAACTGACAATGAAAAGATTTATTTTCAAAATAAATATAAAAATTTTAACCTGCCTTTTTCATACACACTCATAATCAGATCTCCATTAATGATTTTATATATATATATATATATATATATATATATATATATATATATATATATATATGCCCACGCACACACACAATTGTATGCCGTAGCAAGAAAACAAAAAATTTCCTTATAAATAGTTGGTAAACAAATTCTTCTAATTTCAGGAAGAATATATCCAATACAGCAATCACTTGCTTGTTAATTAAATAAGAAGTTCTTGAATATGGTTATCGAACGAATTCCTTTGCTTATATCATAAATTATGTAATCAGTTTAAAGATTAAAACCATTCAGTAAATACATCTCCGTAATTAGAATTCAATGATATGCATAGAGATGACATAGCTGCTTTATCACAATATGCAAAATTATTTGCAATATTATTTTACATTATGCAATTACTAACGATGAAAGCTCCTTCAAGAGTCAAAAACATTTAAATTCAGAATAAGCTTCTTATAATATATAACATTATTTGCAGTATTATTTTACATTATGTCATAACTAACGATGAACGCTCCTTTAAGAATCAAAAACATTTAAATACAGAATAAACTTCTTCAATTTAATAGAGAACGAAATAACAACAAATAAAACAATTTGTTAAAGAAGAATGCTTACAAACATAGTTAAGATTTCGATCTGGAATAGGAAACATCAGCAATAAAATGCAATTAGCACTCATTTGCTTATCTCCTTCTATTACGTAAGTAGAGAATAATTGAGACCGCTGGTTTTATTCAAGAATTAAAATGTTTCGCAGCAGAGTAAGAACGGAAGCAGATGAAAGGGAAAAATATCTATGTCTCATTTAAACAAAACAGACGTGTTTCAAAGAGCTCTATTAGAATGGCAGATGCCTATATATTTTTAATTGACTTTGAATAAAATCTGTCTTATGCCATATTTTTAATATTAAAGTCATTTTAATAGTTAAAGAGAAAGTTAACTATATGAAACAATTTGAAAGGTATAAGGGAAACAAGAGAGGTGATTATTTTGCAACACTAATAAAGAATACTGAATCTTGAAGGAATTTATTTAAAACTGGAGCTTGTTATCGTTTAATCGTTAAGTCTGCTATTGCTTCACTTCACTGAAATACATATAACAAGTTGCAATAAATGATTTTTTGAATCTACTTGTACATAAGTTTTTTCCTTAACAATTAACACAAATGTTACTCTTTTATCATGAAGTTTACTAGTACATCTGATTTTATTCAAAAGCATAAGCATATAAAATAAAGTCTGTGAAAAATATTTGGGGTTATTTCATCTTCAATTTTTTGTTTATACATGACAGAAACGTAAAACATCATATCAAAGAAGGAAAGTTTTAAGTAAAAAAAAAAAATGAATGCGATAGCAAAAACCAAAATATTAAAAATATGACATATATATTCAAATGCAGCACACGTCCTAAAAAAGTTTTCAATAAGCGAGGCTAAAAAAGTGAAAGACATATACCATGATTTCTCTTTGAAATTTTCGATATAAATTCGGATTTCTGGACGAAATATTTCTATTGAATGTCAATATTTGGTTTTCAATCACAGCAAATTAAATCTACTCAGAAAGTTTGTTACTTTTTAAGTAAAATCAAAAAAGTTGAAACCTTTCAATTGCTAATTTTAAGAATTACTTGAAACAATACATTTGTAACAAAATATTAACGACGGTCAGGATCGTACACAAAACATATACATAATACAGACTATTGTTTGAGTTCAATTACATTTTTGGGATGTAGCTAATTAATTATAAATACATCTCTCTCTAAAAAAAAAACACTAATGAACAGGAGAAAATTGAAATTTTCAAATACTTAAAGAAAATGACAATTAATGAAGGCTTGAGTAAAGAAACTGCATGCGCTATCTCCGCTAGGAGTTGGTCCCGGAATGGAAAATCTTGGAGCAAATGAACGCAATTTGCGTTCCACTACTAAGTCTTTCCGCCTCATTACGGGAGTATGAACAGATCTGATGCAACACACGCGTTGTGTGCAATTATAGAGCAAAGTTTGGCGGAGCAGCAAGGAGGATGCTCTATATAATTTCTCATTTAGGAAATGTAAGAGCAGTGAGGAGCTGCACGGATGACGGCAGTAAATGCCTTTGTTATACTTCGACGCTAAACAATGTAACATAGGTTGCGCTCTTTTGTCACAGAAAGAGAAATAGAGAGCAATTTCAGTTAAGTTTGGACTAAGATTTTCATTAAAAAAAAATATGTTTCGACTTTATTGTAAAATTTTAATTGTTGCCGTAAATCGATGAAAAAATAATCATTCAGTATTATATTATGGTGAAACGCAAAAAAAAAAAATTATTTCTTCTTTCTTTTTTTTTTCAATTTTATTTTAACTATGAAAAGCATAAGACAAGAAATAAATTAATACAAAATCCGTCCTATCACTCATTAAAATAGTTCGGATAAATTCAAAATTAAATATATTAATTATCGCGTTTAAATAATCCATTTTTTGTCATGTCTAAAACGGTCATTATAAGTAGACATTCTCTCTCTTTGTTTAATGAGATCATAAATGTACAACAGTTAATCAAAATTGGCAAATAAGAAAAATATCAAATTATTAAAGCACAACAATGATATAGTTGACCCCAATATCGAATGTACATTTTCTTAGAAGGCCGAATTTCTCTATCATAATCACTAAACCCATTAGTTTCATCGAAATTTTCAATTCCTTCAGTAATTATGTTAATTCTGTTCCTTCCACCTACCATGGTGAGCTGAAAATGGACAAATTTGCATACAAAAAGTTTCCGTTTTCGATTTTATAAAAATGAAAAGTAGTAGTCTAATAGCGCGCGCTACACAAAACATGGTTTTAAAATTTTCGGTCCTAAAAAAAAAATAATCTTAAATTGAAAAACAATCACATAGAATATAAATTTGCATCTCTGGCTCTGGTTCCCAAACGTGGGCAACAGAAGGACAAAAATATAGGTACCTAGAGTGTTGAAATCTCGATAACATCTCTTAAATATGTAAGGTTTACATAAGATTCGATTCACAATAATCGAACTTTTAGGAAGGTGAATAAAGTTAAAGAAGCCGCTTAAGATATACTAATTTCGGAATACGCAGTTGGTATAAATACCAAGCAGCTAGATTAAAGAAGGGTTGACGAAGTGTTGAGGAAGGGAAAGGAGGAGTAGAGCTGACGAAACGAAGTATCGCGCTGGAGCTAGGCTTAATAAGTTCTGGAGTCTGGTTTAATAATAGTTGGGTTTTGCGAGCAGCGCTCGAGGCATGGTTAGGTTGCTTCAAACCTACGCGAGTTCTTCTTAGGCCCAAAGTTTACGTAGCAGCACTGCTGGTTGACTTTCAAAGTATCTGTGAGTACTGCAAAGTGTATTTTTCTTGAATGAGTAGTTATACAAGTGAATATAATGAATTGTATTTTCTTTGCATGAATGCTATATATCTCGTACTAGTAGTACGTATGCTTTATGTTGAAAAGCAAATTGACATATGCAAATATTTAAATAAATATTGTTGTTATGTATGAACTGTGTTTGAAAGAAATTGTTTAGAGTGCCACTTCAAGGTATACATACCCAAAGTTAGGATAGAAGTGCTTATTCTCTCTCTATATATATATCTATAACATTTTAATTCTCACCATGTAGAGTAGGGTTCGCATAATCACTGTTTCTGGACTCAGTACATACTGCATTCTAATTTCCTGTCAACTGTAACTCATTTTCGTTGGAATCAAGCATGGTAACAGTTATACAAGCAGGACAAACTTGGAACTTAAAAGCTTAGTAAAGTTAATAAAATTAATCCATTTAAAATATTGTCGAGTAACTGGGAAACTTTTGTGATGAAAAACCAATCCGCCCCAGCTTCATTAATGACCAAAAAATTTTGCAGACTATACCCCTAAGACTTAAGTCATCCTCTAAATCCGGCTTAATCACATCCATTGTAATTAATTTTTGCATTCAGAGGGAAAGAAAAATGATGCTCCGCAATATAATGCTTATGAGTTCGCTGACAAAGCCATTTTGTAATAAAAGCCGAAACATTCACTTTCCTTTTTTCATTCTACCTCCACACCCCACTCCCTGAACACTCTATTGTATAAGACAATCTTCCAGCGACATAATTCTAAGACGAAACATCTTACGTTCGATATATAATTTTTTTTGGTACGCGAGAGATACCTGCTACCTTTAGATAATCAAGGTATAATTAATGGATGTCATAACGTAATTAAAATTTTACCTTTTTTCTATTCTTCTCTATCTGCATTCTACGTTAGCAACGAGAAGTTCATAACGTTAGAAAAGGAGAAAAAAAAATCATTATTAGTTCGAAAAAGACGGGAAAAGGTGGCTTTAAAAATTAATTTACTTCATAATATATGGTAATTTATATACAATCAATGCAATCGCATTATCACTCATTTATAGATTTTTTTTTCTTTGTAGAATGAAATTTTCGATGCATCTAATGATGAGAGATAGGAAATGCAATTTTATGAAATGAGTGACGTAAACAACTGACGAAGGATTCCCGAGAATGAAATAAAAACATCGGAGCTCCTTTAATTGAATTACCTAGGAAATATTTTTTTATATGACTGTTCATTAAATACAAAAGAAGTTCATATGCTCGAACTTTTTTTAAGACGGACTTTAATCCTCTCGGAGTATCAAGTGAATACCTACACGCATTTCTAAGCATAACTCCCTTATATTTGGTTAAAAAATATTAAACATAATAAAATAAGTTTTTTCTAAAAATGAAAAAAATTAAATAAAAAGATTTTTAAGACACAGAGACTACCACAAAATTTAAATCCATCAGTATTTATATTACTAGCATCAGATTGCAAAAAGGAATTTTTGTTGTCCTCTTACAAAGTTGCTAACATGTGCTGCTCATACCGCGTTTTTTTTAAGATTAATAGCTTTATTTTACCAATTTTTCTTTGCTTACTGGAGTTTTGTTACCTCGATATGATATTTTTTTGAACAATTTTTTTCTTGATAAGCAAAATGTTTATATTATTATGCACTTCATTATCAGCTTCATATTACTTATCTCCACTTACAGAAAAAAGACATTCTATCTGCCTAATTACAGAAGAGTTTCTATTAATTTCCATCCTAGAGGGATTTCATTATTATTTTAATAAGTATCTTCATTTTATATCATTATATTAAAGTTACCATCAGTTTCTGAATATATGCATGTGTCCCAAATCGTGACATTGGCTACAAAATGGCAAATCTCCCCCCCCCCTCCCCCTAACTCTTAACAGCGTCTTTAACCTGTCTCTCAATTCAATCCGATACACACACACACACACACACACACACACACACACACATATATATATATATACATATACATAACGCAAAGTGTCTCTATGTATGTATGTATGTATTGTATACAAATCTACACTTCTTGACGAATCTGGTTGAAACTTCGTATACTTATGTTTTGAAGCCTTAGGATAATTCTAAGATAAGTTTGGAAGCTTTAAAATAATTATAAATAAATACAGTTTTTAAATAATATTTCATCTCCAGGCGTTGGAATCAATCATTCATAAGAACTGCACATGCGCACCTATTGGATGTTAATCTAGATGTCCAAGGTAAGTGAACGCATTGAATATTGTTATTTTGTAGTTATTTGGTGTTATTTAAAGTTAATTTTCTAATATTACTCCTTTTGTTTTCTTTTTTCATTAATCCTTTTTTTCTCGGTTAATTCCCAGTATACGGATTACCATTGAACTCTCTCTTTGGAATGTTTCTGCGATATAATTGTGTTAAGCTTTGATTTTAGCTTTGATTAATGCTATTCCATTTGTGTGATTTTAAGTATCCTTTTGTACTGTGGTCACTTTTTGATTATTTTGTATTTGCTGTGTAGTAACATTTTATTATTTTATCTACAGCGCTTTAATTGCCACATTGTAGATGAATGGCCAGATAGTTTACTTTACACTGAGCAATGTTATGGAACTTGCCCAATTTCCTCAAGAAACTACACTAACAGCTTTTTTCAAACTCTGCGTTGAAGATGATTTTGCTCAGACATTATTATACCATGAGACTCCAAAGTACTATACATGGAATAGTGGAAACAAGAAATGGAACCGGTGAAGATTGGGATTAGATGTACCTCAGCAACCAGGAATTAAGTCAGGTGATGCACTCGGCAGAGTATATACAGTACATCCGAACAACTCTGAATGTTTTCATCTCAGGCTACTGCTGCATGAAGTACGAGGACCTAAGTCATTTGAAGATTTCAAGGAATTGTTTCTCTGACTTTCAAAGAAGCTTGCCAGCTTAGAGAACTTCTTGAAAATTATGAACATTGGAATGCAACATTACAAGAAGCAGCACTTACTCGCTCTCCAGTCATGCTTCGAAACCTCTTTGCTGTTATGTTGCAAACATGCGCTGTGTCAAACCCTCAGGAATTATGGAATATGCACAGAGAAAATCTCTCCGAAGACATTTTGCATCAAGCAAAGGTTAGGCTCAACAATATGCAGTTACAATACACTGATGCCATCTTCAACTCAGCTTTTATAATTATTGAAGATAAAATTATATCCTTAGGAGGATCTCATTTAACAAATTTTGAATTGCCTGAACCGATTCGCAACCCAGATTTCACATTACCAAGTAAATTAATTGCGGAAAGAAGTTATGATACAGATGCACTTATTAAATTCTTAGAAGAAAATGAAAGTAAATTGGTTCCAGATCAGAAAGAAGCATTTGATAGGATTACAACAACAGTCTTCAATGAATCCGGTGGTGTGTTTTTTCTTGATGCTCCAGGTGGAACAGGCAAAACGTTTGTAATTAATCTTATTTTGGCCAACGTACGACAGAGGAATTGTATCGCATTAGCTGTTGCGTCTTCTGGAATTGCTGCTACACTACTCACTGGAGGAAGGATGGCACATTCTGCATTCAAGTTGCCATTAAACATGGTAAACCCAGAGGCACCAACGTGCAATATTTCCAGGGTTTCAGGATAGGCTAAGGTTTTACAGGGATGCAAGTTAATTGTTTGGGATGAATGTACAATGTCCCACAAAGCTGCATTAGAAGCCCTTAATGTTACTCTGCAAGATTTGAGGCATAATAACCGAAGGATGGGAGAAATTACTTTGCTCTTGGCTGGTGACTTCCAATAGACTCTGCCTGTTATTCCACGTGGAACAAGAGCTGATGAAATACATGAATGTCTGAAATCTTCAGTTATATGAAACACTTAATATTCAAACTAATATGAGGGTTCATACGACAGGTGATGATGATGCACAACAGTTTTCTGATACTTTACTTCTACTAGGAAATGGAAACTTTATGTCTCATGGCGATGATGAACTTATAGCAGTGGAAGATATTGGAAAATTAACTGAAAATTTGTTACAAGAAGTGCTTCCAAACCTCTCTCAGCATTTTAAAGATCATAGTTGGTTACGTGAAAGAGCTATCCTTGCACCAAAAAACGACAACGTTATACTCATTAATAAGCAGCTTTTAGGTCATTTGCCTGACACATCTCAGATTTATAAGTCTGTTGATACAGTTTGTGTTACAGATGATACAGTACACTACCTACAGAATTTTTGAACTCTCTGCGGCCATCTGGAGTACCGCCGCTTATATTGGAATTAAAGATTGGTGCACCTATTATGCTTCTCAGACGATATTCCAGAAACAGAAAAGGAGGCATTTACGGCTTCCGGTAATTTCTTGGGTTAAAAGAATGTAGTCTCGCCTGAGCAGCATGAAATCCAATCAAATAAACCAATTGGGGAACAATACATTTATTCACTATGACCATTATAGTTATTTAATAGATTAATATAATATAAGAAATACAAAAACTGGGAGATATTTGCATATTTACAAAGAACAGAGAGACCGGATAATGGCGACCGTTCAATCCATGATTAAAATTCGACCCTCCCACCAACATAAGGGAATTTAGTTTCGTTTGTCCACGTGGTTATCTGTGGCATACAGCGAAAGCTAGGCGCCACATAGAGAAAACGGAAGTAGTTATATAACAAGAAAGGCAATATCAAAAGTAGAGAACTAATGGAACAGAATTAAAACTGGTGTGGTGTCATTATTATAGGATAATTAATATTGGTGGGGCGTTATTATTTCTCAGTCACTTACTCACTCAAATTTAAAAATCGTTTTCTGAATGTTTCGTTCATTTAAAGTACTGTAAATATTTATAGAGAAATAAACCCAAAGTCATCCCAGCTGAAATTCCTATGTATGTTTTCTGCAACTTTAGCAGACTTTTAACTCCCTCATATCGAGGGCAAACATTTAGCTCCGTTCTACGCCCAATAATTGAATAACCTATCAACTTCCTACTTTTTATTGCTTCTCTTTTACAGCATAAAAGAAGGTATAATTAAATCCGTGTTTGCTGATTTTCCGTCGTCCTGTTAACTTATATATAATTAATGTTTTTGCTAACATGGCTCGAAAATACTTTCCGGCACCTTTTGTTTTTCGCAGAGTTTGCCCAAGCTACATCAGTTATGTTTGCAGGAGCATTTAAGTAGTCAACATTCCAACACTATTATTAAATATTTGTTAACCCTGTGTTCTGTTTATTAATCTGTAGCAAGTGATATATTTCCATTTTTCCATCACACAAAATATCCTACCTTTTCCGTCAGAGTTCCGTTTGCATTTCTTACCCTTTATAAGCAACCATTTTCAGTTCAAAATTTTACTAGCTTAGTGTTTCTGTGTGCATCTATATCTTTGGACGAAATTTCATTTTATGTGAAGAGAAAATAGCGCCACAGTTGCCCCATGTTATAAGGTAAAGTGGAGTACAACTCAGGACTTCTGTGATAACGACAAATCTGCATGTAAATGTAACTTTAAAAAGCTTCTAAAAGAAAAAGTTCCTTCGAGTTTATAAACGAAATCCGCCGAAAAAGTCAGTAGGAATCTTTAGTCAGTAACGACGACAAAACCTTCGAAACAATATTATTCCACTCTTGTTTGTTTACAAGGACCCGCGTTTCAACTCTTCCCACCTGTTATATAATAGCCACCTAAAAACATCTAAATTGGTAGCTGACTTAACAAGTGATATATTATAATCCATCGGAGAGAGAGAGGGTTATTCTAATTTCATTATTGATCTCCCCGAAGGAGAAACATGAATATTCACGAAGACAGATCCTCACACCGGATCACGTCTTAAACAATGCATTATACATCGCCACGAAAACATCCCGGATTTTCCGCGAAGACATCTCTTAATGCGACATAATGATCAGAGCTTAAACGTCACCGATTCATTTAACTGCAACCCTTTACGAAACGCTACGCGCAATTTAAACGTATTTTGGTCTCGGAGATAACAATTAAAATGCTTCTCATAAGTATCGTTTGTTATGTGTTTTCCAGATCTAACAAGAAAATCTCTCTGGGCAAATGAATGCAATTGTGCGAATGCTGCTAAGTATTTTCTATCTCGTTAATGGAAGGGAAGGCTATAATGAGAATGGCATAAGCTGCTGAATGGCGTCCAATCTCGACAGTTACGGATGGGAAACGGCAAAACATTCCTTGCCAAAGGTAATGAATTAATCAAAGTGTTATCTCTAAATTTAGCTTTTCAGTGACAAAGTTTACTCTCGGATGTTCAGATAATCAGCGATTCTTTGTTTGGGTAACTGGTTGTCGTAGTAGCGGAATCGACATCTTTGCCAAAGTTGGAAATATAAGAAATGATCTTGTGCGGATCTGGCAGAAGAAAATATAGACTCTGGGTATTAAGATTACAGTACATGCTAAGTAAATTAACTCGCATAAAAAAAAGTTTATATTTCCTTTTTTCAAAAAAGAGGCTGTAAGAGACATTCCCTTGAAAAACTCAAATGTAAAAAACTATGGGATTTTAACTCTTTGAGAAGAAGACGGGTCTCATCATAATGAATTATTTGTGCCAAACTTAGTTTAAAAGAGTTAAAGGCTGTTCACATTGTGTCCGTCAGAGTTTCTCGTATGGAAATATATTTAACCAATTACAAACCTCCAAACGACTACCCACGAAATTGTTAAGGTCTGTGATTGGTTTAAAATATGTCAATACGACTAATGCTGACGGATGTAATGTGAACAGATCATTACATTCGCAACAATATTGATAGTGTTTAGTTACAACAGATGTGAATAGTTTCTACTAATCAAAATTTTGGTATATGTATTAAGTGAAAACAAATATTTCAATTTATATAAATAGCGTGCACAGAATTGCAATAAATCATATTAAATAGTATGAGCAAAGGCTCATATTCTGTTCAATAAATCATAAAACAGGGTGTTGATAGAGGTGGCCTTGAAGTTTTGTGTTTTGAACCATAATTAAAAAAATGTAAACTTTAACACAGTTCAACAGAAAAATGTTTAAAATAAATTCTATATATTCCATTAAAATCAAGATATGAGCAAAAATTACATCAATATTTATACAAAATTCTCCTGAAGTACCCATTAATCTTACCATGTTATGTCGTCGCCGACGACGCGTGACATACATATTAATTTAATTCTCCGCACTGCTAGCGAATTCGGAAAACGGACACTTCCCTCCTACTCGAATGCATTTAATCTTTCCCGATGTCCATTCATCTTACCAGCACCGAAATTTACGTTCCACAATCCTTTCGACCCGCAAAAGAAAAACACCGGGAAATAAAAGAAACGCCCGGGCAAATGGATTGGGTCGCTAATTACGAGAGAGATAGCATTCCGGCCTTGAATCGGTCCCAGAAAACACACACGCTAGATTTACTGCCGACTCTTCTCCTCGGCCCATAAAGTCATCCGGACGCAACCCAAGGAATACATTCGAATTCTCAAGTGCATCGAGAATGTGTGGTGCCCAAAGGAGAGGCAATTCCGTGAAGTGCTGCTCTCCGATGCTCGCGGGGTCACGGCAAGGGAGAGAGATTTATGAAACCCCCTACGGGATCTTGACGCCAGTGGGCGGACCGCATAACTCAATCTTTAGCCATCTCCTCATTGTCTGCAGTTGTTTCTAGCGATGATGAAGACGGAGATTTTCGCTGGGGGTTGGCCGAAAAAGAGGTTGGGGGTGGGGGTGGGGGGCTTTAAGCGCACCACCAGAGATGCCGTCGGATGTCCATATCGTTTGCCGGCGAAATAGCACTTTTCCTGATTGAAAGTGGTAGTTCTTGTGTATTACGCATTAATATTTCCTTTCTGTGGAGTACTGCCGTAATGCATTGCCCGGCTCCCCTATCCTACCCCCTAAATTTAATGTCGCAGATTTTTATTTCCCGGTTTTCTTCTTGCTGTTTTTGGGGTCTGCCGAAGCTTTATGGCAGCGGTGATCAATTTTTACTGCCCTTTTTCCGTACAAATGTGGCTCTCCCATGCATCAAGCTAGTTTTATATGATCTGTGGGTTTCTTCTTCCCGGGGTATTTCTGATGTCTGATAGGAAGCACCGCGATCCACCTACCCCCCCCCCCCCCTCGGCGCATGCATCTCATCACGTACCAAAGACACACATTATTCCCTTAAATACATTCATTTATATTGCTGCCATGCGGGGAGATATTCCATCGAACGTTACCGGCATTAAATATCCATATCTTGCATTATAAAACACGGGAGCATTTTCGAGTTCGAAGACCTGATTTCCGAGAAGGAACGTGGATTAGAATAATGCCTCACTCTTTTTTTACAGCCCTCCTGTCCCCTTTCTAGCTTTGTTCCAGAATTTGTTTGCATACGTCAGTTTTTGTGAAATAGTGCCTGGCTTATTTGAGAGTTACTGTAATAGGCATTTTTTTTTTCTTTTTATTAACTTCTCCCTATTTCCTTCTTTCAATGATAATGCTTTGCTTTAAAGAAATGCATTACGAGACGTTTGATTCGTATCTAAAATTCTATTGCCGAATAGATTTTTTCCCCCGTTCTTTCGATTTCTATTAAGGCACGGAAATCTCTTTAGAAATGTCTTCTTATAAACATGTAGTGAATGCAATATGTGAGATTAAACTGCATTCTGAATGCATGTTTTTTTTCTTCCCTTGTCGTCAGAAGATGTCATAAAAGAGCAATGCTACTTTATGCAAATTTTTGTCTCACAAACAAGGTCCCGAATTCATTTTTCTAAATCATACCGACTTATTCTTGTACATCATCGTTTTATCGCCCCTTCCAATCTTTTTTTATTGTCTCGTTTATATACATGGCGGGAAATTGGCTTAAAATTATGCCCTTTGTAGCAAACGCTTGCAGTTAAATGCAACTTAAGTATGACATTAAAGTTTTTTTAGTCTTCCTATTACGAAAAAAATTTCTTTTGGGGAATTTAAGAGTTGTTACTAAATTCGATAGTAGAACAGGCAAGCCTGTGCAGAGAATTAAACTACATTCTGCCTATTTCAAGAAACGGAACCAAATTAAGGTCGAATGTTAACCATAGCCCCAAAATTCCATGATAGATGTGTTTGTGAAGGTATAACTAATACAAATCTAAACAACTGGATACATGACCCGTGGACGGATTTCGCCGTCAATAGGGATTCTTCAGCATGGTTCGGTAGACAAATATGCTGTGATTGACGGTTAGCAACCATTCCACTCAACAACAAAGAAAACTAAGCGTTTTTTAATTCCTTCAGTTCAAAATTCATATATTTAAGGAAATCCACAAGAAAATGAAGAACCAGGAACACCTAGGTGATGATTTGTCATTTCCTTGCAATTTAAAATTGCTCCGCAAGTCATGTAAGATGCATAGTTTGAACGAATCCACTAAACATTATAACTAAGGATACGTAAATTTCGCGTAAAAAAATACGAAATTTCGCAAAAAAATTACAATATATAAAATTTTTATTTATTCGCAATATATATATATATATATAGATTCAAAAATTTCTCATTTATATTTTTTAAAAAATCACAATTTTTCTTACTTGGTTTAGGTAAGAATCAAAATTCTTAGTTAAAAGCTAACATTGTAGTAGTTTCCACATTCTCTTCAACACTCATCTTTAGCAATAAGTGATAAGCAAATTTCGAGAATGAGATCTCTAAGTTAAAGACCGTGGATGGTCTTAGTTAAGCAGTTATGTTCATAAATTATTTCTATTATTACCTAATTTAGCTTAAAAAGCCGTTTATCACTCAGTTTTCACCCAAAAGTAGTAAAAAGATAATTTTCGCATTTATTCACTCATATCGGCAAATTTCGCATTTATCCGCATCTATTTAGTAAATACGAAAATTACGTATCCCTAATTATAACTCGTAACGCACAGAAACGGGACAAACTCAGAATTTGGTTTCTGAGTATGTCCTGTCCATTGCCTATATTCCTCCCTTTTGATAATGCCTAACACATACGTAACTAAGCTGCTATCATTTTAATGAAACTCGACTAAGGTAATTTCCATCTAAAAATATCTGTATATTTCTTGTCATCCTTCAATCAGAAATATGCACCCAGGATTCATAATGTTATACATCTGTTTTTTCCCACTTTAAAATGATTATAAGTTTAAGCTTACACGAAACTCACAAAAGAAACGTTCCGCTTCGTAAAATTCGCAATCAAAATATAAGAATTAATCCTAGTTTCGTACTAACTAATATAAATCTTCATCATGCCGGTGAGCATTAGGCCTTTTTGTATCGACTTACAGTCCCTCCAAATGCATTCTCAGCTGACTTTTGTGAATTGGACTTCGACACAATCTCGCATGTTTCCATTGGAGGGGGGAGGAGAACTTTATTAATTAGTCCAAGGAGAGTTTCCAGTCTTATTTTCTATTTCATATTGTACGAAGTTATTTATGTTGTTAACTATTTCCTTTATTGGTTCTACTCACAAGGTATCCTTGTTAGGCACGCTCTGACGTTCTGCTTACTTTACTTATTGGTTAAAGGGATCTATTCTAATAATCATCTCTAAGATTTGCATGTCCGAATTCCAACAATAGACGAGGCAATCATATTTGCTCAAAAATTTTCAAATCAGGTTAAATCTAGCCTTCCTGTCATTCCATCGATATTAAATACTCCTCTTTAGAAGAACGCTTCCGTTTTCAATTAACTTAAAATTAAAAGACACTTAAATATATATTTTTTTAAATCTCCGAATCGAAACGCATTATAAATCTAGTGTGTTTCATCTTTTCTAAATTATGCATCTGAATGTAATGCTTACTCCGTAAAGAAAGCACTTACTTAAGAATTCTCTCTCACGACGCTTTGAACGAATTAAAATTGCATTATTCAGATCTCTCTTCAAATGCTCAATTTCCTTCAATTCCCGAAATTTTTCAAAATGCGTTAAATCCCCATTTTTTTTCCTCCCTTCCTCTGTCTCAGAGTTCTTATAATTCACGTCGCATGTGACGTTCCGAGCAACAAAGATGTAATCAATTTTAGGATTTAATTCTAGTGATACACATACATCCATTAAGGTTAAAACGCTCTTAAGCGAAACGCGTCTACCTCTCCTTATTTAAACGCTTTAATTTGTTTTGGAGCATTAATTAAAATGAATGGTGTCTTAGTGTTTAATGACCGTTGAATAACGCAAAAATGTATGTCGTTCAAACTTATTATGTTTCGCTTTTTCTCGGGTAGGTTTAAAGGTGTCCTTGCTAAAGTAAGTAACAGTTGTCTTGTGATGGTCTGCCGATTGCATGTTCCTTTTTTAAGGGGGTCCAAGACACAAAATTCTTCAAAGTTTCGAAAAAAAAATTATCGCATTTAAAAAATTTCTCTTCTTTTTCGCTTAAAATGACGTTTAAATCATTTTTCTATCTTAATTAGAACAGGAGATATTAATTTTTTGTTTTACAACATTCTAACAGCAGCCTTGTTTAATCTTTGTTTAAACCTTTAAATGCGTTTTTCAGCATCATGGGTTTTTGCACCTTTTCTCGTCTTTAAATTATTATAAGTCAAGAACCGTTTAAGATAAATGGTTCAAACTTGGAATATATCTTTTCCATTTATTTTACTTTACTTTTAATTCAGAAAATTTGAAAAAATATTTACTTTTGAAAATATGATTTTTTAAAATTAGTATTTTAAAAAAATGCTGAATCAAAATTAAAACTTCTATATTTATGTTTAATTAAATGAAAAATTTTGAAATTCGACAAATAATATTTCGAGTTATAATGATTTTAAATTATCCCACTTTTCAAAAAAATTTAAATTTTTAAATTTTTAAAATACTTTATGAGAAGTTTTATGATATGATTTTGTTTAAACATAAATTATATGGTTAACCATCACAAAAAAATTCAAAATTTTAACTCAATAAATAAAACAAATTTTAAAATGGGCCCTGGACCCTCTTAAATTTTTATTATAGTTATTTGTCATTACTATACATTAGTGTGTAGGCAAATAAAAGAATAAACAATTTTCTGCCGTAAATGAGGCAACTAAGAATGAACCAGTCACCACTGTCCGTCGAGAAAATAAAAAATAATTTTCGAGGCAAAGCGTTGGAAAGAACATATAAGGATTCCATCCAAAACAAATAAATCCATCTCCCCTTCCTGCGATCTTATCAGTAATACCATGTAGCTCATAACTATACGAGAAACGAAAAAATTTTAAAACCAAAAAGATTGAAGTTAGTAATTTTTAACCAAAGTTTTGAACCATCATAATTACTTACACTTTGACTTAAGTTCTCAGTAACAATCACAGATCAGAGAATGTGCGATTATTACTGAAGAGTACAAGTACATACTAGGACTCTTCCGAGAGTAGTGGTTTTCCTGGAGGGCACGCGCTCAGAAATGCACATCACATTATACATTCTGGAAACTGCCCTCTTGCTCCATTGTACAAAAATTCCGGTTCACCCTTGGGGCGAAGAAGTCGCGTGAGCAAAGAATTCCCTACCCTCGGTAACTTCTAAAATTTTACCCCCAGAAATATTTTGTTGATAGAGTATAAAAGTTGCCCGCCGCGTTTTAAAATCAGATTCCGCGCAGCTGCGAGAGGGGAGCGAAATAAGGTAATAATGTGTAAACGTGATGGTGGTACGTTCACCCAAAAACTTGTTTTTTGCCATCTTTCAAAGTAAGAGAGTTTTATTTGACATTTCTTTAAAATACGTTCTTCTTGGCATCACTGCTCAGTTAGCAAGTCACTTGTCTTATAAATAAAATTGTGTTTTCAAGCTTACACGCTTAATATATTTTCGCAAAGTTTTTTTTCAAAAAAAAAATCGATCGATCAGTAACTACAGTTTAAACAGGATTACAAAAAAGTTTCGTTATGGAGTAGAAATAGGCAAAGAAAAAAAAATCTTTTTAGCTCATAACCAGCTTGTGTGTGTGTGTTTGTGTGTGTAAGTCAACCTGGTGTAACGCCATCCTCCATGTCTTATTTTTAGCTTTGTTTTATGTGATGGCAACAGGGAGCTAGAAACGAATGTTTTAAATTTGAGAGTGCAGTCGAGAAGGGAAAAAGGTACGAGTAAGATGTAACGACGTATGACAGTATATGTGTTAAAATGTATTTTTGCTTTATGTCTTCGTCCGAAATAAAACGTTTTGTCCATGTTATCATCGAGTGATTTAGACTTCGCACACACACACACACACACACACACACACACACACACACACACACACACGCACACACACATATATATATATATATATATATATATATATATATATATATATATATATATATAAATTAAAGGTATAACAAAAAAGTGCCCATAGGATTTGACTTTTTTAAAAATAAAAAAAATAAAAACCCTAAAGTTCTTTTAATAAATCGTGATCATAACTACTATATATATAGCTGAAATAAGTTTTAATGTCTACCGCTAATTAGTTTTCCTCTGTTCTTAATGTATTATGTTAATTTATCCAAGTTCGGGAAAAAAAAACTATGAAAACTTTATCTCTAACGGGTAAACATTTCCCTTTAGATGTTTTGTCTCAAAAAAGAAAAAAAACACTTTTTACATACTAGCAGTTATGGTTAGGAGAATATAAATTCCTTAGTATAGAATTGAAAATTAAGTTATGCAAACATATCTCAATATATTCATTAAGGATATCATGTATTGTCGATTTTTACGATCAAAATATTTCAGACATCCTTTACAAAGCATTGATGGAGCAGCTTTAGGAGTCGGTAAATTGATCATGAATCGAGTTTTAAGCAACGATGCCATATGCACCAAACATTTCTGTATACTTAAGTAAAAAATCAGTTGGCTGTCTCTAAGTTAAAACTGCAATTCAGTCGTCCCTTTGACAGACGGACTATGAGCATTATTGGCATTTTATAACCCTTCTCTTAATATCCTTATAAAAATGCTTATGAAAAATATATTGAATCATGTTCACGTCTTATAAGTTAAGAAACATTTTGATGTTTCGACTCACTACAGTAAATGGACAAACTATATTTATTTGAAAATTTTTAGGTAGTTCAGAATATGAAGAATGTTATCCTATCCCAAAATGATCAATAAAAAAGATAATCAAAAGAGAACCACCATTAATCTGGCATCAGCAATTGGATTCATCCTGAATAGGTGGCACCACATTTAGTAATATACTAATGATTAGAAGATCCCCCTTTTTAAACAAAAAATTCAAACAAATTTTAACTAGTCACGGTCGTTTTCCATTTATTAGCATAACATTTTTGGATTAAACAGCTTTATACGGCCAAATAGTTATTTTTTTACTTGTTTATAATTTCATTCTCTTAATTAACTCTGATTTGAATACGCTCCCATAGTAGTTACTAAGAAATATTTCTAATAAACCAAATATTACATTTTTTTCTATAGCGATGAACTTGACTATAAATTTATTTTACTGACTAGAAAAACTTATACATTTTTAAGTTCCATGTTGCTAAAAGGCAATTATCTTTACTTTTTTTAAATCACAACTTAAGGCTACTGTGTACTAACCTTATTGGATTTACTCATCTCAATGTTAACCTATAGAGAAAACTTGTCCATGGATTGCCGACTTGGATTTAAAGATTTTTTATAAAAAAATTGTATTCCGAAACAACGAAAAAAATTTTTACACCTTGGGGCATTTTTCATTTTAAAAAAATGCAAAAAATACTTTTAATTTAAATTATGCAGGGAAAAAAATCTAGTATAGTGTGTTTTAAAGGCTCCTAAATTCCTTTGGTGGACGCAATTTATAAAATGAATCCTGTTGGAAGGTGCAGAAAAGTTCGGGCTACCTGAAAATACCATTTTTATTGGATTATCAGTATTTAGGTAGCTGTAAATACATTTTCTCCATAGTCAACATTGAGGTGAGCGAATCCAATAGTGTTAGTACACATCAACCTTAAGACTAACTTAAAAGTACAATCCCTAATTTCATCCCACAGGGGAAACACCAAATCGTTCACAGTAACCGAACTTCGAAGGCAATTCTAACGCATAGATCAACTTGAAACATTTCGGTCCTGTCGCATACCACCACAAAGTGTGTATTTACACCCTCATTTTTTTCCAGTTTGTTTCGTTTATCTTAAATTACAGCAGTTCTTTCCGGCCATAAAACAAGGCCCAGTAACAAAAAAAGAAAAAAAAAAGGAGGGAAGAGTTGAGAGAGAATGAAGCTTGCCTAATTGGGTTGTAGGAAGATCTAGTAGATAGGCGTTCCATCACGCAGATTTACAGCGCGCACCCCTTTATCACTTTTAAAAGACTCATAAAACAGCATTAAGATTTGAAATTCAGGCTAATGTCATTCGATAAGGCTTTTTTTTTCTTCTGCTTCTCTCTCTTTACCTGTGTTAAAGGACCGGTAGAAGGGGAATCTAATATGAAACCTGATACTTAGCCTTATTTATTGAGATGCATTTCTTTGAATTTTTAGTCTGTCCTTGGAATCGTATGTTCATGGAAAAATTAAAAAGTATGTCTAGAAAGGCGGAAAACTTCACGTGAAATAATTTCTCCTTTGAAAGAAAACAAAATACATAGAGAATTTATAAATCGAAAGATATTAACATAATGTGCATACAACCTGCCATGGCAAGAAATTTCCATGGCGATGAATAGGAGAGATAAAAGAAAACAAAGAAATAAATGAAACAATCTGCAACTGTATTTTTTTTTCATTATAAATTTAAAGAAAAAGAAAGCTTGCTCTTGTCCTTAAGTTTGGATGGCCCACTTTACAAGCAAAGTGGCTGTGGTTTTATTATTATTTTGGGATTCTAATGTATCAGCAAAAACAGCTTATTCTAGCTGTAGGTATAGGAGCAGCAGAAGATGAATATAATATGAAATTTAATACAATACTTTATTTAAAACCTAAGCAATTTAATACTTGCATATTGTTAATTCTGAATAATGAATTAGCATACAGCATTCTCTCCCACATGCATCTAAAAGGCAACAGAATAACCCAGTTACTAATTGAAAACAATCATTTAATTCATAAGCGTCCATTCTCATAAAAAAAAAGAGTTTTGGGCTAGTAACATAGCTCCACAAGTGTATGCATTTATGCAATCCTGTAATGTTGATTCAGTTTGCCTTATTGTTATCAATACTATTTTGCAGTTATCGCGGCAAATACCCTTTTCATTCGTTTTTCCTGTAAAGTCTGAATCTGTTGTAGTGATAATCAATAGTGCTGTAAATAATTAACGTTATTTTAATCTCGGGTTTTTAAGTAATTAACCTTAAGTAAAATAATGCTTTGTATAAATAAATTTATTGAGCCTCTAGTAAATATTTCTTCTGTTTAAACTTGTGGTGATCAAATACTCGGTTATTTGATTAATGTAATCGAATTTTGTGAAAGCGTGCGCAAGTTTTCTCAAATTGCTTTTACATTGTGAATAATTTACTGCAGAAAAGGTCATCACACGTTTTAATGGGCTTTTAAAATATTGGATAAATAAATCTTATTTAAAAATAATGGTAAAAGTGGCTGGTATAATTTAATATATTGGCTGGTGAATTTTCGTTTTTTTACTAACGAATATAAGATTAAAATCCTTAATTTTTAGTATGTTTCTGTGAAGTCTTTTCCTTTATAGTGAAATGAATTCAAGTTAATTTAATTTATTTTTCATGATTCAACCCTCTACAGCAGGGGCATCCAGCAGTCGAACCTACTGATAATGTTCATAATTCTTTCGGGTTATTGAATTTTTTTTTAAATTTTAGACAAAACGCTCTTCATCTTTAATAAATCGTTGATTTTAATTGTAACTAATTTAACTCGCTTTGTTTTGCTAACTATCTATCTTAAATTTAATTATTTCTTGCTCTTATGATTCCAATTTTAGTTCACTTATAACAAATCTACGTCACAAATCCAACAAAGTGCAATATAAAATTTAATGATTTTTTTTCTACTTTTTTCATTCGGCAGACACGACCAGACAGCCCCCACAGCTGAATATTTGAGATCATAGCCAAGAAATCAAATCTCACTAGCTTTTAATTGTGTCGAGCTGCTTTCAGGTAAGATAAATTATTTTGGATTAAGCGCCTTAATGAAATGAAATCTCTTTTATAAGAAAAAGTAACACAAAATTTATATATACTTAGCCTTTTATTCAAAGACTAAGTAAAAATAAAGAAATACATCAAAACTTGAGACTAAAAATTTTGCTTACATTGAAGAAATAAACAAAATTTTTAGTTCTAAATTTGTCCCAAAAGCTGCCTTTTTTTCAGTATTTCTTCGACAATTTTTGCATATTTAATAATAATTTGAAAGTTACAATAGAAAAAAATATTTTTACAGAAAAGTTCTCTCATGACGATTCGAGTATTATAATTAGCATACAAAAGACGGGAAAATTAGGTTCAGAAAATTAATCACAATTTAAAACATGTCATTTATTACGAAAAGAAAAATATTTATGTAACGCAAACTATAGAGTAGAACTTTTATAGTAGTTCAAAATAAATTAAGGAATAAATTATTAAACTATCTAAATAACTTAAGAAGATAAATTTCGGGTTCTCACTTTTTAGATTACATGCAAAATTCAATCAATCAATAAATAAATAAAACACAATTTTTTACAAATGAAAATGTAGACAATTCTAACTGATACCCGTAAATATTTGGCAGTAGCAGAAAAGATGATAATATGCACAAAACTTACTACTTTCTCAAATTCTCCCTGTTTGTGTGTGCTACTTACTCACACATGCATATACACGCAACTTTGGTTACAGAAAATTCTGAACAATTCCTTCGGATACTATCAGAAATTTTACACGATAATATTAATTCTCAATTCCTTGTCTTTTCTATCTGTATTTTACAAATGCATCTACAGTCGAACCTCCATATATCGAAGTAGCAAATTGCGGGAAAAAAATTCGATATGTAGAAATTTCGATATATAGAATTGAGCTTAGTTTTATCATAATTCTCCTAAAAAAAATTAATTAAAGTTAATTTTCGTATACGAAACTCCATTTCTAATTTATATGCGAATCCCATTAAATGAAAGTTAATAGCTAAAAAATGACTTAATATGAAAGATTTATTGAGTACTACATATCTTTAAAAAAAACAATAATGCAAACAGTGGTTACAATGATCACAGTTACATTGTTTTTAAAAAAAACTTCGAATATCTTGCTGAACAGCCAGTTTTGCGGAGAGTTCAAAGAAATGTTAGTCTACTAAAAACTTCATCAGGGACATTTTCCGCGAATTGAAGTCCACGACGTATTGTTTCAAATGCCAAAAATTCGGAGATTTTATTCTAAAATGGAATAAAATCTCCCAATTTGTCTTGAAAAAAATTTCGATATGTAGAGATTTTTTCGATATATAGGAACAAATTTTCTATGTAATGAACATGGAGATTTGCTAAGAGTTCGATATATAGAAAATTTCGATATGTGGAAGTTCGATATATGGAGGTTCGACTGTATTTGTAAAATTAAGGAATTTTCAGCAGACTATATAGTACTTCCTCTTTTTTCTTTGCGAGTTTTTACTCACCATTTGTTAACTATTACTACTCTAAACAAAGCCCGGGATAAAATACAAAATCAGATGGACTACATCCCATTCAATGATTCATGCTTATAATGAGTGCCATTAAATCACTGAAATGCCATAAAATTTCTCACACTATAAATAAATAAATAAATAAAAAAATAAAAGAAGAAAAAATCCATTATGCTACGACCCCTTCCAACACCCACCCGTCCTTATCTGATGTTTTTTCCGGAACTACTTCCAAACAAAACTCCTCTAATCTTTATAACAAAACAACGACCGACATATTTCATAAAATAAACTTTTGAAAACTAACTACAGAGAGAGCCTGCCGAGAAAAAGAATTTCGGCGTCAGAACAAATTCAGAGTTTCAGCTTTCGTAACACAAAACAATAACCAGGTGGCCTCCCAGACTTGTTTGTGGCACAGGGCCATAAGCGCAGGATACGAGATGACCGTATCTGAAACACTGGAAGCTACTACTAGGAAGAAAATCGGCGAAATCAATATCCTCTTATATATATATATGTGTGTACGAAATATATATATATACGAAATATATATATATATATATATATATATATATATATATATATATATATATATATATATATATATATATATATATATATATATACACACACAGACATACACACCTTTTTTCTTCAAAAGTACCATCGATATTCAGAATCGATTACAGATTCTTGAGGGGATGTGTATAAAGTAAAAGAAATCAATCCAGCTTAAGTTTCGCGAATGAAAAAAGGTTTTGGTAATTTTTGAACCCTTTTGCATGCATAATACTACTACAAACTGCGTTTGATGTATACGAGACCTTTCGAGCTGAATCGATTATTCAGACAGCAGAATCGATGATGGTAAAATTCTGTATAAAAATATCGATATTCTTAAAATTGTTTTCGTATACCAGATATTTTAGCTTTTATAGGATATAAAACGTATAAAAGCACAGGAAATGGTCTATAAATAAATATTCAGCGTTGACAAAAAAGGCTAAAAACACCGAAATAAGTCAACAGAACTATCGGTAGTAAACTATAAGTAATGCTACAGATGAATAATGCCTCGCTCAATATTGATTAACAAGTAATTTTAAATATTATTATTATATACCATAATATATATATAAAGATTTCACTGAAAGTTATTTTCGATTATATAAGTGTCATATTTTAAATAATATATGTGTGAAATGGTTTAAAATTGCTACGCATAGACTGTCCTTATTTTACTGTCGCCTAAAGAATTTCCTACTTTTCCCCATACTTTGTAAAAGTACTGCTTCTCCGAACATACCGCCCATAAGGTAGTGAAACAGTCATTCATTCCTAAAATTATGACCTACGGCAACATTGAAATTTACAGAACACACATTATGATTAATAAGATTTTTTTTTTACCTTATAGCTGGTTGTCAGTTTTCATCTCACAAAACATTCACAAATTTCACCCAAAAATGTCAACTTACCTAAAATAAAGAATAAATTTACATGATTATTATATTTATATATGATTATACATACTGCAATATATATATATAATTATAACTATTATACAAAACTGAAAGTTCAGTAACTTTTACATCACACATCATTAGAATTATTTAGGCATTTATTCGATTATTTCTGAAAATGCTTTTGTATACGTGGATACAACACAGATATAAAGTCATGCTAGAAATTACGTAACTAATGCAACTTTCTGTATGTATATATATATATATATATATATATATATATATATATATATATATATATATATATATATATACACACACACACACACATATATATATATATATATATATATATATATATACGTGACATCAGCGGCGGCATGGGAGAAAGGTGTTGAAAGCCGGCCGTGTGTCACAGAAAGTCTAGTTCGACATAGTCAACATAATTCAGTCCCGCGCTGGAAGTCGTGGTGTAGTCGGCATCTCGAAGATCTTTGTAAAAAACGCTCTCGCTGGCTCCTCCAGCCCCAGACACACAGGAACACACCGCGTTACGCACAAAGCGTTTATTCTATCAATTTCTACATGTTCGTTGAGCAACGGCAATTCACAAAATTCCCGGCCAAAACCTTAGTGGGTCTTTTAAAACTTCATGAGGTCGTAGCCACATGACCCTTGCACTCTTGCATTGATTGCACAGAGGGCCCCAAGCCAGTTCTCTGGGATTGAGTCCCGTGGTATGTTATATAAGATTTGGAGCCTATGAGACTGGGGGTTAAAGGCATGATATATTGATTACCTACTTTAGTTTTTAGGAAACTTACAATTCTTTTGTTCTTAAAACGAAAACGAAATTAACTTTACGCCCAAGGGAATTTAAAAGTTGAGGTACCACTGTATATATCTATATATATAAAACAGCCTCACTGACTGACATACAACGCACAGACCAAACCGCTGGACTTAAAGGGCTGAAATTTTGCATGGCGATTCTTTTTATGGTGTAATGGTGCACTAAGAAAGATTTTTCAAAAATTCTTCTTAGATTTTTTTAAATTAAATTTTTAAGCTGTTTTTGTAACTTTTTTTAAGTTTGCATTTAAAATAATAATTTGAGGGATATAAAATTTATATCACGAGAAAGATCCTAAAAATTCCTTTAAAATGAAATCTTTTTCGAATCTTTACCTCCATTTTCTGATTTTTGGTGAATTTTTAAATATTAATTTTTAGAATTTAATTTATTAAATGCCGATAACATGATTTCTTTTTCTGGTACTTTAAATAAATTTATCGTCACGTGCATAACAACTAAATAGAAAAAAAATATTTTTTTTCTTGTTAATGCGGCAGACGATTGGACATATTAAAATACAGTAAAAGATATTATGTTCCTCAAACTGTACTATATTCTTTAGTATTCTATTAGATTTAATTTGAATATTTTCTTCTAGATTAATTTGTCGATAAAAATATCCGTTCCGATTTTTTTATAAATATATTTTTTTCTTTTATACATATATCTTTTATACATACATCTTTTATATATATATATATGTATATATATATATATATATATATATATATATATATATATATATATATATATATATATATATATACACATTTTTTTATTTATTTTAGGTGCAACTGAAGTAAGATCATAACTTTTTTTAGCGTAAAACACAGTGAAACAACGTAATTTATAAGTTTCTTTCACTGTTGTACGTTTTAGACGCATGTAAGATTTACATTGCACGTAAATTTCCAGGACAAAAACTTAAACTCTTCGGTGGAAAATAACGTTAGCAATGAGCCCAGTTTAATATTCATTTATTCACATTTTTTCACAGCTGGCAGAAGAGAAAATAATTAATATTTACATGTTAACACTTTTACAATCGAAAAACTAATAATTATTTCACATAAAAATTACTGATACCAGAGTGACTATGTGTAGAGAATATCATCACTAGTAAATGTTGAAAAAATGATAGACGTGACTAAATAATTAGTAGGCAGACGCGAAGAGGGAAAATAAATACTAGTTGTGCTGAAACCTAGTTTTAGAATGCTTTTACCATTTTTTACGCTTTAAAATCTTATTTACCAAAGTATAGTTTAATCAAGAATATGAAAAGGGCAGTTATATCATGGAACACACAATCTCACAATTCGCCCCAGCAAATCCAGACAAACCCAGATAAATATTCTATTTTTGACACTTTAAAACGCCTTACAATTCTCTAAAATTTTCTCTTTGTCAAAATTTTAAATGCATTATATATATATATATATATATATATATATATATATATATATATATATATATATATATATATATATATATATATGCATTATATATATATATATAATGCATATATATATATATATATATATATATATATATATATATATATATATATATATATATATATATATATATATATATATATATATATATATATATATATATGAGATAAATGCAAAAATATTCTCTTCTATTTTACAGAAAAATTAATTCATGCTGTATAACCTTTTAACCAAAAATATTAACTATTTTGAAAATGAATAAATTAAAATTTCCTGCTTTTCATTTATTATAGTCAATAAAGTTCATTGCATCAAAAATTGACTATTTTAACTCAATCACTCATCAGATTTCATTTACTCATTTAGCATAAGGTTTTACATTACTTCCCAACTCATCTAAATGAAAACCATTTTTAAATGATTTTTTGTTGGTCTAACTCAACTGTTAATTGCGTATGATTAAAATTTAACATTTTCCTCTGGTCCCGAAGATATATATATATATATATATATATATATATATATATATATATATATATATATATATATATATATATATATATATATATAACTGACGCTTCTTCACAAGAAGTCACCCATTTTAGTAAAAAAATTGAAAGCGACACATGAATTTTCCAGGTATCTTCAAAATGTATGCATTAAAAGATTCTGAAAAGGTAAAATATATTGAATGTTTTTAGATAACTTTAAGCGCTCATGAAATATTCTCTTCTTCTACATCGAACTTACTCTCACTAACACAGACAGGCTGTGTTTCTGAAAAAGGGACGACGGGGAAACAGGGAAGCGTCAATTGCTTTCGAAAATGCAGTTTTCTAATTACTCTTCTCTCTGTGCAAAAATAATTAGATTTCATTGTGTTCATAACCCTCAGTTCATTCTCCTAATGATTTCTCCCCTGATCTCAGCGGTTTATTAACTTCTGATGGAAAGATAAATTCCCATCATTCTACATTTTAATTAAAATTTAGAGCAAATCTCCTCAAAATTTCATTTCCAGCTCCAAATCCGCGACATTTCTGATTACGCTTAACGCAGCAAAGTAAGTGATCGACGACATTTTACGTTGCCTTGCGATTAAAGCGACCAGATTAAATCGACATTTCGCTCTAGCATACAGATGAAAACGCTTTTTTTCCCCCTTTTATATTTTTGTAACCGTGTTTGTAGAACATTAAGTCACTTTTTAGGAGGGTAAGACTGGGTTTCCAACTAAATAAGTGCTTAGCATGAATAATTCACAATCCCTTGTAAATGGTACGTCACTAATGTAAATAAATTTATACTGCAGCTCTCCACGACGGAAAAAAAAGTCGAGTGCACCCGAGTGGTGTACCATCCCCTCTTTTATAAGCTTCGAAGTCATTTAATTTAAATCAACTCCTAAAGAAACGCTTGTCGCGAGCAGGTCACAATGACACATCTACAAGGCTGGGTAAAACACCATCAATTTTCATCCATCAAGATTTAAATAAATACCTGTAAATGATTTTAAAAACTTCTCTCCTCACAGAAAGCATTCGAAATATTTTAAAATTCCCTCTGACAAGGCTGTTTCATTTTGCCCCTCTCACTTCGTGAATATTTATCACCGGGACTTGATCCTAGAAACGTGAACATAGTGCAATATTCCAAACAGATTTTCGAAATTCGGCTTTGGAAACGGAACTGCTTTAGAAGCATTAATCTAGGGAGGGAGAGGGGGGGGGGGATGGAACTTGATGACGAGTTTTTAAACTCGAGGGGAGAGTTTCAGAATTTTTCTTCTTTTTTTTTTATCTTTCGCCCTATGAATTGATGTCCGACGTAATAAATGACCCATTTAAAATGTTTGAAGACATTTTCAATTTAATAGGAAGGGAGTAAAATAGATCGTTTTACAATGCTCAAATAAGACTGAAAACTGTGAAAATTCATCGACTGAGCTGACATTTTATCCTACTGAAATCAACTTTAGTATCACTTTCTGAAAGATTAAAACATTTATACTTGCATTTAAGTATTTATAAGTATAAAATTTTATGCTTGACGGTATTGAATAATAACGCAAGATTAAAATTCTGTATTTATTTATATCAAACTATGAATTCACATCTTGTGAAAGATATGGATAATAAATAGAACAAAAAGTCTGGATAACAGCAGTTGACAAATCATGTGCCTGTGGACTGTAGAGGAGTTCTTGCGGTGACAAAACAAGCATGAAAAGGGTAGCCACAATGGATGGACAGTGAAAGGTATGTTCTGGAGAAAACTGGGTTTCTGGACAATTTCTACAGTTGATAAAAGATCTTTTGCCGTCAGGGTGGATTTCCATACACTTAAAGTGATTAGTTTTTAGCCTAGCTATTGCAGAAACAATTGTTCTGGGACAATTAAAGTCCGATATTAGTGGTCTCTTTAGGGACTGGTTAGATAATCTGCACCTGGTAGGTTCTCGGGGGGGGGGGGGGGGGGGAAGAGACTGTAACCATTGGAGGGCGCGTTCCCAGGTGACAGATTGGGGAATGCCTCCACTGGAATTTCCATTGGGTGGTAGAAGGGAAATTAAATACCTTCCGCGGACCAACAGGTAGAAGCCCAACCATTTTTGAGGCAATAGCACCCCTCTTCTAATAATAGTACAATTGATGGACGTAGTATAAAACAGACATATGCTTAGTGCTATGATTGAAACAAATGGGCTCTGTTCTGTCTCAAATTAATTAAAAATGCTAGAGAGCAACTTATCTACGCAGGAAATAACAGATATCAAGAAACACATCAATTTACGTCTTTAAAACCCTTTGTAAGAACAAATAGATGGCAGTTATTTGGGGGAGAGAAATAACAAGCAGAAACAAAATGAAAGTGAAAAGTCGAAATATGACTACAGAAATGTATAAAATTAAGATCTACCGTCGTAATCATTCCCACAATATTTCGTACCTAATTTGCTACTTATTCAAGATTATATTTATAGACGGAAGCTATCAACTAAATTCATATCTCTTTAAACGCATTTCTTATTGATTGATTCCATTTAAGGCGTCCTTCACTCTATGTACTGTAATTTCTATATTTCAAAACTATCCCTATACAACAGTCTTATAATTTCATGTATATATTTTTTTAATTCAGAGACAAAAGCAACAGACAGAAAGAATTAAAAAAGACATAAGTTGTTGAATAAAATTTAAATATTAAATTTTCGAAGAAAATATTGTCAATTCTGTACAATTTAAATGACATTAATAATGTAAGAGTGAGAGTCCTGATTAACAGTAAAAAATGTTTAGCCTTGCACCACGCGCATAGAAATTCCTCATACCAAATATTTCAAAAAAGTACTTCGATTTTCTGAAGAATTTCCGTCTCGTACCGTTAAATTTCCTTTTTTTTCAAGTGTTCAGACGCGAATCGGTAGACGACCAGTCATAAAAATCTCCACTATAATAGGGTCAATTATTTTGAGATAACACATCGGATATTTTATCTCATTTGCTCGAGAGAGAGTTTTTATAGACAAGCGGATATTGAAGCTCTAAGCCGAGCTTCAAAGTTCTGGAATCCTTATTTCTTCAATTTGTTACGATAACCGAAATTTGCTGTAATCCCAAAATATAAAGAAGTAGACACTGATCGCTTACGGAAATGAATTTTTAAGGCATTGAGCTTTCCTTTTCTACCCTAAACCTCCCTCACACGCAAAAAGTAAAATAGCATCAAAGCAAATTATTTATCTCTTCCCAACTAAGCAATGTTCTAAAAAAGAGATGGTATTTTCCCTCCAGATGTTAAGATAAGTCTCTATAAAAATCAACTGTGGTATATCGTAAGATATTTCAAGGAAACTGGAAATTATCATTGAGGATTGTAGATGGTCATAATAAAAACAAATACTTGAGAAGGGGCAGGAAACTGGTAAATAATTAAATATTCTAATCCCAGTTACACTCATATAAATGCAAACAGACACAGAAAAATAAAAGAAAGAAATATACATAGCGAGGCAGCAGATGACATTACTTGACACAGTAATCAAAAACAAGATATTTAACAGCACACAATTTAAAATAATGCAACGTTTTCATTGCCTATCAGACAAGACGGGAAAGAGCAGTTTAGCTTCTCACAATCTCTGTCATCAATCAACCCCCACAAAATAAATATCCCGCCAGATCCCCGCAAAATAACCCCCTAAATTTTTTAAACTCCCTTCCCCCCTCCCAGCTTAAACCCCGCATAATTTCGCTTGCAAATTCATTCTGACACGCCAGTTCTTCGCTGCCTCCACAATCGGCGTGCTCGCGGGGTATGGGGAGGGTGTGGAGACAGAAGGACAGATATTCCACAAAATCACGCACCAATAGAATATTTAAAAGGAATATTCAAATTCCACCCTTAATAAAGGGGAACCACCAGAGTGGCAATAATCAGTGGTGGAGAGTGAGTTGAATTTAAATACTTAAATTTGAGATGCTTTTCAGAAGGGAGAGTTTCCTCCTTTGACAAGCCAGTTGATGTCATGGAAACACTGAGATATCCGATATAAAATGGGTTATTTGAGCTACCTACGGGAAGCAAATGCATAAAAATTGAGGGCAGCAGTTTTGCGGGGAGGTAGCGTGCAGTGGATCAATGTGCAATCAACTCGAGAGGAAGGGTGCTATTAACTTGAAGCAGCTTTTACTTTCTCGTAAGAATGAATGTTCTGCTCCTCCAGAAGAAGCTCTTTTGCTCGGACATGGGAGGAAATATTTTGTGGTACTTGGTACAATTTTGAGAGAAAGCAATAAACAGAAACTTCTTATACCATTTCACAATGCGATTTTTTTTCTCAGGCTATACACTTACGAAATACCTTTCCTCAGTTAAGAGAGCACCCAGTTTGACTTTCTCAAAAAATTTTAAAAAATCATGCATAAATTTTAAAGCAACTTCAGATGAGGCGTAGAAACATTTCGCAATTTCAAAAAAGGGATCGTCACCCAATCGCCATGAAAATACCCACAGTTTGCCATCTGTACTCTAATCGCCCCTTGTTGACCAAGATTTTTCTTGCATGTAACGCTGATAATTCTCACTTAGCTATAACTCTGAAAACAATGCAATCTTCCATCAAGCAGATTGTTCTTATACTGAGAATGGTCATGGTAAAATTCTTCGTGGTGCAAAGACGGGACGCGTGTTTACCTTAATGTAGGATCTTTCAAATTACCGTACTATGGATATGCTCTTCTGACAGCTGATGATAGGATACATCCATTTGAAAAAATATACATAGGTTTCAGCAGCATTCTTGTGGATAACTTAACACCTTATTTTGTAGCTTAATCGATCTATCTATATACATTTAACAGGGGAAAAAACTCGTACACCTGCCTAATATAATGTAGGGCCCCCAAGAGCATGCAGAAGTGTCGCAACGCGACGCGGCATGGACTTTACTAAGAAGTGTATTCTGAAGTCTACCTTTCTGAAGGTATCCGGGAGGCAATTCACCCACCATGAATCCTGCAGAACAATTTACAAATCCATAGGAGGGCGAGGGGGTGGAGATCTCTTCTGAACAACAAGTTGAATGGCATTTCAGATATGTACAATAATGTTCATGCCTAAGGATTTAGGAGGCCAGTGGAAGTGTGTGAAATCAAAAGAGTGTGCCTGGAGCTCCTCGGTAGCAAACCGACATGTGAGGCGTCGCATTGTCCTGCTGGAATAGTCAAAGTCCGTCGAAATGCACAATGAACATGAATGGGTGTAGATCATCGGAAAGGATGCTTATGTACCCATCACCTGTCAAAGTCGTCTCTAGACGTATCAGGGGTCTCATATCTCGCCAACTGCACATCCCATACCATCACAGAGGCTCTACCAGCTTTAACAGTTACCTGTTTACATGTACGGACCATGGATTCCTGAGGTTGTCTTCATAACCGTATACGTCCATCCATCCGATACAATTGGAAACGAGACTCGTCAGACCAGGCAACATGTTTCCAGTCATCAACAGTCCAATGGGGCTCTTAGTGGGCCCAGGCGAGGCGTAAAGCTTTGTACCGCACAGTCAACAACGGTACACGAGTGGGCCTGCGGCTCTGAAATCCATATCAATGATGGTCTGTTGTACAGTTCGCCCGCTGACACTTGTTAATCCCCAGCATTGAAATTCGCAGCAATTTAAGGAACGTCTATCTCGTTTAAGGATTTTCGTCAGTCGTCGACGGTCCAGTTCTTTTAAGTTGTCGGAGATTGATGTTTTACCGGATACCTGATATTCACGGTACACTCGAGAAACGGGCGTGCGCGAAAATTCAAATTGCATTGCTACCTTGGAGATGCTATGCCCCATCTCTTGTGCGCCGACTATAAAGTCACGTTCAAAGTCACATAAATCGTGATAACCTGTCATTGTAGCAGCAGGAACAGATCTAACAGCTTCGCCAGACACCTGTTGTCTTATATAGGTGCCGTCTACCACATTGCGTAATGCTGATTGGTTGCATATCTCCATTAATTGCATAAGCACGCCTGTACCAGTTTTTTTGGGGGGGAAGGGTGGGGCTCTTCAGTGTGTGTGTGGAATCACGATCTATTGTTTTTCAAGGGACCGACTGAACTGAACGATAAATGCGGGAAAACGATAGATGCGGGAACATAAAAAAGCAGTATGATCGTAGGGTCTAGATGAAATAAACGACACATACGGGAAAACGATGATTCGGAGAACGATCGATCGAGACTCCACTGTATATATATTCCGTTCATGGCAAAATTTATTGACCTGAATCAAATAACTTACATCAAAAGGTAAGGAGAAGAAATTAATGAGCAAATTAATTTCTTCTCCTCCCCATCACAGTAATCTCTAAAACCAAGCGGGAGTGGAGGAGTTGTGTGTGCGTGTATATCAATTAAAAGGACGTGACCGACGAATTGTGAAGATGTTTATTTCAGTTGCCACTGATAATTATCATTTTATGGTCACTGAAGTCACTCAACCTCAGTGAAAACCTACCCATAGCCCCACTAATCACAAAATGTCTTCCAGAAAAAGTTCTAGGTTCTTAACCTTTAAAAGATCCTCCTGCATAACTGTACAAAATCTCTAGGAATGGAATTCTTGCCTTATGTATTTCAAAAAAGAATAAACCTTCTATTTTCAGAACTTAACAGCTAATTATACGGTTGAGATGATGCGTGCAGGGGACATGACTGATGCATTGTGAATAGATATGAGTTGATGCTTTTAATAGTCAGATTATTTTCTGTGGTGTGACGCAATCACTGTAAGATGTGTAGGCCCGTTTCCATGAGCGAAAATTTCTGGCCAGGAAGGTTTCTAGCTATTTAACCTCTCTAAGTGCACACACACACATTAATCTCTTCGCCAAATATTCTTGTGTGTAAATACTGTAAAATCTCTGGGAGTGAAATTCTCTTCTGAGGCAGTCGAATGAGCTGAACCCCCATTCCACCGATATAAAAATTGACAATGTATAGGAGGTTACACGATGATGCAGCTTTGGTAACATTACATTAACCACCGCTTTAGAAAACTCTTTTCCTAGCTCCTTTTAAAAAATGAAATAAAAAGATATGATAGCAATTCTTTAAAAATGCAGAAAACTGTTCCCTAAGATCAAAACTGGCACGTCGCCTAACGCTTTGCCCGTCTTCAAAGTAGTCCTATTTTACTAGAGACAGCATCCGAAACTTGGCCTTATAAAACCCTTCCTCCCCTTTCAACGAATCGTTCCGACAATTTTAAAAGGAAAAACATCAGAAAGTATTACAGACAAACTTTATGAGCTTCAGGGATTTCCTTGTGTTTAAAGTACGGGATCAGTTTTAGAACATAGCCCGGCGCTTATGGGCTCTGGAAGATGTGCAGAATGGAAGATTTCGCCGAAGTTAGCTGCGTTCAGAGGAGGACGTTTTATGAATATTTCCCTCTCTTTTTCCGTTTCTTGAAATGGGGTGGGCGAGCGGAAGGCACACAGAAGTTCACCATAAAATGAGTCATACAAACCAATTTCACTGAGTGGAGTGTGCAATAAAATTCCTTGGCAGAGAATTGCTGCGTATACTGCGGTCGTGTTGTAGAGTGAATTGGATGCTCTCTTCTTGCCGAGAAATGGCAAAATATTTTTGATGCGAAGGGACAGATAGTATTTTATGTATCATTGATACCGTGGTAGCTTTTTCAGCCAGGCTTGTTTTGGTTATGTGAGGCTGCAAAGTTTCTCCGATTCTGGCTATATTAAACTAAAATAAAGTGGTTCATTTCCAAAAGAGGATCTTTGCAATCGAAAAAAAAGTTGATTTTGATTTAGCTCTAAACTTTTCTTTAACAGATTTTCAGTCTCGTGCTTTGATAGAATGTTGCGAATTCTAAGGAAATTCAAACCTGTAGGGGAAGGTTACGACTATTTTGTCTGTAAGGGAGGTTCCTTTTAAACATACTTTTGACAGAATGTTTCTATTAATATGAAACTATGCACATAAAGACCTTCTACGGTGCTAGAAATACCAGCTGTCATTAGATTTCTATGCTTCATTATTTTTCAATAAATATTTACTATTATTAACTCTGCGAAGAGAGCCAAAGTAACTGCATCACGTTGCATGGAGAGTTTAGCAGGTAGAATACTTGCCGCGAGATTAGGAGACCCAAGTTCAAATGCATGCAGTACTTATGGCTGCGACTGACCAGTTAAAAGAATTACAATGGACTTTTCGGAAACTCATGACAAATATTCATCGAGGAAAGAATCCTCGTCAAGTAATAAAGTAAAAAAATATACAAGTGTCTACAAGCAGACACCGTCTGCCGTTGGATTGTTAAAGAAAAGGAGAAATGTACGGGGATATCCATTAAAATAACACTTTCAGAAAATCCTCTTTTGGGATCTAACTTACGAGATGTTTCTCTATTAATTTTAGTTTGTTACCCGTTTTTATATGGCTTGCTTTCCAATCGCAATTCTTTGCAAACGTACCACGAGACACCTTAGATAACATTTCTCCGGGCTTGTTAAAGGAAAAAAATCAGGTCATGGATATCGCAGACAATGAGACCAAATTAAATGAGACCAAAAAATTGGGATTTAGGTTGTTTACCAAGAATGATCGTATAAGAATCAACTGTGGCTATGAGTTTTTAATGAAACTATAAATAATTAGTTGTAGTATTTATATCTGAAAATTCATATGCATTATAAAATAATCCGCTTTGTTAAATCTTGTTGATTTACTTCCAATGATCAAAGTAGTAAGAAACAACGAGAGTCATCTATAATAAAGTCAGGTATAACACATTGATTTTAAGAAAAACATATTAAAAAAGTAAAATAAACAATGGCCATTATTTGCAAATTTTTAGTAAATTGAGTTTTCTCATTTGCATAACATCAAATGACATTGTAAAACTCCTAATCTATTGTTGAAATCTAAAAGTATTTAAGTCTTAGTTTATATTGCAATAAAATTTTCTTTCCCATTAAGTCATTAACCAATATATTTCGCAGTTCCACCAACAAACCTGACGTAAGCTCAGTTTTACAGTTTTAAAGAAATTACACAATAATTACACTATATTAGTATATAATTGAATTTTTTGAAATATCCATCATACATAATCACACATCATTTACAAAACCCATGTGTTAACAATCCCGACAAAAATAGGATTAATAAGGAATTTACATTATTTTCCCTCCCTTAAATGAACAAGTAAAAGAAGCAAATGAAGTGAAATGACTGAAAACAACGAAAGGGGGGAGTGAGAGGAAATTTAAGTCGAATATGGAAAAAGATCTCGGTGAAACTAAACGACTCTCAATTAATATTTTACGCTCCACGCCGCTTTTTTTACACTTATTTTCTGTTGAAATAATCATACCATACATCGCGGTGAGAGAAATTGTAATTTTCTGCTTTACGCAGATCCCCGTGGATTCTAATATTGCGTTCCTTTTTTTCACTTCTTTTAACAAGATTATGTTTCACGGGCGTGAAAAGCCGAGCCTAAATTGAGAGGGGGGTGTGTTGGGAGATAATGCTTAAATGATGCGCTTATGATGCTGAGGATATTTTATTCTCAGAGGATGTCGTAGACTTTAAACGAAGAAGTTGAGACTAAAAGGTTACTGTATTAATATTTAAATTCTAAACAGCTTTGTTATTTTGCAAAATGCAAAAGGGTGGATACACAATGTTACCGATCAAATATGGAAGTATCATAGTATTGTTAATGGAACTATGCATCGAAAGTTGAATACATTATAATACTGTTACGAATTTTGTAAATTAATGTGATAAAGTAAGTTTGCTTTTTGCTTAAGTGTACTGCCCGAGACGTGCAGTCTTTGAAGAGGGGGCAATGTTACGAATTTTGTAAATTAATATATGTCTTTAGCTTAAATTACCGTTAAATTTGTTATTCTGATATGTAAAATAATGCATTATCATCGTTTGTTCCATGTAAATAGTCGTATTAGCTAAATTTCTGCAGTATCATGCATTTAACATAGGGTTTCTATGGCATCTCACCAAATTGGCAAGATATTGGATTGTTGGCGACGTTTTTGGCGACTATTTTTTGCGCCAAATTTGGTGACTTAACGTCAAGTTTGGTGACTTTTCCAAGCCTGGTATTTTCTGGAATATTGTAGAAATCTCCAGACTCTCGAGAATCTATAAATACAGACTCGATTCAGAGTTCAAATTTCAGTTTTGAATTGTACTTCGAGCTTGTCTAAAGCGTCGCTGTTAGCTGTGAAATTTTCTTCGGAGAACTGATGAAATTTATGCAGCGATAAGTGCGACTTCATGCCGCGTCTTTTGTGCTGAATGTTTCCTTACTTCTGCGATCTACAGATTACGTTAGAATCATTGCAATCAGTGTCTGACCATTTATAATCTGTAGTATTTCGACTTCCTGTACATACATTTTTGTTTTTATTCTGCCTTATTCAAATTCCATTCAATAGCCGAACCCGAACTGGGAATTCGTAACAATATACATATTCCATTGTAATATCTGAAATATTACAGTACAGTTGACGACACTGGATATCAGAAGCTGAATATAATAACAATATAACTTTTCTTCTTCAATTGTATATTCTCCATTGACAAACAAGCAAAATTGGCTTTAGGAAGTGCTCAAATATGTACAAATTTTTAGATGAAGAAAGTTAATCTGCAAGTCAAACATGCGTGCGCGGAGATTTCAAAAATCCCATATCATTACAGCAAAATACTAAAAAGGAAGAAATTGTAGAAATATATCCGTCAATGGCATCTATACGGCTAGACTCCATGGGTGAGAAAATGCGTGTATAACTTCTTTCCGACTCGTATTAAAGAAACACTTTCACTTTGCATTTGCTAGATGACTATGATACTAATTATCACAAAATCTTGCTTCCGAGTGAAGGATTAGCTGGTTCATTCAAACAAGAAGAACGGAAATTCAAAACGTATAAACATTTACTCTGGTAGAAAAGCAAACAGCTTTGTTTGCTTATCAAAGCCTTTGATTGTTTTCGGGAATAAAACTTGTCATTAGAAGTTAGATGAATCTGTATAATTTGAAAAGATAAGTTGGAGAGTGGGATACAGACTAAGTACTTATGGGGAATAATATCAATAAAGAATTCATGTAGTTAAATATTTTCCTTTCTGAAAATAAACTAATAATGTATAAAAGCAGGAGTGCGGATAAGATTCACAATGAAATTTACATTTGCAAGTCAAAAGTAGGGAATAAATGTGTCAAGAATTTAGAGCTCACTTATTTCATTTCTGGTAAAAGAAGATTCTCATTAAAAGCCCTAAAATAATTCCGTAAGTTTCGGGTTCTTCAAAGTGAAGAACCCGAAATGAAAATACGGAATACATTAAAATACGGAATGACTAAAAAAAAATTTTTTTTTAAATAGTTATTTCGTTCATTCTGGTAGCAAGAAACCAAATTGATAAATTCGTCAGCGACAGCGCGGAAAACGAGTTTGGCAGGAAAAAGAAGAGGGAAAAAAAAGGAAAACACCCTCTTTTTTTTAAAAAAGAAAAATCTAGGAGATCTAAATTTCTTAAGTTGGCTGTGTATGTTATAATGACATTTCTGCTGAGCGTTCACTCAATACTTCACCTTTCGGTTGACTGTAAAATACACCTGGCTACTTTGCTAATTGCATTTAAGCTCAGGATCTTTTCTGATTAATTTGTTATTCCTCCTTCTTTGAGAAAGAACTGGGGGTTGCAGACCCCTGTTCGAAATAACTTTATTTTCACTTTATCATTTCTCTTTTATACTCCCATTTTCCCTTTATCCCTTTAAAAAACAACTTAGACAGGCTCGGGAACAGAACTGAAGATCTCCAGTTTCCGAAATGGTTTGCAATACCATTTACCTCGATACCCCAGGATCCTCGTTTCTGAACCCCTTTGCCGATAATCACTTCATTTGCTAACTTTTTCCAGTATACTTCTATGATTTTAACTAGGAAATTACACTTCGGGGTGACTTTCAGTGCATGAAAAATAAAGGGAAACAACTCCCGTCTAAGACAAGTCTAAAAGATCATATTTCGTGCATCGAGTCGTATCCAATCAAGAAATTGGCCCTTATTAAACAAGCAAACAAATAAAAAAGAGACAACAACTGACAAATTCAGTAGATATCACAGTTGCCTAAACTAGAATTTTCCAAACGTGAAAAGGGTTTAAAAGCTTCTATTCCATCTCTAATAGCTGTAACCAGTGGTTTCAGAAATCACGCCGCAGCCCAAAGAGCTTTCAGGTAAACAAGATTGATTTCCCAACGTCTTTCAGATTACGATGTTGATTCAAAGCAGCTTCTCTCGCTATACGAAAACATCCCACCCTATTTATTTTTTCTTTTCCCGAAACAAAATTCGTATTCAGATACGCGTGTCTAAAAATTTATGAAACCCTATTATAGTATACGCATTACAATTTTATCATCATACAAATATGAGTCACCTGAAATTGAGCCAGCCCTCCTCTATGCCTAATTGTATGGTCCTGATCCAGGGCTTATTGTTGAAGAATACTATCCATTTAGCAACACAATGCGCTATCCTATAACCAAAACTATGACGGTTAAAATCAACGGAAATGATCAAAACGGAGAGATTAATGCCCTCCCTCGCAGACAGGACCTCTCGTCTAGAGACTATAGTCATATCTTTCTGAGTTAAAATACAACTGAAGGCGTCACAAATCCTTACGGAATGGTTTCCACGAGAGTGAAATCGGCAGACTCGCGGATTTTGGTCTCTCTCTCAGTCGGACACTTAAATCAATGGTGGAGATCAGATTATTTTTGACATAAAAGTTATACTTTCCAGCATTATCGTTTTGGATCACTTTCATTTGACTCGTCCTGCTTATATATATATATATATATATATATATATATATATATATATATATATATATAGCAGAGTAATTTATTTCTGATTAAAGATTTAAATATAACCATCAGCGGGGAAAAAAGTACAACGGGGTCCCGCGCATGTCATATTAAAATTCAAGAGTCTGATTCCAAAACTATGTTCTCGAAAACCATTTACAAAGAATCAAGAAGTTCTAACAGCTTTTCATCCTACTTTATCACTGTAACTACGCGTTCACTTGGGAAATGCTAAACAAAAGCAAGATGCAAGGTCATATAACTATGTATTGTTCGACGCGACTTCCTGGTATATAATATAGCTCTTTACGAGCCAACCTGCTGAAGTTCGACGAAACTTAGAGGAGGGAATTGCTTGTATAAAGAAAAAAATTCATCGCGACTGTAACTACTCTTATGAGCTAGCTAAAAAATAAAGCCCGTTTCCGAAACAATGGAACATATTCATGCCCACTTATGAGTTTGATCACGTCAGATCATTTTATGAAAATTATTTTACTTGTTGAGACCTGTTATTGAATTCAATTGTAATTTCAATTGTTTCGGGTATTATGTGCTATTTACTTTTTCACACGCGTGTTTCTTTTGCTACTTCTTTCTGGGCTTAATTTTTGGAGAGGAGACTAAGTGGATTGAGTTCAAAATTGCTGCGGAAAAAAAAGAGAATAACAACACAAAGAATTCTGGTAATTGGTGCAAGACAGATAAGCGTATAATTCTATATTTTCTGCTACACGTACATGTCTACCGATGTTATCAATTGTTATTCATGAAAATAAAGATGTTTATATACATAGATACAAAGTAAAAAAGTTCAAAGAAAATACAACAAAATAAAGATCGGTGTAGTAAACATTTTAAAATAAGTTTTATTAAAATGGGGAATCACAAAATACAGCAACGAAAAACCTGACTTTGTCAATTTTAATCTATTATACGTATCCTAAGAAAATAAAAATATGAATTAGTACTTCAGTCCAGTGTCTATTATTTCAAACATATTTGTGTTGAAAATTTTTCTGATGTAAACATTGGTTTTATCGGGCTTGTGGCGGCCCTGTGGTGTGCCACATGGTTGTTGGGGCGCGCTGGTTTTCGGTGCTGAGGGTGCTCAGATCGAATCCCGGCGTCGCGCCATGAATAATGCCTCCGTAGGGGGTAATCCTGTCCGCCTAAATGGTACCCCCATACTAAAATGGACAGTAAAACTACGGTGTAGTATACGCGAAAGTTTGACGCCAAGTGCCTCCACATTGATTTAGAAAAAAAAAATATTGGTTTTATTATCAGAGATACCTTTACGCATGGCTTGGATTCATTTTTATGCTCAGTGTTTCATTCAGAATTAATATTTTTACTTTCTTAGAATACGCATAGTAGATGAGAATTGACAGTCAGGTTTTTCGTTGCTGCATTGAATTTAAAAAAAAAAATGGTATGTAAAATTACTAAAGAGGTAAATAAACATACTAAAGAGTTAAAAGTCCTTGCGTAAAATAAAGAAAAAAATAAAACACCTTTCTAATTCTTTATTTTTTACTTACAAACTTAAAACATAAAAAGATTGTAAGCTCTTTATGTAACACTTAAAACATAAACAAACATACATAAGTTACAAACGGAAATTTTCTCATTAGTGAATGCCATTTAACCTGTTCTCAAACTTAATGAACTAATTATGATAACAGTCGGACCCCGTTATAGTGAACCCGGTATATAACGAACTCACGAATATAACAAACGAAAATTTTCGTCCCGCCGTTTTCCTATTGTACGTAATTTAATTATTATTGTGTCAGTTTAATGTAATCGATTTTAGTCAATTTAATTCATTAATGATCAATTTTAATACATCATTATTGAATACGCATTGCAACTAAAGAGCTATACATTTTGTGAACTCTAACATTTTTCGTAACGGTTCGCATATAGCGAACCACCGGATAAAGTGAACAAAACCTTTGGTCCCTTGAAGTTCGTTATAACGGGGTTCGACTCTATAACCTTTTAGTGGCTGTGCACCTGACTTAAAACAGGACTTCAGAGTGTCATCACTAAGATTTTTTCCTGAAAAATAGCATCATCTTTTGAAACCAGAATAGTAAAATAAAATTGATCTAATAAAATAATTATTTTGCAGATATAATTTTCACTCATTAAATAAATATTTCAAAAAAGCCATTAACGAAAAAAAATGCCATATTAACATGAAACGAAATTTTTAGAATTGTTTCCCATTAATATCCACGACAGGGAATACCCAAAGCAATTTTTTTTAACAAAAAAATGTTTATTTTTAAATATAAATCCATAATTTTATGGATAGAGGTGAATTACATCCTAAAATCCCTTTGTGAATACTGAGTAATGTGCTTAGCTATATACGGGCAATAATCCCAGTTGGAAACAAATTGCGCAGGGATTTTTCCCCTTTAATCTCATGAATTATAACTTTAAACAGCAGCATTTGAAATGAAGATAAATATAGAATAATGAAGATAAATCTAGAAACGAAATAAGCCTTTTAATTATTTGATAAATAATGCATAATTTATCCACATATAATTTCGTAATTAAAGCATTTTACTTTTAACTATATGCCGTATTTGCGTAAGTTTAGTGAAATATTTCTGTAGGGTTAATGACCACTTCGGGTCATAGTACTTTGGTGCGGCTTGGTAATGTTTTAATAATGAACTAGTAGGTACCGGTCAAAACATGACGGCTGGATAGTAAATAAATGTGCTAATACACAAACTATACTCAGCAATTCGTTGCCAAATGTTGAAAATCGTAATACAGTGGAATCTCCATCTATCGTTTTCGAAGGGGCGGGAAAACGATAAATGCGGGAACATACAAAAAAGTATTAACATACCTTAAAGTTTGATATCCCTAAAATATATTTACTCAAATACATAAATGCATACATACATGTAGTGTAATTGAAGATAGAATTACAAAGTTGTACTTAAATGCAAGATAATAAAAATAATAATAATAAAAGAAATACACGTAGATACACAGGAATTTTGATTCAAATAAAAGTCTTTAATCTCCGTTTGTTTTTTTGGCGGTTTTCTCTCCATAAGTAAACAATATTTTTTCTGTGTTGCAAATTGCATTCTTTTCGGTATCGGATATTGTGTGAGAGTATAAAGAAGCGACAGACGTGAATCGTTTGTAACTAGAACCATTCCATTGCACTGGATGGGGTCCGACATAAGGCCACCAGGAAGTTCTGCCTTCCGGGTTAAACCCCCATCGGCCAGTGGGGACTGCAGCAATCAGAAACTTCTCACATCCTAGACCAAACACCAGAGCGTCTCCCTTCCAAGGCGAACAGAAAAGCCAGAGGGCAGCAGGAACCGCTCAGGTCGGCTGACTGTGAGCCATTGCTGATAAGAACAGAAATGTTGAATAGTCGGAGAATTCGGAATGAGTTGCCGAAAATTGGATACTCCAGGGGCTAAACAATTAGGGAACACCAACGACGAACAAATAATGGGAATGGCGCGATAACGCTAAACCAGGCTAAACAGGAAAGAACAAAAATACGAGAGCGTACATCTCAAACGTTCTGCTCATTGTTTAATTAGAGCGTCATTCTAGCTCAATCCAAACATTTATATTTCAGGTTCAGTTATTATGAAAAAACGATCGATCCGATAAATTAATATAGAGCTGCGATATTCTGAACGAATATTGCGGGAAAGCGATGGATCGAGGAACGATCCATGCGGTCTGTTTTTGCTTGATTTCTATGGAATTTATTCGGAGCTGGGTGAAATAAACGATACATACGGGAAAACGATCATTCGGTGAACGATCGATCGAGATTCCACTGTATTAAGAATAGAGAAATATACTTTTAAAAATTATTATTGAACCCAATAAAAGGAAATATTGTTATTCAACAGCGCGAAATAAACAATTTAACGTCAGGTTTAATTCTGTATCTCCCAAAAAGAATAGAAAATAAAAATGGCTGAGAGAGAGAGAGAAAGAGAGAGAGAGAGCTAGAGAGATTCCTCCGAATAAACAAATTGACGTATTTATGCGGCCTCCTGCTTAGTGTCTAAAGCCAGATTTAATTAAGTCACTAAGCATGCGCAGAAAGCAATTTTTGATTGTAAATTATCGCTAATTAACAGAAATTGCGGTTACAAAAACAAAATTTGACACATCTATAGATTAAAATCTTTCTTTTAAGACCAAAATGAAGTAAATTGATGATGTAACTTTCTCAAACGGACTGTCCCCAAAAAATCGGCTTAGCATCTTAAATACATAGATCAATTTATGAAGAATGGATATCTATTTATGATATCTATTTATGAAGAAGTGCTATCTTTGTTAATTCTATTTTCTCATAAGTTTGGTTTAACTTGTGGCATTATCGTTGTAAACATTACGTGGATGTTCTATTTTAGAAACAAATTTTATGATTTTATTTTTCAAAAATATGCGAGAATTTTTTTTTAACCTCGCTTTCCAAACATTTCATCCAAGTCACGCACTAAAGTATTACTTATTTTACGTCAATTATCCCTGAAGAAAACAAAATTAGCACCCTCGCTAAATAAAACCAAAAATCTATTTTTAAAGAGATGAAAAAAACACAAAACAGTCTCAGTTAGAACTGACTCTCCCCCAACCCCCATCCCCCCCACACACACACTCCGTTCGTGCTAAACGGGCCGTTATTCTCACATTTTTCTCTCTTGTTATCGACTCCAGCTATAGAGAGACATCGTTATTTTTGGTTTTTAATTTGCTTACAGAGGGTCTCTGTGGACTCGGGCCGTATTTTTATCGCATTATCTTTCTAAAGAAAGAGAATCTAGCCGAAATACGAGAAGCCAACATAATGGGAACAGAATGAAGACGAAATGCATATAAGATGAGGAAATTTTCGGTTCGCTCTCCAAGGAAAGTCACACGCTGTTCGGAGAAAATAAAATATGCGCAGAGAATCCCTTTGATATTTTTTAATCTTTTATTCTGAGCAGAGAGAAATGCTCCAGATTTTAAAAAAGAGAGGAAAGAAAAATACGCGCTTAATGTTTGATTAAAAGATTTTCTTTTAAGATAAGGACAACAGTGTAGAATTATTAAATATGAGGTATTGCTTAAGTGTCTAATACGAATTTCTTTTTGTCTTGACTTTATTTTTCAAGTTTTTTTTATTACTAACATTATATTTGGACTAAGGTGGCATTAACTGAAAAGACATTTTGAGCATGTTTATACATATTTATATGGCTCGCTATAGTGTTATTTTTACGGCTGAAATCTTTCGACTTTCAATCCCCAGAGACATTTAGTAAAAAAATCTCTATTTTAGACTCTAAAATAATTGTGTTTTGATACAGTACATAAAGACTAAGTTTTGAATTCAATGGGATTAAAGAACGCATTCATGAAATCTTCAAGACAAAGAAGAAATGATAAACGTATCTGAAACAAGAACTTCCTTTTGGGTTTTCTAAATTTCAGCACATAAGCCTCTATATATCTGTCTTAAGAATAATACAACCAGGCAGATTTAGTTAAATTTCGTTTTAACAGCGTCTGGAGCTCTTAAATATGCAAGCAAACTGACTCATACGTTTCCAACTTGTTTCCGCATCTTGCCGAAACATAAGCAAGGCAAGACCTTTATTGATATTTATTTCCAACATTTATAAACATCTGTAATAAATTTCCCTTTTCAGCTATTTTAAAAAGTTGTTGAGATTTTTTATCTAAGCTCTTACATAATTTGCATAAATAATAACATAAAAAAAGGGTCTTTTAAAGCTAATGTTATGCAACTGCAATAAACTTCACTCTCTGTTCTTATTTATTCAACTTTGAAGCAGTACGGACGGCACGGTTTTACATTCACCTTTCCAGTGAGCCCAATAATCTTTCTAAAATACATTAGTTTCTAAATAATAATCCGTTAACGAAAAATATAAAAGCGAAATATAAGCATCAGAAAAATAGCGTCAGAATTGACGAAAATCGGCTGCAAACTATTTGATTCATCAACTCGAATATTTAAGAACGTTAGCTGCTTCAAACGGTAGTATGGTCAACGGGTAACTTTCATCATATATATCTCCAAACATATATTTTAACATATATACAGGGTGAGCCAAAAGTTTGTAAAAACTTTAAAAATTCATAAAAAGGAAGCAATTATGATAAAGAAGTGCTGTTTGCAAGAAAGGGGTTCACAAGGAAGTCAGATTTTTTTTTTGCATCATGATAAAAAAATTTAAAAAATCATTTGTAGAGTCACTGGTCCAGCTTTGCGATCACTGTTATTCCCCGTGGACGATTTCGCCGCCATATTATTCATAACGGTTTCCACCGCAGTAATGCGCCCCTCCACCAACGAGGGTCTTCCACTTAGTGGGTGATCCTCCAAATACTCGTGTATCACTGTCTTTTATTGCAAGATTGATTTGCATAACTCTGCTGAATCTCTCGCATGTCAGTGCCATCTACCGGTGACTTTTTAACTTTTAACGTTTTTAACTTTTGAATTTTTTAAAATCTTTTTTAGATTTTTTGGCTGCTAAAAAAATTCGATTTCCTTGTGACCCCTTTCTTGCAAATAACACTTCTTTATCATGATTTCTTCCTTTTTTATGAATTTTTAAAGTTTTTACGAACTTTAGGCTCACCCTTTATATTACATGTAAGAACATATTAATACTACACTCTATGGCTGGAGGAGTTAAGCCCAAGGTCTGTATAACCGTGAAAGCTACCACAGGGTAAAATTTTATTCAATAAATTACTCTCCTTCTCAAAAATAAATAACTTTTTTTATGCTTTACTCTTCTTTTGAATGTTAAAAAAAAGTTATTTTGCTTAAACTATAATTTCCTAGCCCTCAACATCACTGTTTTTTTAAGTCACAATTATAAACATATATTTTAACTATATCACTTTCCCACTTACATCTTTTAATTTCAGCATAAATGCATTCCTTGACAATATACAGAGTTTTAGTTCTAACGCCGCCTGCTTTCTATACAAAAATGATCTCCTAAAGAAAATAGTATTTTATCTCATTATCCCACTTAAAAACAAAAGAGGCCAGAATATTCGCTTGATTACAAGGGGATAACATAGGAGCAAAATAAGAGATAGAACGCATTTATGATGAGGGAATTTAATTTCTCCCGGTGGAAGTCTCATGCTGTTTTGAAAAACTAAAATACGCGTAGAGAACTGCTTTGGTATTTTTTATTGTTATTTGTTCTCTGTTTTAAATTAAAGAAAAATTTGAGATTTAAAATTCGGTTGGAAAATCCACGCCATTTAACGTTTAATGAAAGGATTTATTTGTTCAGTTAGATAAAGGAAAATCAAGACGATTAATAAATTACCAGGTAAATGAAAAATTAGCGTTCACGAAAAATAAGGATACTTTGTAAAATGGAGAGTGGTATGATTAAGAATGAGAAATTACGTAATTAAAAATTATTTTATTTTGCTAATTTAAAAATTAACCTATAAAAATGAAAACTGTTATATCGAGGCTACTGTAAAGCTCTCTGTATGTCTTCCTGACGACGCAGTATAAGAAAGCAATATGTCAAATGTAGAAAAATCATTACCTCTTTTGTTCTTGCAGGCTCGCTTTTGACAATTTTGTGTTTTTTTAAGAAAGAAGAGTTTATATAACTTTTTGTTTTTAAAACCAGACTAATTTTAAATATGAAAAGTGCTTTTTTTCAAAATATTATGCTGTTACTAATGAGAAAGCTGTATAACTAACAAATTTATTTGCTTTTATCTTAATTGCGTTGATAAATTTACATTATTTTTCATCTTTTAAACATGAGTATTTACATAGTAAAATGGTTTGTTTGGAAACCGTGTGAGTAGGCAAAAGTCATTCAAGCTTTAAAAATAGTACCTCGGGAAAAAAAAATTATTCTGATAGTTTAATTAGCAGTATAATTGGAAGTTTTAGATTTTGAGGTTAATATTGCATACATATTATAATAAAATTTGTTGCACTACAGGTAAATATTAATGTTATAAATAGTTTCAAATATAAAGTTAATTCAATAGATGAAATGTTAACTAGAAAAAAAATATAAGTTTAATAAGTACATTAATAACAATTTTAAGTTATTCGTTATTTCAATTTAAATAAATTCAATAAATATAATGCGATATCAAATGTAATAGTACGAGGAAAGATTAAAAGTTATTAGTAATTTTAATGCAGATGCATATTATTTTCAATTAAAAATATTTTCCAAAATTCATAATTATATATCTGTTAGATTTTGTTGTTCAATTAAAGTGAACTAATTTTTGTTGTCTGTCTAAGCCATGTTGTTGAAAAAAATTCACGTATACTCCATGTTTCATGGCTTTAACATGTCCTCTTAACTGTGATTTCGCCTGTGTTCCATGGGAAGCACACTATTAGCGTGTGTGTGTGCTTTTTTTATTAATAGATTTTATCCCTCACTCAATATATACAAGGATTGTCCAGTACCACGTTGGTTTTAACATATGAAGATCCCAACTTTCAGAATCGTTGAAGGATAATATCTGCAATGTGTCACCCAGTGACCTCGTGTTCTGCATTATCTGTCATGTCTACCAGTTACATTGTTGAAGGGGTATTTTATAAAACGTGCTATGTAATGTGAAAACGTGCTGTTTAACGTGCGGTAATGTGAATAATTTTAATTTTGGGGTGTGTGTAAAATAAGATCAAAATTATTAAATCCCAGAGACCGATATTTATTTGTAGGTTTTGCGCATTCGCCAGGAACAAGCTTTCCTAATCCATGTAAATATGCCATGCCGACAGCATACTGCCCATAGGTACATTGGATGAAATGTCTCCTTACAAACATTAATAAAAATTTATTTTTCAATTGTTTTGGAAAGGTTCCATAACTAAATTTCTTGTGTCTACTTCTGCTTACTATATAGTCAAGAAGGTTCAATTATTTACTTTTAAGACGCTATTAAAATATGCAGTGTTTCTGAATGTACATAACTGCATAAAATGTAAAGGAAACTACTTCACAATTATGAAAGAGACACATTTCTGTAATATACTCTACAATATCTTTCACTTTATTTTAAACATGTATATCATCTTGCTGCTTCCTTTTAATTTTTACTTATTTTGAAAACGCTGCATTCAATTCCAACTTTCTAAACAGCACATCATTTTCTTATTCATTCTACTGCCATTTTCGCATTCAAAACAAGAATATTAATTTTTTTTTTTCACAGCCAAATGCAAAAAGAAAAAAAACTGCTTAAAAGCAAGCGACCTCTCTCTCTCTCTCTATTCAAACGGCAGCGTTGTGCTCTTTAAGCGGGCGGTTAATTTCTCATCCTTCCACCGCGATATCAACTTTTCTCGAAGCAAAGACAGACGTTATTATTATTCTCCGTTTTTAATTTGCTTACCCGAAGAGTCCCCACGGACACGGGGCCGTATTTTTACTGCATTATCTCGCGAAAAAGAAAAGGAATCTTCGCCGAAATCCGAGAACCTAACATAATGGGAACAGAATTAAGATAGAATGTGAAAATGTTACTGCTCTCTGAGGAGGTCTCTTGAAGGCTCGGAAAAATAAAATATGCAAAGAAAATTTACTTCGGTTTTTTGGTTTTTAAGTTTGCCCATATGCAGTCTGTAACACATTAGATTCAAAATGCAGGAATAGCGAAAAAAAATGTGTCATCAGTTAACGTGCAGTTAAAAGTATTCAGAAAAAAAAAAAGCCTTTGAAAAATTGAGTGCACATACCTAAGTTATTTAAAAAGTAATTAAATAATGTTCATGAAATATTGATAAATTATACCATTATTTATTGGGGAGGCACTGTGAACAAATGTGGTAGAGAAACTCTGCCTAAAACTACGAGTAACTCTTCTATGAGGTTAGATAGGGTGGGAGAAGGCAGGTTCCCCCAGATGTCGCCCCTGGGTGTGCTCGTTCAAAATTAAGGTGGCATAAGGGGATGGTTTTGGTTTATTTATACGGTTCCCCCATTGAAAGCAACCGTGGTTTTGCGTGGATTATGTGCGAATGCCTACAAGTGCCCCGCATTGGCAAACAACTACAAGAAACGAATCATTGTCATAAACAAGTGATTTTAAATTTCTGTTTAGTAGTTTAAATTTTTTTAAAGTGATGAATCATTAAATGTATCAGTATTCCAGTCCTTGCTACATAAATTTCAATCATCAATAGAAGAGAGATTTCTTCTAAAACAAAAATTAAGTAAAAAATCAATCAATGTTTTTAAAGTTTCCTGGATTTTACTACAGTAACTCCTTGAGAATTTAATATATATATTTTACCCTAACTACTGACTCAAGACCCACATTGGATGGAAAGAAATCAGAATTGTAATCCAATTTAATATGGTACTTCAGTTAAGTTCAAAAGATCATCTATCCCAATGTTAGACTAAGGAAATTTCCTCTTATAATTTTTCTAATCACAGACTAGCAAATGCATTAGTATGGGGGGGGGGGCATGTTAAAACTTAAACCGAGTTTAATCGTGACTCATTCTATTTGTTATACGTTTGGCGTAACGTCTGATACTTGAATGAATATTTCAATTCCTGAAGCGGTTACATGGTGCACGGTGTAATGACTTGACGGTCCCTACGGGTAAATTCCAAGGGACACCCGTCTTTGTCATCTAAGGTGTTTTATCAGTGCCGAAAGGTGACCTTCCGTTTAGTTACACAAAGCCGTGTCGTAGTGACTCTTCAATACACTTCAAGAAAGGAACCTCTTTTGAAACGGTTCCCTAGTTGACAATGGAGTCCAGATGAAAGACTAGTGTCGGCTGGTCAGACGCATGAAGGCACAGCGCGGCAAGCGGTAACTTAAAAGGAACCACCCAAAGAGATGGGCGAGGATATATATTCGCCACCTTGATGTAAATGGGGGCAGTTGACTTCGTTTTTACAGGTGTGAAGAACCCCTCGTCGCCGAACGCGTGCCAGAGAAGGAGAGCCTGCCGAGTTCCATTATGATATCCTGAACCCCGCGAATAGCCTCAGATAGTGCTTATTTTTTTGTAATTATTGTATAAAGCCTATATTTAGTCGGGATGCAAATAAAGCATTTTGTAAATATTAAAGGCTGTCAGTCTTAGTTTTAGGCGAAGTCCTTACAGACTGTTATTAACTGTCTATAATTCTTCCCCTCCCTAGATGTTTTTCTGCAGAAATTTTCACCTGCAAAAAACAGAACAAAAACATGGTCCTTCTCAGGACAATTTCAATTATAAAACTTTTCCCGAAGGCAAATGCACACCCAATTGACATTACGAGTAGACCGTTAATTTTGATCAAACTCTGGCTTTACCTTCATGAAAGAAAATTTTTAACTGTACTTCAAAGTATCATTTTAAAAGCACATCAAAAGGAATTTATAATTAAAATTTACGTACTTTAAAATCTCTAATAAGAGAACATGCCGTAGCAAAGAAATTATAAAAATTACACAATAATATAACACGTTCTGGCAAAAATTTAAATAAAACAGTATACTAATACATGTTAATCAAAAAAAAAAAAAGATTAAATTCATAGAACACTAGTATGTACACATGACACTACATAAAAATTTTAAACACAATTCAAGTTCATTTAGTAACTAGCTTCAAACCGCAATATTTTAATCATACATTCAACTTCGCATTATTAGTTTCGGCTTAGTCTGGTGTTCGGCTTAAACCATCAGCATTTAAGTGCTCCTTGCCTTTCTTATGGCTCACTTCATAATTGAGGTGTTGAAGGGACAGAGCCCACCGTAGAAGCCTCGAGTTAGTCCCTGTGTTCTGTTGCAACCACACTAAGGGATTATGATCAGTTTGAATGACAAAATTAGCTGGGCCGTCCAAATAGTACTGCAATCTTTTGACTGCAAAGATGATTGCGGCGCACTCCTTTTCTGTAGTGCTATACCGTTTCTCAACATTAGAGAATTTCCAAATTAAATATAAAATAGGATGTTCCTCATCGTTCTCATTTATCTGAGACAACACTATGCCAATTCCTTGATTTGAAGCATCACATTGGAGAATAAATTGTCTGCTAAAATCTGGTGCGTATAGCACGGGATTTTCGGAAAGTCTTTTTTTTAGTTCCACAAAAGCTTTCTGACAGTCGTCATTCCATATGACTGAACCTTTCTTTGACTTCCCTCGTAATAGATCAGTTAGAGGAGCCGAAATAACAGAGAACTTCGGAATATATTTTCGATAGTATCCTGCCAGCCCTAAAAACGCTCTAACTTCGGTTTTTGTAGCGGGTCGAGGAAAGTTCGCAACCGCTTGGATTTTTAACTCGCCCGGCGTTCGTTTGCCTTGACCCACTAAATGTCCCAAGTACATTACACATGACTGAGCAAATTTGCACTTAGAGGGTTTTATTCGTAACTGGGCCCTCTGCACTCTTTGTAACACACAGTCCAGGTGAGTAAGGTGTTCTTCCCAGGTTTGAGAAAACACTGCAATATCGTCCAAGTACGGGACGGCAAATTTCTCGCATTCCTTGAGTATTTCTGCCATCATGCGACTAAAATAATAAGGTGCATTTTTAAGTCCAAATGGCATCCTTAATGGAATGTAAGAACCAAAGCTTGTTACAAAGGCGGCATACCTCTGTGCTCGCTCTGTCAGGGGAATTTGCCAATATCCTCTGGTTAAATCCAGCACGGATATATATTTGGCCGCGGAAACCACTTCTACACGATCTTCGATATTTGGCAGAGGATAGTATTGAGTCTTCGTCAGTTTGTTCAACTTTCTGTAGTCGATACACGGTCGGGGTTCTTTCCCCGGCGTTTCCACTAAGATTAGGGGTGAGGTGAAATCGGAATCGCCTTCAGTAATTACCTTTAATTTTAACATTTTATTCACTTCGGCTCGTAAGATTTCCGTTTGCCTCGGCGACATACGATATGGCTTCGCAAGAACAGATTCTTCAGAATTCAGTTCGATATCGTGTCTCACCAAGTCAGTCATGCCTGGCTCATTAGAAAACACACTCGTATATCTCGACAAAAGTTCGTTCAATTCTCGCAGTTGTGTTTCATTAAGTTTAGCCGTCAACTGACTTTCTTCTATCATATTCGGAATCGTAGAAACAGTTGAATCTGAACCTAATTTAATGAAATCGTTCTCCACTTCGGGATCATCGTTTTCTTCTATCGCTAATAAATTTATGCTCTCGACCCGCTGATGATACGGCTTTAACATATTCACATGATACACATGGGTCTTTCCGCCCATAGGGAGACTAACTATATAATTAGTTTCGGAAAGCTGGCTTTCGATTTTTCCCGGCCCAATCCACTGAACTGCCAATTTGGTCGGCCGGGTCGGAGCTATCACTAAAACAAGGTCATCTTTCTTGAACTCCCTTCTTACAGCCTTGCGATCGTACCATTCCTTTTGTTTTATTTTTGAAGCCTTCATGTGTTCTACGGCCAGCTCTTGGCTCTGTTTCATTCTATTTAATAAATCAAAAACATATTCAACCACACTACTCTCCTTTCCTTCATAATCCACTAAATTTTCATAAATTATAGTTATAGGGGTTCTAAGATTTCTCCCGTGTACTAGTTCTGCAGGCGAGAAACCGGTGCTATCGTGTGTAGTAGTTCTTAACGCGAAAAGGGCAGGGGGTAGATTTTTCTCCCAATCTGCCGCCGATTCGATGCATAGAACTCGAAGAATTCTTTTTAGAGTTCGATGAAATCTTTCCACGGGATTACTCTGGGGTGACGCACAGAACTATGAAATACAGTTATTCCAAACCTTTGTAAGAACTCCGTGGTCAGCGCACTCACAAAAGATGTCCCTTGATCACACTGCAGTTCCCTCGGGAACCCCATCCTGCTAAAAATCTGCATCAAGGCCTCTACGACAGAGGCTGAACTTATATCTTGCACTGGAATTGCGTCTGGATATTTAGATGACATGCAGAGCGCAGTTATAAGGTATCTCTTCCCTGTCGGTGTAACTGGAAGAGGCCCACAGGCATCCACGTTTATTCGTGTGAATATTTCGGGAATGACTGGTACTAGCTTCATGGGGGCTTTTCTCTTATCTTGAGGTTTTCCTACCCTCTGACATCCGTCGCAGGTCTTTACGTAATCTTCCACATCCGCGTAACAATTTGGCCAATAAAAATTCTTAAATAGGGCATCCTTCGTCTTTGCCGCGCCTAAATGAATACTGGATTGTTCGTGGCAGAGTTTTTTTAATTGCTCTCGATATTTTCGAGGCACGATCAGCAGATTTCTTATGGTCCCATCTTTATCTTTTTTCTTGAAAAATAACATCTCGTTTATCACAGCGTACTTCTTATCTTCGGGTCTTTTTTATTCGCCATATTAAAAAATACTTTTAATTCTTCGTCCTCACTTTGTGCGACTCTAAATTCTTCGGGCGAAGTCTTTAATAAGTCGGGAGTAATCATCTGTTTCTCCTGGAGAGGCAAGATCGTTGCGCTCTCTTCAGCCGTGATTTCTTCTACCGCTTCCGCTCCGGAGATCACTTGGTCTATTTTCGTTATCTCACCTCCCGTGGCTAGTCTTTCTCTTTCTACCTTTCGTTTTTCTGCCCGAGTTTGCACAGCATTTATCACTTGAACTTCTACATCCCTGTTGATTTTCATCTCGTCAAGCAAGGCCGCAGTTTTGTTTCCTAGTAAATAGTGTTTCTGTTCGAAAACTGTATTTCTGACGGCTGCTTTAGTTATAGTATGACCCCATTCGCATTCTAAGTCGATCTCTGCTACAGGTAAACAAATGGGTGAATCCATTAAAGGTGAGCCGATCCAAACATGCTCTCCCGTGTACATATGGGGTTGTACCAAATTATTAGAAACTAAATCAATGCTCGCTCCTGTATCTCTCAGAACGGACGTAGCTTTTCCATTTACGACTCCTTGACTGATATACGGAGTCATCACGCTGCCAGAATCTCCTCCATTGGTTTCTGTTGCCGCAATAATTTCTGGTTTTTTAATCTTAGGGCACTGTGGTCTCAGGTGGTCATAAGAACCACATTCGTAGCAACGGAGCTGTTTTCTTTTCTCAAAAATTCTTTCCTTGTTTTGTCCACTAGAAGCTTCTTTTTCCACATCTTTTTTTTCTTTCTTCTCTTCCTTAAAATTATGGTTATTTTTAAATGGCTTATTAATTTTATCTGTGGACTTTTGATTCTTTGGGAATTCTCTTGTTCGGAAACTGTCTTGCAAGCTTTCATACTTATCTATTTTTTCCGCTAATTCCAAAGGAGTATTAATCTGCATCCACTGCTCCAAAAAATGATCTTTTATATCGGCAGGTACCCGTCTCTTCATCTGTTCCGTTATGTGTAGGTCTCTCAGTTTCTTAAATGTAGTGATTTCTAAATCTGCTATCCATTCATCATAATAGCCACTAAGCTCATGGGCATAATTCCTCCATGACTTATCTGCGAGTTTAGGATGGCGATAAAACAGTTGTTTTAATTTTTCTGTATTCATCCTAAATCTCTGGAGAATCATCTCTTTTACGTAGTCATAATCTTTTGCCTGTTCTGGCGATTCTCTGGCCATCATGTTGGAAATTTCTGGGGTTAGTACCCCTAACAAATATGGCACCCAATCTTGTTTAGGGACTCCCGCCATCTCTGCTCTTCTCTCAAAATTAATTAGATACAGGCCCATTTCGTCCCGTTTCTCGTCAAATTTCTGCATGGTTTTAAGGAGCTGAATGTTCTGAGTTGCGTCTGCATCTCTGTCCCTCCCATTTCGGGCTCTATTGTCTCCATTAATTCCTAACTCCAGTCTCCTTATTTCGAGAGTAAGTTGGTCTTGACGAATTTTGTCTTCTCTTTCTCTCTCTCTCTCTTCTCGTTTCGCTTCTCTTTCTCTCTCTCTCTCTTCTCGTTTCGCTTCTTCTTGGCGAAGTCTCTCTTCACGTTCCTTTCTATCTTCAATAATACGCTCTAGTGCGAGTCTAGCGTCTTCTTCGACGTAATTTTCGTTTTCTGTAATGATCTTCTTAATTTCGAAAATCTTAAGCGTATCGTCAGCTAGTCCTCCTAACTCTTCTAAAAGTTCTAAAAGGTCCCCTTTCTTACCCTTATTTAAAAAGGACATTTTTCTAACTTTAGGGTAACTAACTGTATGATAACCAATAAAGTTTTCCTCAGCTACTAGCAATACCTTCCTACGGTATGTGTCCTAACCGGAACTAACAAGTTCAAAACTGATCAATTTTAGACCGAACTATAATTTTAGCCCTTATGAATACCAAACTAGCACCGCACAATATAAACATTCACAATTTACTCAATACCTATCAAATCAAAATACCGAACTCTTACACAGAATACACATAAACAGAATTCTCAAATTAATCAATGCTCTATATAGATTTCTCACACAGTAATACACAAATACTAAATTATCACTGTTAATATCAAAGCATAAGAAACTTAAATATATCTGTTACTATTAAAAGAAAAAAAATACTAAATAAACACTGCAAAAAAAAATTCACTTTCTTTAAAAATAGAGAAAAACATACAGTATTTGCAATTAACAAAACACAGAAATTGGCTAAACTTATTGCAATTCCTAACAAACAAAAATTGGTTCTTTACTTGAACACTAACTGGTTACTCATTCATATACCATAAAAACACACAGAAGTTGGTTTTACTTATCACAATTCCTAAAACAATAGTTCCTACTTAGAACTTCAAATGGTTAACTCATACACCATTAAAACACAGAAATTGATTTAAATCATCCAAATTTCTAATATAAAATATCAGTTCTTAATACGAACTCTAAATGGCTATTTATACATATACCATCTAAAAAACACAGAAATTGATTTAATTCATCAAAATTTCTAAAATATCAGTTCTTAATACGAACACTAAATGGTTAACTTGTACATATACCATCTAAAAAACTCACAGAAATTGATTTAATTCATCAAAATTTCTAAAATAAAATATCAGTTCTTAATACGAACTCTAAATGGCTAACTTGTACATATACCATTTAAAAAAACACAGAAATTGATTTAATTCATCAAAATTTCTAAAATATTAGTTCTTAATGCGAACTCTAAATGGCTACTTATAAATATACCATTTAAAAAAACAATAAAATAATTTTTACTTATTGCATTTATACAAAACCATTATTTAGTTTTTAAATCAAAGCCAGAATCTGATAAAAAGAATCGGCCTACCTGTAATCCTTTCGTTCATCACTGATATCCTACCCCTCTTCTGACACCAGTTAATAACAGTCTGTAAGGACTTCGCCTAAAACTGAGACTGACAGCCTTTAATATTTACAAAATGCTTTATTTGCATCCCGACTAAATATAGGCTTTATACAATAATTACAAAAAAATAAGCACTATCTGAGGCTATTCGCGGGGTTCAGGATATCATAATGGAACTCGGCAGGCTCTCCTTCTCTGGCACGCGTTCGGCGACGAGGGGTTCTTCACACCTGTAAAAACGAAGTCAACTGCCCCCATTTACATCAAGGTGGCGAATATATATCCTCGCCCATCTCTTTGGGTGGTTCCTTTTAAGTTACCGCTTGCCGCGCTGTGCCTTCATGCGTCTGACCAGCCGACACTAGTCTTTCATCTGGACTCCATTGTCAACTAGGGAACCGTTTCAAAAGAGGTTCCTTTCTTGAAGTGTATTGAAGAGTCACTACGACACGGCTTTGTGTAACTAAACGGAAGGTCACCTTTCGGCACTGATAAAACACCTTAGATGACAAAGACGGGTGTCCCTTGGAATTTACCCGTAGGGACCGTCAAGTCATTACAACGGGTAAGACTTTTGCTCTATTTACTGTATAATGAAAATAATTCAATAAAATATTTTTATTTCCTAATAACAAAATTTACAGTTTTGGAAATTACAAAATACGTTTTGTAGGTGCAGAAAACTACGTCATCTGCATCAAAGAAGATATTTCTTCAGTACTCAAGGATACTTCTCCTGCTTATTGATTAGATGTTTTTACTACATGCGAGGTAAACTAAATTAATTTTCCCCTAGAAAATCCACCGTAGAACAGATTGCTAGTCCTATCGCCATAATGAAATAATTTTGTGTTATAGAACTCAAACATCACGCTCATGAAATGTACACACGTTGCAGATACTGTTTTTAAGAATTAACAACGTGCTCAACCCTTGCCCCATAAGCCTTTGGATAACACACTGTTCATAGGTTATGAAGAATTCATTATTTCTACATGGTGAATAGAATGATTTATTTTAAATAATTTCAGTAAATATTCGTGTAATTCATAAATCAATAATATGATTTAATTTATTCAGTAACTCGCAATTATCTCAGTCCACAAAATAATGCTTTTGATGGGAACAATTTTTAGGTGTGATTTGCCCTCTTACACATAACACTCGAACATTTGTGTTTCATTTTTTATAATTAAGAGCTACATACTGAAACAAGACCGAAATAGCACTTTTATCATGAAATTAAAAATAGTTAACAAAACATTCGTCTTTCACCCAACAGGTGGCAGCAACGAAATACAAACTAAAACATTATTTTTCGTTTAAGCTTTCGTTTAACGAAGATCTTTCCCCTTCACAGACAATGAAATACAATAATAACAATACCTATGACGCGATAACAAGGGGCCTGATTTTAAAGACATATTTGTTATCTTATGTACTTGTCGTATATCATGTATATTTCATTCTTACAAATATGACCCTTTAGTCACCTGTTTTGCTTTATTAAATTATTCCCAAACACTTAAATGTTAAGGCTGCTGTGTACTAACCCTATTGGATTCACTCACTTCAATGTTAACCTATGGAGAAAATGTGTCTACTATTTACAGCTACATAAATGCTTATAATCAATCAAAAATGGTATTTTCAGACAGCCCTGAACTTTACTGCACCTTGAAACAGGATTCATTTTATAAATTTCGTCCACCAAAGGAATTTCTGGGCGTTTAAAACACATTATGCTAGATTTTTTTCCCCGAATAATTTAAATTTAAAAATATTGTTTGCACTTAAAAAAAAAGAAAACTGTCCCAAGGTGTAAAATTTCTTTCTCCATTATGGAGTATAATTTAAAAAAAAACCTTTCAATCAAAGCCGGCAATCCTTGGACACATTTTCTCCATAGGTTAACATTGAGGTGAGCGAATCCAATAGGGTTAATACACAGCAGACTTAAGTGTTGAGTTTAGTCTGCGGTAAGCGTGAAAGCAATTATGGAAAATCCTTTATATAACTTAGTTCAATTACTTGCTAATATGAATAATTTGCTACATTTTGAGTAAGTTGTTTTTTGGTCTGTTTAGCCCTTGTGTACCAAAGATGACCGTAGCTCTCTAAAACCGAACAATCAATCAAAATTATCTCGGATTTTTGAATATTTAAAAATTTTGAAATTTTAAAATATTATTTGCCTTAAAAATGTCCCAAGGTGTAAAATTTCTTTCTCCATTAAGGAGTATAATTAAGAAAAAATCTTTCGATCCAAGTCGGCAATCCTTGGACACATTTTCTCCATAGGTTAACACTGAAGTGAGCGAATCCAGTAGGGTTAGTACACAGCAGCCTTAAGAAGTATACAAATCCCATTATAAGCAAATGAAAATATCAGCCAGGTCATACTTTCAAGAATATTTCTCTAATGTTCTTCAATGAAAATAATCCTGCCTGTAACTACAAAGGATTTAGAGCAATTTATTCTTACCAAGAACACATTTTCTTAACAAAGAAATATTAAAGATGAATCTTTACCTCAGTTCTACTGATGCAGGCAATATATTAATATGCAAGCAGTATGCAGCCAACAGGAGAAGCTCAAAACTAGACACAAGAAAACAACAAGAATTGACTTAGAACTTCCTAATCCCCCGCAAAACGATGAGAAATTCCTGATTTATTTCATCAGACATGTTTTACCAGCCTTCTTCATCAAACGGAAGCCGCAACAAAATTTTAAGCGGCTTTAACCCTTCTTAACGATTCTGAAATAGTAAAGCCCCGCAAAGGAACTTAAAATAACAGGCTTTGGGCGGGTTTTATCCCAACACCTGCATCTTTTCCGGTGACTTAAAGAGTTTTATATACTTCGGTACACATAACCATTCTCAAAATATATTAATGGGATTACAGAGCCAACGTAGGGATGTTCGTCGCCTCGAGACTACTGAGGATAATCTGCAAATTTGCTCGAAACTTCAGTTTCAATTAACAACGTAAGTCTTTGGGGTTTAATGAAGATTTTTACCCTGTGATCTGATGCGAAAGTAACAAGATTTACGAGGATTCAGTCTCTATGAAAATTGCTGAGTGTAGATGTAAAACCATATATTAAACTCTTTCAGATTTTAACGAATGCCTCTTTGAGAGCAGAACTTTGAATTCAATGCGACGTGGTTGCAATCCAGTCAGTCTCATCAAAGCATGAAAAGATTCGGTGACAAAAATTGAAACGATTTTTTTCTTTTCAAACTAATGATTCTTTTCTAGACAAAAGTCATCTAAAACTTTGTTAAAGCTGACTTTTTAAGTAAACTATTCTTAATAAGATATCTAAGAAATAAAACCAAAAGGGAACTAAACATCTTCAGCATTTCTTTAGCGAAACCAAATTTAACTACTACAGGTGTGGATTTCAAAGACTATTTTTACTCAAAGAAAGGGGTGGGTTTTTTTTTTTAAATTAGGACACAATTTAAAGCCCTCCCTCCCTTCCCCTCATCAGGAGTGAGAGATTTTAAAGTTTTTTCTGCCTGTCAATAAAAATGAAATATTTTCCCGAAAATTTTTCTTGTTAGCAACTGGATATTCAACTGCTTGTATCTAAATAAATGTCGTCAGCACTATCTTAACTCAAACATTAGATACCTTTTCTTTCTTAAATTGTAAAGAAAAAATTAATGAGTTACTCCTTTTTTCCTTAAACCGTAATTAATTTTAGAAATTTTAAAGGGAATGAAAAAGGAATATAGCTGCTATTCATAAATTTATTACGCCTTTTATGGAAAGTATGGGTTTTAAACATAGTCTGTTGATATTTTTCTTGGTTTTAAACTTTTTTCTAACAAAATGGCTTATTTTCTATATTTTTTATACCTCTACTTTATTTTCTGTAAACTATTAGATATAAATTAATTTAATGAATGTTCGTGAAGTTATTTTTCAACATTCATAAGCGTCTCCCCCCCCCCCCAAAAAAAAAAAGAAAATTTAAATGTTTACCTCTAGTGATGTAGAAAAAATAAAATGTATATAATTTATACTTGTATATTAAAAAACTTAGTGCAATTCATGACTTAGTAATAATCATCTGACTTAAACTCGTCAAAAGAATTCTGATAATTTCTTACACAGTTAGTAGTAAGAATCTCATTTTAACACACCTCCGGCGATGAGGGCTTGATGTGCGCACTTAGTGCCTAAGCGGTTATATGCATCTAAGTGAAACTGAAACTAAAACACAAAACCAATATTATTTATATATCATCATCAGCCAATAGACTTAACACTAGAGATGAGTAACAATAAAAACATCTCTCTGACATATCGTTTATTGTTACCCGTCTATGGTGCCACTCGTCTCCAGTCTATTGGCAAATGGTTCAATAATATTACCTCGCTGTTTTGGTTCTGATGCATTTACTTGAACTAAGGCCATTAGTTTTATTATTCTTTCCTTTTTTAATACCATCTGTTTAGAAGTATGTTTTTCTACTTCATATTACATGCACACTCGATACTCAACGGACTAATGACAATTTATACAATACTTTCAATTATTTGTTGCAAGAAACATGTTTTATGTGGACCGAAGCATCAGAAAGGTAAGATGTCTGATTATTGACTGCTCATTTGGACAAATGCCCAAACGGGCTGTTGTTTCCAGTCACCAACATTCCTGACTTAACACGCTACTGATAAGCCTTAATTATTCTGCACTCTCTTATCCAAGCACTAGTAACGGACTAATGACAATTTATACAATACCTCTAGTACAATACAATAGTTTATACAATACTTTAACGGACTAAAGACAATTTATACAATACTTTCAATTATTTGTTGCAAGAAACACGTTTTATGTGGACCGAAGCATCAGAAAGGAAAGATGCCTCATTATTGACTGCCCATTTGGACAAACGTCCAAACGGGCTCTTGTTTCCAGTCATCAACATTCCTGACTTAACATGCTACTGATAAGCCTTAATCACTCTGCACTCTCTTATCCAAGCACCAGTATTTAACTAGTTAAAACATGACATGCCATTCTTCCAATTTCAACAAGTGAAGCCAGGTTCAGAATTTTTCATTTGAGACGTCGTGTCAGAGAACAAAAAATTTCGGACATGACAGGTTCAACGAATATAATGAGTTTCTAATCACATGAAAAACAACAAATTCCCTTTGCATGAGAGCTATGAATAGCCAACCACATCATAATACATCATCACAGAAAACCCGTGAGAAAAATGTCTCTTTTCTCACTACTGTTACCCCCCCCCCCCACACACACACACAATCTTTTTAGAAAAGAATGTTTCGAAGCCACCAGATAAAAACCTACAAGTGATAAAAGCACAACGCATAGAGAAAAAGAAAAAAAAAAGGCCCAAACCAACCCACTGGCCATTCGAAGCCCATCGATCACAGAACGTGATCTCGGACATTGAATCGGGGGCCTCCAAGAAGTGGTGATACGATCTCGTGATGGATTGGTCTAATTGCGACTTCCCGCGAAAAAGATTGCGACGGCACCACAATTAGGTGAGGGGCGGAGGTATACCACTTTGCCCTCCCGAATCACGAGATCGTGAGAGATGGTGGTCAGGTCAGACGAACAAGCATATTTTTCGCCAAATCTCTGTCGGTTTTCCAAAAGGAATTTTGCTCCAACTCTTTTTCTCGAGTGGGGGAAATGATATTTGTCGTGAAGATTCTGCGAGAGATTTGGTGGAAACCAGCGCCGGACTTATCTCGATGTTGATCTATAAAATGCAATTCAGCAACATGTGGATAAATTCTTTTTTATGGAAGTAAAAAAAGGAGGCATTTCTTTTCTACATTTCGTTTTCGAGCTACATTTTGTAATATTTTTGAGGGTCTATTTCTTTTTTTCCCCCATGTTTTACAAAAAGCTACTCGCTGACTCACGCAAATATTCCCTAGTTTTGGATATGGAATGCAAATATTATTTTTTTTTTTTTTGGGGGGGGGGGCATTCGTCCTGATTTGCTTGAGATGTGAGCTCGCGTTTAATTATCTGGTTATAATACAAAATTTGAGATTTCTCTATTCTTATTAGGCAAAAAGAACAGTAGTGAGTAAAAAAAATTCAGGGGACGGGGAAGGATTTAAATAATAATTAAAAATATGAAATAAAATCTTCTGTTAATATTTTCAGGGGCAACAACCTCCACCATTTGCATGGTGCAGATTTTTTTCCCCATTCTTTTTAACCTAAAGAATCTTGAAAATTTTTCCAATTAAAGGTTGCAAAACGTTTTTACGTCTTTAAACTAATAACAGATGGCAGTACTAACCATTTTTCTGCTCATTTAACTGGAATACATTGAATGCAAGTGAAAAAAGATTAGATTTAGGGGTTTGCACTGTGCAAACGGTGCCCCTCAAAGGGTTAAAGAGAGGGCTTTGACCATGAACTTACTGCTACAGTAAATATTCAGGAAATACACTTTTTAACAAAAAAATCAACGCACCAACAAGGAGTTGTCCGATTGCCACAAAAATTGGTGGAAGGGAAGGACATGCACAGAAAAAAAGACTAAAATTTCAGAACAATGAATCGGCAGTTTGAAGAAAGGAACAAGCGCCAAAAAGTTGAAATTCGTTTTTCTTTTTTCGCCATACTGTTATTTAGTTCATGTACTGTTATTTGTTTAGTTCATGTGCTCCTTGTAAGCTGTAAAAGGCACTGGAATAGCGGGTGAATGTAAAGAATCTTATATAAAAGTTTAGCGAAGAAAAAATAATAAATAAGACATTTTTTAAAAAAGTTTTTTTAAATTTCCCACAGAAACAGTTTTTGGATTCGTTCCCTTCTTCCAACTGCCGATTAATTGAATGATTTATTCTAGTGTTTGATCGTTACAATGTGAGGAAGTCAATATGGCATTGGTCCACCTCTGGCCTAGATGCAAGCTGTCACTTGGCGTGGCTGATAAAGTTCCCGGATGGTGTGCTGCGGGATTTCTTTCCAAATTGTCTTCAACTGTTGGGCTAAATCGGCAACATTCCAAGATAGTTGCAATCACCTTCCTATCACGTATCTAATGTGCTTTTTGGGAGAGAGAACAGGAGAACCAAGTGGCCAAGAAAGTGTTCCCCAAGCTTGAAGACAAAATTCATAGCAACACGTGCCGTATGCAGCCGGGCATTACCTCGCTGAAGAGTAAATCCGGGGTGGCGCAAGAGGAACGGCAACAAAACGGATCGCAGAATGTCGTCCATGTACCGCTGTGTCACTAATGACTATCAAGGGGGTCCGGCAATCAAAAGAAATGCCACCCCACACTTCTTTCAAGTCTTGAAATATGCTCGTAACGAGAACGAATCCTTCGGCGAAGCATTGTTACAGGGTCGACGTAAGATATCCACAGTCGAAATGCAACAGAAATTTTGAACATCGGATCGAGCATCACCCCTTATATACACCTGTTGGAGGTGCAGTCCTGGTGCGCTGGAGCTCCCGCTTGCCTTCGTTGGACACCAAATTTTAATCATTTGCATATTCGGTCAAAACATCTTTGCGTCCGAAATTTCATTACAATTGAACAACATCTTCTTGGTGCGTCGATTTTTTGTTTACAGTATAGCAGTTTTCCTAATTTAAAGTTCAACACCTTCAGTAATCTATGCATATAAAATTGAAATTCCATCTGTCTCTTTGTTTCATATACAACACCAAAACGGCTTTTTCCAATATAGACCTAATTTTGTAGAATTCCACTCTGAGACCCTGTGGAAAATAGAGGCACCTCCTTTTCAACCCTTGACAATTTCTGACCGCCATATTCAGTCCTCAACCTGTATTTAAGTAGATTCTGCTGCATTACTTTTCCCATCTAATGTACGAATTTCTAAAAAGGACATTTATGGTTTGGTATCTGAAGGTCGGCTTGGTTTCTGAAGATCAATCATACGTTACTAGCTTCACAACGGATACGCCAAAACATTTATAGCAATTTCACCGAGTGAGGTTAAGCAAAAAACATTTTGTACTTCAAATTATTAGCGTATGAAATCATCCATGTTCTAGTGATACAAGCAGTTACTTAAAACAACTGAATGAAATGATATACAATTTTAATTTGTCAATTATACATACTCATGAATTATACTATTGCATGATTATCACGTTGATGTTCTAAACATAATGAGGGCGAGGGGTTGGAGGTAGTTTAATGGATGATGTCCTTAGGACAAAGTACCTGTCACATTAGAAAAAAAGAGTTTAATAGATGATATAATTACCATGAAGCTCTGGTTGAGAACGCTTGTTAAGAACTTATTTAGGATCATGTATATCATGTAAACTATGATGTACAGGGTGGTCATAAAAAAAAATTTGCCGATATATTGTCATCTAGAGGCTGTTCCGTTCAACCGATAAAGATGAGATTTCAGATATAGTTATTCAGAGGTATGAGCTAGGGATTCTGAGAACGACAACCAAGTGGCGCTCACGGTTACGGTTATAGGTACAGAAACTCGAAATTTTCGAATGCCAACGCCCACTTTTTCCCGTCGCAAAATGCTCAGCGCATGCAAAAACCAGTTGAAAAAGAGCGTTGGAACTGTACGTGTATCACAAAAAACGGAAGCGTTATGCACGCACAAAAAACAGCAACAAAAACACGATTGTGGCGCACGGAGGAAATTTGCATATGACAGAAGCAAGACACCAATCACTGATGACAACAAATATCGGACAAAAGAAAACTTTTATTTGGATTACACATTTTCCACATGGGTGCTATCCCAGGCCGTTCGCAGAGCTGTTTTTTGTGCGAGCATAACGCGTCCTCTTTTTTGTGATACACGTACAGTTCCAACGCTCTTTAGGGTTTTCGCATGCGCTGAGCATTTTGCGACCAGAAAAAGTGGGTGCTGCCATTCGAAAATTTCGAGTTTCTGAACCTATAACCGTAACCGTGAGCGCCACTTCGTTGCCGTTCACAGAATCCCGAGCTCATACCTCTGAATAACTATATCTGAAATCTCATCTCGATCGGTTGAACGGAACAGCCGCTAGAGGTCCATATATCGGCAAAGTTTATTTATGACCACCCTGTATTTAAAATTGCGATAAGTATATAATTATTTTCAGTGATTCGCTTATTAAAGGGAAAAAACAATTAGATAATATTCATCTTTCATTCACTCCTAAACTAAGATCAAAAGAACGGTAAAAGAAAACGTTTTCCTCCGGCCCTGAAAAGGTACAAATAACAAAATTAAGGGAAGGGGGAAAAAAATCTCTATACCAAAGTTATTCTCGGTGACACTCTGATTTACGGCGAAACATATTTTTAAACCTGCATTTCTTCATTTCTCTGGCAACAACGGCAAACACCAATTTATGAATTCCAACGAAGACATTATACTTGGTGGTGGGGGAGGGGAGAGGAAAAATACTGGAAGCTCTTATGAATAACGCAAAATATGCGATTTTAATATCGGAGCGCGGAATGCGTTTTCCCCAGTCCGCGCCTTTTGTTGCACAAGAAAATTCTGCAATATTGGAGGCAAGGCGTCACATTGCAATTTCAGCGCGGCACCGGATTTTTGGGATTATCTGGAAATAGAAAATTGGATTTTTCTAAGCAGGCGTGAAAACATCGTATCTTTGTTTCGCCATTTTCCCGCCCTCCTGGTTTCCAGCGAGTAAAAACCAAGGAATATATGACTTATATTATTTTTTTTTTGGCCCCCCTATCTTTCTTCCTTTTAAAGGTTGGGTTTTCAATAAGTTGGGAAATGCGGCACTCCGCGTCGAGAGAAAGGCTCCAAGAGCGACTCGCGACAGCCATTTTCGTGTTATAAAGTCCTTGTCGACTTAAAGCGAACGGTACTCATTGCACAGAGCCACGAATTTAGGGGGATTCAAAGAAATCCCAACCTTTAATGTAAATATTAAGAACAGTATTATTATTATTATTATTATTTTATTTATTTATTTATTGTTTTGTTGGGGGGCAGGGTAACAAAGGATTTTTCCCCTTTTCTTTTAGATCTTGATGGGGGAGTAATTTTTCAACGATTCAAATAAGGGGTGTAAAAAGATGCTTTTCTGGTTAAATTTCATATATATTGTAAGGACTTTACCTAAAATGAGACTGACAGACTTTTAAAATTAACCAACACATTTATTAGATTTCTTGGCTAAATAAGGCAATTGTACACTGTACAAAATAATATTAAATTTACAAAAACATTAGAGTTCGTGATGTCATGATGAGTAGGCTGGATTCTCCGTTCTAGCGAGGCACGCGTCCGTTCTAGGGACCTCCTATTAGTGATGCGACATCGATAACAAAACATCGATGTTTTGAAACATCGATATTCAATATTAAAACATCGATGCTAATAAAACATCGCCCAAAAACCATCGAAGTTTTTAAACATCGATGTTTTAGAACATCCATTTTTTAAAAATGGTTTAGTAATCTCTGTTACTTCCGTTAGTCGTGGGGGGAGGGGGTGATTTAATTTTACTCTCTGATTGGGCAGGCACAAATGACAAAAACTTGGTTGCTTTGGGCTACATTGATGACTCAAAATTCTCGTTGTAAATACCGCCATGTTTTGCCTTCAAATGGCCAGATAAATTCGTGGTATTGCCAGAAGTTTTGAGGGACTTAGGCAAATATTGCATTTCGCTAATTTGTCAGTGGTTTTGTAAAAATATTTCTAAACGGTACTTTTGGGAGGCATCTTACTAATAATATTAACGCCAACTTATATAAAACCAGAACAAAACAAAAACTTAATTGGATGCACTCGTGTATATACTATTTGTAAAATAAAACCCCATGGAAGGTTTTGGAGTGTCAGGCAGATTCCAAGCGCTCTGATTGGTTCATTGGTTGTTGATTGCCATTTGTCTGTTTGCTAAGGAATCATTCCCCCTTTTGTATTCGTCCTTTTCAGAATTCAGACTTACATTTACTGAGTGTGAAAATTATGCTACGTGGTAATTTTTTTTTATTACGGTACTTTTTCATTAAAAAAAACATCGAGACAACGTAAAACATCGAGCACAAAACATCGATGTTAAAAAAACATCGGCTTCAATAAATCGATGTTTTGAAAACACCGACATCGATGTCGCATCCCTACCTCCTATTCGGCTCACCTATTCTCTCGGAAAGTTACGGACAACTTTGTGGCAGCTCAAAAAGCCGAAACGCTTAGTTTTCGGCTTTTTGAACTGCCACTAAGTTCTTTGCACTTATGAAGAAGCTCCTTTGCAGCTTCGAAACGGCCGTATGCAAAATTGCACCTAATTGCTATTTGTGCTTTAATTACGTTGGATTTCCTGTTTATAACAATCACATAATCTGCTAAAATTTTAAAGCATCTGGTAGTCATGGTGATGTAGTCTCGGCCGCTTTCAATTTTTACAGATATATATCGGTAAAAATTGCTTATAATTTTGATTCTAATATTTTTCCGAGAAAATTTTATATTTACAAAAAGATATTGGAAAAAAATATGCACCGAATTTTCTGAAAAGGATCTGACAAAAAAATTAATCTGAATTTTTTTTTACACGCACTTTTGCTCATACGATTATATTAAGCTCAATTTGGAGAAAATAAAAAAAGCTATTTATATTTAAAATGCTGAATGTTTTAAAAGCATAAAAGTACATAAAGTTTGAATTTAAAATTACTATAAAAAATATTTATTGAACGAAGTAAGTCTTTCAAAAATAAATAAATAAGTAAATAAATAAAAACTGAGAATGAGCCAATTTTGCGATATGTTTCCCCGAAAAGATTATGAAAAGAAATAAAAATGATTTAAACTCTCATTTTTTTCCCCTTGAAAATCGGTTTATGCATAAATAGTAAATTAATGTTATTTCGGTATAAAAAATCCTTTTTCTCAGAATGAGATCTCTCTCTGTGTAGGTATGTATATATATATATATATATATATATATATATAATAGCTTTTAAAAGAAGAGGGTAAAATGACGAAAAAAAGCTTACTTAGAATTCATGGGAAAAAAAAACCTCTAAAATGTGGGGGAAAAAATTTAAATAATCGGAGAGAATGATATAAAGGTTTTATTTTCAGAAAACAAAGTGAACTGTGAAAAAAAGAACTTATTTTGCAGAAATATTTCGGAGCATAAATGCATATGACAGAGAGAAATGCCTGCACCTCGAATTACGAGAAAACGGAGTCACGTTTAAATTTCGAAAACAATGCATGAAATTGCGAAAGAAATGTGGATGAAAGAGCGAAAATCATGGAATTTTTATGCACCTCCCATCTGAGATATTTTAAACGCGTTTCTGTCTGTCAAAAGATATTTTCGGAGGTCGCTGATATATTTTGACAGAACGCCAAAAACAATTTCGACCTCGATGTGCTGATTTATCCAGTGGGATTTTCGACTATTGAGTCCCCAACTCTATCGTCTTTCTCCGAATTTTAACCTATTTGGGAGCAAAAGAGGGTTTAACAACGCCTAAGATGGTGTTCAATAGTTAAAGAATAAAATAAGAATGAAGAAAAAATATTATTGCAAGTACTGCAGATTGAATTTACTTTGGATTTGACACATATGTTAAATAGAAACTTAACGAGGATGTCTTGTTACACTTTCCTACGGAAATCCGTCTGAGAAATTGACAAGATTCATCCGAAGTTTTAAGCTAAAATATTCGGAAAAAGAAGCAAACTACATCAGATTGTTTGATCATGACAGCATTTCTTTAATTTGCTTATAATGTGCACGACGTGTAGTTATTTATAACTTAATACTGCGATCAACATTGGGACACTGAAAGAAACTCGACCTATATTATTTCCCCTGTAAGTTGCAAAGATGAAATTTTGCAATAAGTGGTGTTCTGAAGTTTCAGATTCTATTTAGAATTATTCATTAGAACGATTCTCCTTATAAATAGAAATTGTCTCACTAAATGACAATCTAGTAATTTTTTTAACCGATTAGTAGTTGCAAATATGAAATTTCTTAAATAGCATTCTCCTGCTTCCGATTTTTAATAAACGATTCTTATTGCGAACAGTAATCATCTCACTGAATGAAACCCTAGCCATTTTTTGCCTGTATGTTACAAATACGAAATCTTGTAAGTGGTGTTCTCATGATTCAGATTCTAAAAATGCAATGTTAAATCATTCAGCCAGGGGATGATTTAAGGCTTATTCTTTACTAAGAATTATGCTTTTGTTCAAATCTTAGATGACCTGAAGCACTTTCTTAAAATCCTCCATCGCATTGCTGAAATTTAAAAGAAAAAAAAAAAAAACCATGGGTGTGGACCCATATAGATACACTTTACCCCTTTACACGCCTGATATATGTCTGCTAAAAGGAAAAATGATTATGAACAAACAAAGTTTGTGAACGAATACGACACCATGATCACTAATTCAGCGTTGTACCAAATTCTCCCCACTTTCTATCACAAGATTTTACCTGATGTAAATTTGGTGCGCAGGGTAATAAAATATCCAAAGCTAGCTGATTATATAAATGAGGGGCTTAAGATTGAAAGAGCGTGAAAGGATGTGATGGGCATCAAGTTACTGAGATATCCAGACAACTCGCTAAAGCTTGTACTAAGATTTCGATCTTAACTATTTCTAACTCTAATAATTAAGAGTAAATGTCAGTTATATTCTTTAACGCATTAGTCCGCTTATTGTAATCACTCTCTCTCATCCTAAAGTTAAGCCTTAAAACTTAGTTAAGTTAAACCTTAAAACTTAGTACTATATAATATATATTTAGTACTATATAATATGTACATCTCTAGTACTTCGTCTTCGTTTTTGAGGGCTCTATAAATGATTTTTTTAGGAGGAAAATGAGTTCATAATTAATTTATTAACAAATTTAAAAACTATATCTGTGTTTGCTGTGTAAAGGGTGTCAAGTCCAAAATCGTACTTTTCAGAAAAACGGGATTGAAAACTAACATGTTTGTGTTTTGTTTCATATATCCCAAACAGTGCCGGATTTCTGCCTAGGCCTACAAGGCCCTGGCCTAGGGGCTCAGCCAGCCTAGGGGCTCCGGTGGCTTTACATTAGCTCAAAAGCCTGGCTTGCCTTATCAAAAAGCTTTATCGAAAATAATATCATAATAAATATTTTTACTACATTTTGCCAAAGCAGGGCGCTCATAATAATGTAATGTACATAGAGTCAGAAATAATGCAGTCAGTTGACTATGATGACGTCATTCGTTCTTTTGCACAGAAGAAAGTTCGTCGTATGATTCTGTAAATTTTATAGAATAACGTAACTATAGTAACATAGACTGTATTATTCTGATGTTTATTAAAGTCATTAAAGTCGATTAAAAATTATATGTTCTGTACTAGTGCATTTAATTTGCTAAATTTCCAAAATAGCTTCGAGATGGGGGGGGGCCCAAATGTCAAGTGCCTAGGGGCCCTGGGTCTCTAAGTCCGGGCCTGATCCCAAAGTTTCACTGAAGAATAAAAATACTTAGGAGTGGGATGGACTGAGCTTTCTGTACCCTGCAGTCGTCCTTGAATTTTCAGACATGCTTGGTTTGATAACTCATTTTAGCCCACTTTGGACTTTACACGGCAAACAGAGATATAAAAACCTCGGATCGAGATATTAAATTCGCACCAAGGTGATTAATTTCATTTTCTTTCATCCTCTGTTAAATGTTGTCAAGGTAGTGTTATACTAATTGTTTTATTGGAAATTTTGGTAAACTTGAAAAAGGCCGAAACACACATGTATCAAAGTGATAAAAATAGCACCTTAGGGCTAAAAAAGTTCATGACCTAACAGTAAATAAAGCAGGAACCGCGAAGGCTAAAAGAGGTCATTTAAATACCTTTTCGAAAGATCAAATATAAAACCAATTCCTAATCCCCCTTTTTTTTTCTCAGATCGTGAGTAAAATATCCTCCAAGGAACTGAAAAACTTTCCATCCCTACCTACAACCATTGTGCATAATAATATTTATTTTTTTAACCTATCTGAGGAAAAAAAAAAAAAAAACCTATTTATATTTTTAGCTCCGGTCGTTTTCATATAAAATTTTCAATGTTGGTTTCTAGGCATTTCAAATATTCGCATTATAAGTCGGAATAAAATGGTAGCTCGGGGAGAGGGGGGTGGTAGGGGAGGAGAAGAGAGAGTGAGAGAGTCTATACCAGTCTTTCAACGGGAGCTGAAGCGAGATTTCTGGACAGAAAATTGTATGTTATGTAGGTCGTACCCCGCATAAAAGGAGGTCTCAGTTGTTCCCCCGGTAACCTGATATACGTTAGTCGGTGCGTAATGATAAATCATGAGAAAGTTAGACCACTGAATGGGGGTATTCACTCAAGTGGCGGTGAATATGACAAAAATCTATGCGCAGGACAATGTGGTTTATGAATTCTGTTTTTCTCTCTTTCCTCTTTATCTATCATTACAAGAAGCAAGGTCGGCTGGATTTCCTTTTAGGAAGTAAATGACGCCAATTTTATTGCAGACAAAAATAAGCAATGGAATGTTAAGTGATATAAATTATATATTGAAGAATTATAATTTAAAATTCTTCTTCTACATAAAAAAAATAATAAGAGAGTAGTGCTCTAAATGCATTTACAGAAGAACCTAATTTACCTAATGCAATCACGTGTTTTATGTAAAACTTGACATTTTTAAAGCTTGTGAAAAACTGTGTGGAAAAAAAAATTATAAAGTACGTGCATTATTACTATTTACTGCTGCATAATATTGCATGTAGACAAGTAAATAACACTACCTTTTGCAGTTTGTTTAAGGATATTGCAAATGAGTTTACTTTTAGCACTTCTATTTGATTACCGATATAACTGCATTTATTTAATTAATTAGTTCTAGCTTCCAATATGTAAACGTCTCACTTTACTTTGAGAAATATTTTCCATTCGTGAGATTGGGCTAAAAAATTTAATTTGTCCCGTTTATATACAAATGTTTTCTCCGATAAATATTTATGTTATCTGCAGTCGAGTTTATTTTTCATGGGACCGTTTTCATTGGAAAACTTTACTTAAATGCGTCAGACTCTAATGTATTAATTCTATGCTTCCTCGGATATTTTTCTTAACTACAGGTTCTAGAAATTCATGTAATGTCCCATCTCAAACTGGTAAACCATGTAAACGCCGGCGCCGTGGTTTGCAAAACTGTGACAAGCTTCGGGACTTCGTAAAAACGCGCGGCTGAAAATGAAATCTGGCAAAATGGTAAAAAGATCCAAACGTGGTGGGAATTTTCTTTTACTTTGATTCCATCCCAGACTTGTGTTTCCTGTCGAAAAGTCACTCAATTATTATTTTTTATTTAATTACAAATATTTTAATCTTATTTTTTATTTAATTACAAATATTTTAATCTTATTTTTTTTTTAACGTTGAGAAAAGCTGTAAGATTTTTTTTTTTTTTTGCTTTTCTTCGGTGTAATCTAGTAAGCCCCAGCAGTTCGACAGCCTACACCTGATCACATTTTATTTAACATCTTAACTGACGAGTAGTCTTGTATCGCAGATATCAATAAAATAGGTTGAAAACTGAATGTTGCGCGTTTACTAAGCCCGTCTGCACACGGAGCAACTCAAAAGAAACTGATAACTGACTCAAATCACAAACCAGTCCGTGATGAGTCGTAACCTATGTAATTGAATGGAGCCACGCACACGGCGCAACTGTTTACAAACCCGTCAGCAACGCGTTTGTAATCAGTCGCAGGCAACTCAAGGTGTCGAGTCGCTAGCAACTTCAGTCGCCAGTTTCTCTTGCGTTGTGCGTGTTATTGCATAATCTATGTCACAGCCGTTCTTTTGGCAAGCTGCCAAATGATGTACACGAGTCACGTGACTTCTGCCTAGCGATGAAATGAAATTCTAACGTTTTTTGTTTTATGGAATATGTGCGCCTTATATACAGTCCATTTTTAAACGATTGATCAAAGACAATCTATTGTGACGATTTTTTAAAATAAATTAATGTCTGATAATAATTTAACTAAAAATAATACCCGGAATAATGATGTTCTTCCTTCCATGACAGGTCTCAAACTATTGATTTGAATCACTTTTGAGTCGGCCCGTGTGCGGAGCCGCATCACTAACGAGTTTGCAACCGATAAACAATTTCAGTCGATAACCAGTTGAGTTTCCTTTGAGTCGCTCCGTGTGCGGACGGCCTTAGACTTTATTTTGAATATTTGATGTTTTTTCGTTCATTCAAAGGCGGAGTAGAGAGCCTTTTTCTTATTCACTCAATTCAAAAATCGAGAATAATCACTTCAGATTGATCCTATGGTGTTCGGGTTTTCCTCCATCGCTACTAAGAAATTCCTGAATAAATAAAAAAAGAAACTTTCCTACCCTACTGTTTACAGTAAGTCCTGTCTTTTGTTTTATTATTTTACTGACACCAATAATTAGCAATAAGAGATAATGTTAAGGCAATAAAAGCAGCATTCTTTACATACATGAATTGGTCACAGTTGACACACATTTTTATTACATGCATCTATCGTTTTAATACATAGAAAACTATCTTAAAGTTACCTGCGTAGTTATACTTTTAAAAAATATCCTTCAGATTTCAAATTCAGAAAACTTGTATAGTCAGAAAAACTGCGATTAAGGGGTACAATCAAATAATAAAAAAAAAAAGTACAGATCCACTGATGAAAAGTATGTTAAAGCGAGGAAGAGCATCCTATATCCCACAATTCTACAAACACGCGCAATGAAAAGTCGTTGTATGGTTGGCACTATTATGAACCCGAGAAGAGCATTTAACTTTCTTTTCTCCCACCGGAGTTAGGGATAGATTAGTCAGCCGTGTGTGCCTCGAAGAAAGAAAGATCAAAAGATACCTCCTCGAACGAAATTCAATTTCCTCTCGCAAGAAATTGCAGTCAAAAACCAGCATCACTCCAAATAACTTAACATCCAAGTCCCTTACCACCCAGGGTATTACGAAATCCCATACATTTCAAAGAAGACGTAACGCGGGCCCACTTCCACCATTTTTCAAAAGCGAACATTTAATGCAAGAATAATTTCTTTAGTTTCAAAGCAAAAGTGCTGATACTCAATTCTTTCGCATCGTGTTAAATTCGGCTGTTTACGTTCCAGTGAACAACCGAAATTGTTTAAGCTGTTGCAACAAACGAAACAAGGAGATGCTTTCACAGAAAAACAAATTGTTCTCGTATTATTCCTGCTGCAGACAGCCAATTACAATATGATACAAACATTTATTCGCTCACCTCTTTGCTAGCAGTAAATTATTTGGTACGGAATATTTATACGTTTCTCAGAAGCGATAAATTAAGGATACAATTTAAAAAAAAAAAAAAAAAAAACATGTGGCACTGCATCGCAAAATTTATTCTAGGCAATTTTTTCTTCTTTTTGGCTCGCCATTAACCGTAGGGCATAAATATTTTGTAATCTTACTCAACGGATTAAAAAACTAGCTCTATCAACCGTTATCAGCTCTATTGCCGGAGGGGGTGGAGGTTGTTTATCATAAAAAAAGTTTATTCTTTGACCATTTCTGGGGAATGTTAATCACATGAATGCATTTCTCGCAATGAAGCTGACTGTTGAAATATATAGAGGATCAGTTACTTCAGTTGTTCAAACAAACCGGATTTTGGATTTTCCGAGTTGGGGAAAACTAACATCCCAGTAAGCACAATCAAAAGGTTTATAAATGTTTTACAAAAGTTTTTCAATTTGTTCAACTTTTGTGAATAACAAAGTACTTTACAATAGAAAAGGATCAATTAAACACGCGATTAAAGTTTCGATGAAGAAAGTTTCCTTATACATTCAGTGACCAAACTCTTATAACAATAGTCTTTTTTTACACGCAAGTTAGCTATCGTACCGATTTATCTCAGTTTATGCGTTGAGTACATATATACCAAGTATAAAGGAAAGTAAAATTCGTTTTTAAACGAACATTTAATAAACTTTACTGAAGTTCTAATTCATGAATGAACATAAGCATATAATTTTAAATTTCCTTCTCTAAAGAGCATTAAAGACTCAGTGGAATATACCAGTTTCTAAGAAAACTAGTCATCTGTAAAAAAAGACTCAAAAATAAGCTTTTAAAAGCATTAGATGGTTAAATTGGCGACACTGGGTGACAACGGGCAATAAAATGTCTGCTGAGTCAGCTCCGATATCTAGAAACCTTTGGTATAAAGAGGGATTGCTGAGAGAACATAGCATAAAATAATTAAGCAAAAGATACAAGTGAATACAATTCGAACTTATTGATCTTGAGCACTCGAAGTGGTGGATCAAAGAGGAGATTAAAAACAAAACAAAAATCTAGATTTTTCTTAAGCGACTAGCATCTAATTCCTCGTAAGAGTTTTTTGGTTTCAAATAGTTGAAGAAGAAAAACACTGACAACATGATCGATCCTTAGCAACACACAATAGACAAGCAATCCCATCATAATTACACAACGATGTGTAGGGGGGGGGGAAATGGAGGACTGGTGAGAATTCCCAAATGCACCAGTCCTCCATTTTTATGGACAGCCATCCTTAACATATCCTTAATAATAAGGAAAGCACGCTGTCCATTTTAAGGATGGCTTAACAGCCATCCTTATTATGGACAGCGTGCTATCGGGAAAAGCGAAGATGCTTTGCTCTGGTTCAAATTAATCACTGAAAGGGCGTTTTATTTATAACTCGTCGGGGCTGAAAAGAGAGCTGAAATTATTAACACCTTTCTCGAACGATGAAGCCCAGAGGAAATCCCGGGAAATCGGGGGGCGCGCTATTATCAAAAATGAATGGTACGATCAACCTTGACTTTCGTCATATGACTGGTAGAAATCCAGACACATTTCATTTTGTTTGCCTGAAACAAACATTTTGCTCCATATGTCGTTAACTCTGTTACATTTCTTCACAGTCGTCTGGACTGTGAAATAACTGAATTGTTTCAGTACGGATAATGTTTGCAATCGTAAGTTAAATAGTTTCCTTGTGATCGTCCAAAAAATAAATAAAATAAAACCCATACCAAATAGTTAAGAAAAAAATCAATCTCAACTTATTACTCTTGCTGTGTGTCATATATAAACGAACTGAACTGGACGCTTAAAATTTATCAGTTCCGTGCTTTCTTTTCTTTAATATCATATAGCTCAAATTTGAGGAATACTGGAAACGCCTATATGCAGGGTTCCCAGCTATATCCGTTACATCCCCCTTAACATCTAAACGGTGACAGCTTAGGCCATGAAGTTGGTGTCTAGGTATAGTAAAAAGGCTATGCGCTACTCGATGAGACAATTTACAACGCCCTCTCTCGACAAATTTTGGAATTAGCGTTTTTATCTCAAAAACTGTACCAGATACGGGAAAAAAGTCAATTACAAAGTTGTTCAACAGTATCGATTTAGTAAGAAAAGACACCTTGCGCACATTAATACTTAAAAAAAAAAAGAATGTAGAAAATGAACATTTGTTTGGTCGTGATTTTCAACACTATGACGTCGTGAAACGCGAGCGAACGCCGAAAAGACCACCTCACGGACTAATAATCCAGTCCAGAGTACGAATGTGTATAGTGGCTAATGGAGGTTCTTTTCAGCAACATAAATAAATAATCCTGCAGATAGGGAAGTGTCACAGTTTCTTTATTCTACTCTTTATGACATGACAATTTTCAAAATCGTGACCAAACAAATGTTCATTTTCTACATTCTTTTTTAAGTATTAATGTGCTCAAGGTGTCTTTTCTTACTAAATCGATAATGCTGAACAACTTTGTAACGGACTTTTTTTCACGTATCCCGCATCGCTTTTGAGATAAAAACGCTAATTCTAAAATGTACCGATAGATGGCGTTGTAAGTTGTCTTATCGAGTAGCGCATAGCCTTTTTACTATACCTAGACATCAACTTTATGGCCTAAGCTGTCACCGTTAAGAAGTTATACGGGGTGTAACGGATATAGGTGGGAACCCTGTATAGAGAGAGATAAAATTGTATAGAGTACGAGCTGGACTAAAATATCGAACATCAAACACCGTCCATCCATTTCAAAAAGCCAACACTTAAAAGCAATGAATACATTAAATTCCGCGATGTTTTCTGCGCAAATTATTGATTCATTCATAACCGCATGCGGGACAAACATCTAAAATATGCAATTTTATTTGAAACCATTCTTTTATTTTTTTTCTGCGTGTTGTGTGATACACGTTTCTAATCCGCCCCAGTATCAGTAGTTCGGTGTATTTCTCATCTCTCAAAGGGAGCGTATATTATACTAATATGTGCAATATACTCTCTTGAAAGTTCCGTTTACAAATAAATAGTTATTGAAAATTTTCTAACTGTCAAACCAACCTTAAATCACGGCACCTTTGCTTAAACCTATCTCTTTTCTCTTTATTCTAAAATTCTAAAAAAAAAGTAACTCCCGCTACCGCTGCCACCACTGTCAAAAGCTTGTTACGCTATCTCCTCCGAAACCGCTGGGGGTATGAGGTCGAGACCGATACCAATAGATGCAGGAAAATGTGGGGAACAAAGTAAGACATGTCTCATCTTCGTCGGACTTTAATTTTTTTTTATTTTATGTTTTCTGGGAAAATATTGACTTTTTCATCTTCAGATTACGATAACTGGCCAAAAATTGATCGTAGAATTTTGATCTTTTTACAATCTAAGACTACAGACATTTCTCTTTCAAACTAGACCTCATTTGTTTAAAAATATTTTAAAACAGACTAATATTTTCATCAAAAAATGAAACACAGTTTTTCAAGAAATATTGTCCCCTATGTGGATGAAATATCGATGCTCCTCGAGTTTTTATCTTACAAAGAAAATATTTACATCATCTGGAAGCTGAAAGCTTTCTCATTCATATAAACCTCATTTCAAGTCTATATCTTAAATTTTCGATTTTTAATTGGATTTTTAAAGCTGATAACTCAACAGTGATGAAACGCTCTTCGCATTAAGGGTGACAACAGTAAATGGATGGAAGATGTTACATTGCCCGAGAATCACCCCTATGTATCTCGCTATTAGCCATAATAGAGGAGCGAGTGTAACGAGCCTAGGGGCGAAGCCTCTAGTTGTTATAAAAGGATAAATCCTTGATAAAACTGTAAGAATAGATGATTCTAATAATAATAAAAAATCCTCACATCTTTGATCTCCCAATACGTATCCGATTCGTGCTCTCCGCTAACGCTACTCTTAATTGTGAGAGCTATAAGCAAAGATTTATAGTAAAGGTATGTCGACAAAAAATCTTTATTAAAAAAAAGTAAGTCTTTTCCTTAACGGTTTTTCCCTTCGTACCTAAACGTTAGTATTTTTGCAACTCCTTCGTTTCTTTATTTCGGAGCGAAGAGGGTAAAAAAAAAAAAGTAAAATATTGCAATGGTTCGTAGGTTGTATCGAATTTCGAAGAGAGGCTGTGGCCCGTGATTCTTTTTTGTATACACAACCACTCACCCTTTCTCCAGAGTTCGTATTTAGGCCGAAATTGAAAAATATACGACTTTTGCCCGAGGCCTCCTGCTCCTTTCTCTGGCGTTCGATTGAACTATCTTCGCACGAGTTCCGAAATCCAAGCTTTCCGAATGTTGAAATTTCAGAAGAGCGTAATGCAACGCACACTTTTAGAAGATGTTATTGGTTAAATTGAATTCAGTTGTTTTCCACAGTTGCGTACATTTTTATTTTTCGACACTTTAGAGGACTGTCAATTTATTATGGGCAGTTTGGGAAACAATGTCGACGTATTTTTTTTTCTACTTTCAATGTTAAAATCTAATAAAGAATCTGACAAGACGACTGCAATTTCGTTAAAAATAAAAATTTAATTCCTTGATGTTTCCGTAACATTAAAATTTAACTAATTATGATGGAAATTTATTTAAGAGGGATTTAGCCGATGCATGCATTCCTTCAGTTCTCATAAGAGAATAAAATACATAGGGTAAAAGTGCGAGTTCTAATACAACTACTTTTTTTCCGGGGGAGGGGGGTATTTACTTGATCGCATGTCAAAAAGGGTGTTTTTAATATCACAATTACAAAATCACGTATCAAATCTCCAATTCTATTGGAAGACCCGTGGAACATTTTTCTACATTTCTCTAAGCTAGATATTTATGTTTCCTCAGCAAACTTCATCAAAACCTTTTATGATACTTTCATTAAATCGCTATTCTTAGCTTATTTAATTTTTTGTATTACCCTTCTTCTGGATGTGTTTTATAACTAACTCACATTTTTGTCGCAATTTGAAACTATTAACCAACATTTCAAAGAATTCACTTTCAGTTATTTACTTACACACACACCCAAAAAAAATCATTTGACATTCCTACACAATTTCATTTTGAAAAATTCGCATGCACTTTTTTCCCATTTTTTCTTTGTTTTCCAAATCTTAATTGTCGTTCAAAAATTTCCGAAATGTTCCTTCCTTTTTTTCCTTTTTCATTCAAAGATTTCTTTCCCAAATTTCATAATATTAATAAAAACATTTTACTTAGAAAAAGAAGGAAAAATATTTCCTTTCTTCTTATAGTATTTTGTGGCATCACTCGTATTTAGCACAGTCGGTACGTTTTTATTTAGCACAGTCGATACGTTTTTATTTAGCACAATCGGTACTTTTTTTTTAACATTAAGTTATTTCTGTTTGGGGTGAAGACAACATTTAATAATCATTCTAGTGTGATTTCTATAAAATTCCTGAGGATTTTAGGCACAAATGATCTACTACTGGCCGATTCCTTGGCGGGAAAAAGGCTCCCATGCTGAAGCAAAATTTGTTACTAAATACAAACAACCCGTGTACTTTTTTAGTCTTTATTGATCATGTTTTTCTGAGAATTTGCTTTGATAGGAATCACCTGAAGTCCTACCAGATGTTACTTTTGATACTAAGGAACATGAAAATTAAATTACCTTGCCTTTTGTCACTTATATAGATAGCTTTTATATCACGCATTCGTGCCATTTTAAGGGGCCTTCAGCACGATTTTAGGGGCAAATGAAAGAGAGGTGTAATAACTACATTTATGGAATTACTTTACACTTTTGCGGCAGAGAGACTAAATTCCCGTAATCCTCCAGCAAATACAAACGAAACCACGATGAACTGTGATATACGATGTAAAGCAGTAGTGGTGGCAAAAGTGCGTGACGCCACATTCATAAAGGCGAAGAGCAAACGTAACAAACATTCATAATGTGAAGGCAGACGTGGTCTGCTTTCATTCTAAGCTGAGTTGTTTGTGTGGAAGATGGAACAACTGAAAGATGAAGAAATTGACTTATAAGTAAATAAAAGAGAAATGCGTATTCAGTATATTCAGATCAATGTATGATAATATTCCTAATTATCAAGAAGCATCATCAAATTTTAAGGAAGAAATCATCAAATAAATCCAATTCAATTTGGATTCATTCTCCAAATTGGACTTCATGGCAGTTGAAGACGTTCTTTCTATCCTTGCGGCCGTTCTTCGATACCATTCCTACATACCACAAATTCTGCTAGTTGCTTTGTTACAAGAGATCCCAAAATATGAACTTATGGTAAGCTATGAAAAGACAGCAGAAGAACATTCATGCCGTTGCCATGATTAAAACTAGGGTCAACTGTGTTGTAACTTCCACCGATAACCACCATACAATGGAGACTGGCGAAACTCCAGGGAAAAACCCCATTCATTTCACTAATGACAAAAACAATCTTTTCAGAATTCAAACATACAGTGGAAACCTATAATAAGAAATACTTTAAACGTGTTTCAAGATCCCAAACACTTCATTAAAGAAATAACAAAACCCTGGTTCGCTATTTTAGAAAATAAAACATGAGAACCAAGACCCCGAAACAAATATTTTCTCTTCGAACAAAGCGCGAAGAAGAAAGAGAGAAGAAAGATAAAAATAAGAGCGACGTGTGCAAAGAGAAAACGAACATGGTCGATCTCTCCCCAAACTTCGATAGAAGTTTAGACTATTGCACCCGTTTTCTCCCTTTTATTATTCTCATTTTGAGCGAAAAAAAAAGGAGAGGTTCGACAGAATTGAAAAACTTCCTTGCCAGGATTTGAGAGAAACCGAAGGAAGTGGGGGAAATCGAGATTTTCACGTCCGTCTGACTCTAAGGGCATCTAAAAATGCTGAAAATTGGGGACATACAGGAGGAAAAGAGACGAGCTTCCTGACACCCGCAAGTTTCGACTTCTCGGTTTTATTTCATACTCTCAGAAATTCTGAGAAGAATGTATGAAATCGATACCTTAGTAACGTGTGCGTGTTGAAATAAAGGTTGATAGTTAAACATAGTAAACATTCATGTGATAAATTCAAATATATTCTTTCAACAGGAGTCACTTTTCATAATTGATTGACACGAAGTTACACATCTCTGTAGCCATTGTGTTGACCAGTAATGAGTTACTATAGGTATAAATGGCTTGTTTTGGCACTTTGTTATGATATGGCTTCAAAGGGGGTCTGGTAATTGGGGGAGGGTAGACTGTGGTGACTACGCAGGTCCAACTTGTGTGGCGTTGCAAAAATTAATATAAACCAACATGCCTTCAAGCTATAATTTGGTCACCTGTTGAGGTATGAAGAAAGCTATCCTAACTGAGACATATTGTACTACCGGGAAGAGATTAAATTAGACATCAAGTTAAGGCTTTTGTGTACTAACCCTATTAGATTCGCTCACCTCAATGTTAACCTATGTAGAAAATGTGTAAAAGGACTGCCGGCTTGGGTTTAAAGATTCATTTAAAAAGTTGTACTCCATAACAGAGAAAAAAATTTTACACCTTGGGATATTTTCCGTTTAAAAAAAAAAATTTTTTTTATTTAAATTTGAATTATTCGGGGGAAAATCTGGTATAGTGTGTTTTAAACGTTTCTATATACCTTTGGTGGACGATATTTATAAAATCCTGTTGCAAGGTGCATAAAAGTTCAGGCTAGCTGAAAATACCATTTTTATTGGATTATCAGCATTTATGTAGCCGTAAAGAGTGGACACATTTTATCCATAGGTTAACATTGAGGTGAGCGAATCCAATGAGGTTAGTACACAGCAGCATTAATGGGCAGAAATAGGCGATTCTTCTTTAAAAAAGCAAAAACTAGAAAAATTCTTCGTGATGTCTGATGAATCTATCTATATAATCAATCATAATCAATTCCTACTATAAGAGAGCACACGCGTCCTTAACAATTTACCAAACGCTCTCCGTTAGGAAGGTTGGATGGTTGGTTTGCAGCGAAAAGGTCATCTTTTCTATGCTGCGTGTCATGAATAAATAAGAAAAAATAAACAAAGGAAAGTTTGTTAATTAGTAAATAATTTGTATACACGGAAGAGATAAAGAGGCGAAAATGTTTAAAAAATTTGTTAACTTTGAGATTATTAAAATCCGTTATTCCCTTATACTTTTATGAGCTGAATTACATAGTACTCGGGAGAAGGTAAATTATACCCTTAAAACCAAAAAAGATTGTTTTTCTTAAAACTGAGCGTTTCTTACGCATATTTATTCAGCAAAAAATTTTCACGCACGTTTTGGCACCGAATCCCAGAACTTTTCTATTGCATTATCAGTTCAAGCGATATTTATTTTAATTTTGCGAAAAAGAAAGGGCATATTCCATACGTCTTAAAACAGTTCAATAATTGGGAACAGAAAAAAAAAATTTTCTTTACAAAAACAGCAAAACATTCAAGTACAAATATATCAGGGCACTGGTGTAAAATTTTATTCCAACACGACACAATTAGAAATAATAGAGAAAACAGCGAAGGATTCTTGTTATACTTTATAACAAGAACAACAGCATAATGATAATAATAATAATAATAAATAAATTAATAAACTACTGCCATTCAAGAACATTAGGAATATATAAAAGAATTCGACAGAGCACCATTGTGCTCCAGTAGCAATGTTATGTCATGAAACTCTATTTATATATACAATTTATATTTTCGAAATGGGGAGTTTTTTAATGTGAAGCAAAGTAATACTCTATCATTTACTCTTCGCTAACGACTTCTCATAGGTCTTCCAGTCTGGTATATTCTACAGTTCTAACTTTGTATCCTACTCTCAGAGGTCGAAAAAATAGTACAGAAGCTTCTGATAAAGAAAGATGGCTTCAGCTCAGCACGAGCGACTGTCTTCTTGTGAAATGGCGACCCACATGATTCGACATGTTTCGAACTTCCAGCGCAAGAAGCGGTAGAGATCAAGATTTTGTAATAAGAAGCCGACTTTTGGTGCAGTCATACAAAGAAGTAGGTGAAGCCAGCAAGAAAATAAAACCAGTGATTAAGAAAACATAATGTCACACGTGGAAAGTACTGGAAGTTTCAGTGTGGGATGAAATATTAGATTTTAAAGTCAAGATGTTAGTGGCTGTGCTTCATTTTGCAAGTCGGGATCATTCTTCATATCTTTTCTCCGTTTTAAATTGCAAGCTCCAGTCGGGTTGCAATAAATTTAAGTTGTAATTGAATATTGGTTATACTTTCTTTACCAAGGTTCACTTACAGTCTAGCTGGTTAAGATAAAAGCTTAATCAATAAAACGTCCGCGCATGCCCGCATGAACAAAATCGCACCAGATATTTGACATTTGGCGCTTTTAATTACACGTCGTGATAAAAGAAAATATTTTCTACATAGCGTTCTAAATATCGAATCTAGATATCGTTTCTACACGAATGATACTTAGTTTCCCCTTTCTATGACGGAGGAAAAAGCTGGAACTTTTAGACAATTTTTACGTTTCAGAAACTAATGTGATTTTTTTTAAAATAATGTTTAGAGCACAAAGCTCTCTGAAGAAACATCTCACAAGGTGTTTGGCAGGTAGAAAATATGATTACCAGATTCGGGTTAAAGATATCTCAGCTATTACCAACAAAGTGATATTCTTAATCCAATTCTTAAACCTGCAATTACGAAAGCAGCTGCAAGATTACTATCATTTTTTTTTTTAATCCGATAGAAAATAATGAATGGCAGCATTAATGGACTACCAGCTATCAACCGCCAAACCTAAAAAAAAAATGGCGATCAATAAATCAAATGGGAGCAGATAATAGAGAGACGTAGTTAAACACAAAGAAATACTACATTTTAAAGAATTTTCCCCTAAAAAAACTACTGATGCGGTACGCTCACCATATGCTTTTGTAATTAATCTGTACCTCACTGCTGTTGACCTCTCTTTCAACCTTCAGTTCAGGTAGGAGACGGTTTCCACAATTCGGGAAAATATATTGCGGTGGGATGACTCACACGATTGTGTTGCGTAGAGCAACTAAACAAACACGACGGCACCCACTGATTCTATAATGATAGGTCTGCAATTATCTAAGATCTATAGCTGAAGTGGAGAAAAAAAAAAGAGGGAAGGTAAAGAGCAATTTAAGATAAATCTTTTTGAAATATAACTGCAACAGCATATAATTAATGTCCTTGAGTTGTTGGAATGACGAAAACCACGATACGAATTACATTAATGGCTGTCAATACAATATAGTATAAAATATATTTACTTTTTTTTTCGGGAGGGGGAAAGGGTGATTGAAATGGTACTAATAAAGTTTTTTTTTTTAATGTTTCAATCGTCTTATTTGACAGTCGTATATTTTTAAAACAGACTGTGTTTAAAACGGATAGTGATAAATCAGAAGAACATACAGTCAAATAAAGATTTTTCTAATTAACGTACCTGCACTTAGAAAAGTAAACATATAACTTCTACCGTTTTTGTAGATAGAAAACTAAAGAACTGAATGATGCGCTATCTCTGATATTTATCAATTAATTAAACATATAAATATATAAAAAAAATACGGTGGACAACAACCGCTGTTAAATAATGTGCTAAAAAATTACATATTTCAAAGAATTTTTTGATTATTTTTAGCCAAAAAATAAGTATACAAAACAAAACTCAATAGAGGTGTTAATATTTTGTTGAAAATATTAAAGCAATATCAATATCATTCATTATACATTTTCCATATTTTTTCACGAATATTTTTCTACTTTGAAATATAATTTACATTAAAAAGCAAAAACTGTGCGTTTGGACATTATCTATTACACTAAACTAAATGTTTATCATAAAATTGTAGTCGTGATCGTTGTAATTATTCATGGAGGGCAGTCTTAACACATAAAATTATTTATTTTACGGCTCCTTCCCTCTATTGCCAATTGTTGCACGGCCTAACGGACGACATTTGTATTTCCCCGTTTCTGGCACTAGAGAATCTTTTATAAACGCACACATATACATCACTCTTCACCATGGTATTCCAAGAGTGGACTCGTCCAAATCTCACATTTGTACCGAGACAAGTCCTGTTCACACGTTCGTGAAACATCTTACATGTATATTCCTAAAATAGAACTATTTAAGAAGAGATATAAAATGAAAAGGGGGAGCTGCACGAATAAAAACGGGTAATTGATAAGACAAGACGTGAAAGTTAATTGAGAGAGGGAATCAAAACACATTTTTTGTATAACTGACTAACACACACACACAAATTATATATATATATATATATATATATATATATATATATATATATATATATATATAATGATGAGATCGGCTTCACGTAGTAGGTAGTCGTAACCGGAGCGAAGAAAATAAACTTGAGGAACACTATTTCAGATATATTGTAATCACCACATAGGGGAGGAAAAACCCATACAGAGAAGAGGCATTGATGAACACACAGAACAGAGACGCGACACACGAACAGTATCCGTGGAATTTATTTAGTAAGAACTCGACGATATTATTCAGCAGAGATTCACCAAAGCACAGGAACATTTACGGCCGGACACACACAATAGTAACGCCACCGGTCCCTACCGGGACGGATTCAAAAGGCAGACTTTGCATTGCCGTATAGGACAGCAGCGAAGCAGCGCGAAGACAGGACAAGGTTAATAATAGAAGTGAGGAAGCAGAGAGAGCAAAAATCAACTGTCCCATCTTATAAACCATGGGGGCGCTAATGTGACGCTACGTGTTAACATTTCTTTAATTGACCAGGGCCGATCATCCGACTTGACCACGTGAGCCGTAATTCAAGATTCCGAACATGCTATGCAAGGCGCGTGGTTTCTGAATAATCCTGAATCACAGGCACCTGACTTTCAGCGCGTGTCTTAAGGGACAAACTAGTTAGTTAATTCGTTTACTTGTTGGTCACAATTTGGAAAAAAGGACTGGGATTTATTGAAAAGAGAATAATTTAGAATACGCGTTTAGTAAAAGAAGTGGAGCGAAACAGTTACTAATGGCGGGGCGTTATTATATATATATATATATATATATATATATATATATATATATATATATATATATATATATATATATATATATATATATATATATATATATATATGTATGTATGTATATATATATATATATATATATATGTGTGTGTGTGTGTGTGTGTGTGTCGTGACTGTTAAATCCACATAAATTCTTTTTTCTTTCACTCCAATATGCAGTCTTGATAGGAGGCCGGTTATATTAAGAACTACTTAAATTATAACCAATATCTTTATTCGTCCACACACTAAACATAAATTCAGCTCAATCTGTCCCATTTTCCCATCATCTCTGTCCTTGACACGCACGTCCGTTCAGCAAGGCATTGCCGCGCTCTCTGCCATTTCTTCTAAATCCCCGTAGCGAAGTTTACTGACATATCGCATGACCCTTATGTAAGATATGATTCCATTGCATAATCAATATAGTAAGTTGATTAGTGGTGCCGTCTATTGACACTTAATTATTATGCTTAACTATTCCCTTAGTTATTATGCTTTTCCTAATATTTTGTTGGTTCATTTTAATTTAAATTAATTTAATTTCCTGGCATAGAGAGAGGAGGGGTGTGGCTAGAAAATAACCGGACTGACGTCCTAAAACTTTTGATTCATCACCAATTACAGCAGAAACGTTGTCGCTTGTCGCTTTCAATATACTCCTTTTTGCAATCCCTGCACTGCTCCATCCTAATTTTCCGTTATGCAAAGAAAGCAGTTCTGGAAGTTCTTTTGTGTCAGCTTGCAGATTGTCTCGCTTTTGTTTTGACCGATTCCACGCTCTCAAATTGTGTCCCCTTCAGTTCCGATTTGACCTTTAGATATAAATAGAAGTCATAGGAAGCCATGTCCGGCAAGTACGTTGGATGATCCAACACCGGGATGCTATGTTTTGCCAAGAACGCTTTCACAGACAAAGCGGAATGGGCTGGCGCATTGTCCTGGTGAAGGATAAAGGAATGATTCTTCCACAAATCGGTTCTTCATCTTCTTACCCGTTCACGAAGGGTAGTCAGAACCTCAATGAACAACTCAGAAATAGCTCGGATACTCAGGCGAGACTCTTGAGGATAAATTGACCAACTTTTTGAATGTTTGATCCGTTTTTGGTGCCCGCATCGTTTCCAGTCGTTTCTCGTCCCTCTTTGAACCTTTTAAACCACCCCAAAACTTCAGTGAGCGATAAACATTAATGCCAGTACACTTCTTTTATTATAGCATAAGCTTCTGTGACAGTTTTCCCGAGTTTCACAAGAAACTTGAGGTTAACCCGTCGCTACATCTGAACACTTCCCCCCCCCCCCCCGCGCGCCCTGACGAGCCACTGACGTACGGCTCATTCCGAACAAATGCTATAGCCAAACTAAGCGACGCACGAGCTTGACGATCAAGCAGTGGTTGGGTGAGACACCACATCACTGTGTCACGTGCAATGCGACTGCACCGCGCACACTGTTTGCCTATGGCTGCGCCAGTCCCGTTATTTTCTAGCCATATTTTGCATATCCATCCTCATCCGGGAGCACTTCGAGAAGATAGTATAAGGACGACATCTAATTTTGATTTTCTTTCCTCACAACTCTCGATGAAAAAAAGTGCATATTTAGGACTGCAGATGTATGCAAACTAATCTCTCAGATCGTAATGATCAGTTGTATTGACAAATACATTTTAAAAAGTTAGATTAAATACTTTTCAATTTCATATTATTCGAGTAAACTTAAGGTTTGAGTATTGTAAATAGATATTCTAAACACGTAATATACATGCTGTATACCTAAATACACATATATTCGAAACCCAATCATTGTAATTAAGAATTTAATTATTTCCACATTATTCCAACTATTTAAAGTATTTTCTATCGACGTACCTTAAATTCATTAAACTCACGACCACCCATATTGCAAAATCAATGTTGATTCTCGTTAATGAATTCTAACTATCTCACGGCGTCGGTAAATAAATGCTAAAATTTATTTTCCAAGTTTGATGTGAGCCAATAATTTTAGAGTAAACCCTGATTCAGCTGCATGCATGCTATCATTAATTGTTTGGGGGCTTTAATGTACTTAAACAAAAACCTGCTGAAATATTAAATGAAACGGGTCTAATTTTTAAGAAACAAATGTCTTACCGTGACGCAGATATCAATTTAAAACTGTCGTTATATAATCACTGTTTGCAGTTAACAATGGTTTTCTGTTGCGAAAGTAACCTGAATCTCCAATTCAAATTTTCCGGAAATCGATTAAATGCTAGTTAGGAAACTATAAATTTTTCTACTCCATTATTTTCCGATAATATATGTAAAATAATTATGCTGAACCGGAACACTTTGGTTCCTAAAAACCGATATTTCAAATGGCATTAATTAAATTTTTCTGAGTTATCGGAATTTTTAACCAATTTTATTGCAGTAGTTCACAGCAAGAACTTCATAAACGCCAAAAAGAGAGCTATAAAATGTAATTTTCAGCTTTTAATGTGTTGGTTTAAATCCATTAATTGTATATAATTTGTTTTTCTAAACCGTGACCCTTTTCTCTTTTGGTTAAGTATTCTGGGTTGTAAACTGCCTAAAGACATGCTTCAGTTCTGCTTAGCTTAGCCTTTTCAGAACCTTTCCTTTGTAGCTATCATCACTAACTCCTCTTGACTATAAAAGTCATTTGACTTGCTTTAACTTTTTTCTCCTCATCTTAAGGTTATTCAAAAGTTTACTCTCTTCCCCTAACAACTGTGAACGGTGCAGTTCAAAGAGGAGATTTTGAAAGATGAAGTATCATTTTAGTATAAGTAATACAAGCCTTTAAATACCTCATATTTTAAATACTATTATTTCGCAGTTTTTTGGCTTGTGGTGACCTTGTGGTAAGCGCGCTGGCTTTCGGGTGCTAGGATCGAATCCCGGCGTTCCTTCACTAAAATACCCCGTTTGTGTCGTCCCTTCATAGGGGGTAATGCTGGCCCGCCTGTATGGTGCTCCCATAATAAGATGGCTAGCAAAACTCCGGTAAATTACAGGTGAATGGCTACACGACAAGTGCCTCAATATACGACAAGTGCCTCTCGAACAAAATAAATAATTACAAAATAAAAAGAACTTTTTATATACCATGTTGTTAAATTTCTGTTGAAACATATAAACTTGACAATTCTATGCATTAATAAATACTTTTTAAAAATTTTTTTGATGAATTATCCCATCAACTTGAAAGAAAATTAAGTTAATTGGAAGTTAACTTGCGTTTAAATTTTGTTACCGTTCCGGACGATAGATGGCTGCAACAGTCTACAAAACAAAATTAACTGAAAGTTAATTCAATTCTGCTTAAAGATGGCTAAAAGTATCAAAAAAATGCATTGTCATCGTGTTCTGAGCTATTCTAAAAGTTTCAAATGTCTAGCTATTCGAAAAGTTAGTTAAAAATCGATTGCAAGATTTGTACTAGACAAACACACACACAAACACACACACAAACAAACAAGAAAGCGAGTTAATAAAAACATGGAAAAAAATCGCGTTTTTTTAACCAATTTTCTGCAAACTTCCCGTTTATATCTGCTGCCTTTATCCCATAAAAGGACTCTATACCCTAGCAAGATGCCTTAGAAAGAACACTCCTTTTGATATACGTATATACTCAGTGGTTTGGTTTGGTGGGCTATGGTCAATTTTTACTACAAGAGGGCTCATTAGACCGGGACCTAATGTTTAAAGCCAATCCCGAATGGCAATAAACGTCCATTCCAAAAGTGCCACTCAAACTCACAGATTCTGGTATTGAATGCAAGTGCCCTAGCCATTCGGCCATAGCCCAGCTATATACAGGGTGAGCCAAAGTTCGTAAAAACTTTAAAAATTCATAAAAAAGGGAAGAAATTGTGATAAAGAAGTGCGGTTTGCAAGAAAGGGCTCACAAGGAAGTCGGATTTTTTTTTAGCATCAACAAAAAGAAAGTCACCTGTAGATGGCGCTGACGTGTGAGAGATTCAGCAGAATTATGCACATCAATCTTGCAATAAATGACCATGATAGACGAGGCTTTCTCATTCGCTTTCACAAAGTTATCATTACATGATCGAGAGTTGTTGGTCAAGCTGTTAAGAGTCGCCTTATTTATGTCGTACAATGTTCTGGAAGTCATGTTGAACAATTGTTATAGCAAAAATAAATGAATGGAACGTACTAATGTCCTGCTCATTGTTTTTCGGGTCGTTGGCGCCGCCTACCGGTGACTTTTTAAACTAATTTTCATTTTGTTGCTAAAAAAAATCCGGCTTCCTTGTGATCCCTTTCTTGCAAACCGCACTTCTTTATCATAATATCTTCCTTTTTAATGATTTTTTAAAGTTTTTACGAACTTTTGGCTCACTCTGTACTCAGTCACGAAAGAAAGACATAGTGCATTTAAAGATCAAATGAAACAAATTTGAGAGAAAAAAGTTTTGCCAACCCATGTATCTCCATTAATAGGCACTATGTAGACATATGAAGTAACAACCACGGTACTTCTAAATTACGTGATAGCACTGCTCGGTTTGCAAAGATGCGTAATCAATGATAATAAGCAGGATTAACCCTGTGCCATCGTATTTTCTCGTAGTTTACACACATGTGCTATGCTGGTCCGCATTAACAGAATGAATACACGACACAATCAGCAGGGTTCTCAACTTTGGTGGCTGGGAGTAAACATACCATCGCAAAGGGTTAAAAATAAAACAGAACAATAATCCCAGAAAACAACTAAAAACGATGATAAGTGCGAATGAAACGAAAAAGAAAAAGTATACTCAATGAACATTGGCATCAGATTCAATTCAAATTATTCAAAATTCGAAATGCCTCGTATAACCTGATGATTCAGTTCTAGTGCAAAATCCTTAAATATTACAATCAATGTATTCCCATACATACATTACTTCTTGGCTTATATATTTTTTTTTCCTGCGACCTAAATTCCACATGGCTAATTTTGAAGATTTCACGACTCGCAGTATTTTTCCAAAAAGTTGAATGACAAAGGAACTGTCAGATTCACTGATACGCTGCGTCTAGATTCCTTCCCTTTTTTTTGATATTTGTTAGAGCATTAAATCTTGGAAAATAGCCCAAACTCCTAATTCCATTATTTGTTCAACATGACGTGAAAGAGAACGGAAAGTAACGAGGTCACCTCTAAGGGTGGCTGAGGCCAAACACTTTGCAAATTATAATTTATGGCACAGCATAATTATTATTTCATGGAATATGGAAGCTAATTAATCCAAAACCGGGTAAAAAAAAAGTTTTCTGAATGTGACCAAGTTTATTGATCAAAAGAGGACCAAATAGAGTAGAAATAGGACACTGAATATTCGTTAATCATCATGGCGGCGAGCGCATCAATTGACCTCCCGAATCCAAAATGTTGTGATAGGGGAAATTTTCCTCACAATGTTTTTCTAATCAAACATTAGCATATTTTTTTATATTTTATTAAAAAAGTAGGCGTTTAAATAAAGATCGAGCAATTTTTAAATTTTTACGTAGAAAATTTGCTCTAGGGCTTTAAATTAATGATGCCTATAGCTAACAAAGTTAACAGTGTGCTTTGAAAAAGTTATATAAAATATAGTTTAAAAAACACACATTGCATTAAAAGATCTTTTCTCCAATGCGGAAAACAAAATTTCATTAATGCGCATTTGCTAATCATCGGTTAGGAAGATCCGGAGAGGAAATTTTCCCCATTGCTTAGCATTGAAATTGACGATTTGAGATGTCAATACAACTTACCGTATTTGCCAGATATAGGACGCAACGGCATATAAGACGTGACCCCCTTTCTTACACACATTTTTAAGGAAAAAAAAATTCTACATTTTTTCCTGAATTTCCATAATGATTTACTGTACTAATTTTATAGTTATTTATGCCCATAAAAGATGTAACTAGGAAACATTGTAGTTAGGTACATTTTAATCAAATTCTCAAAAACCAGAAATTCATGTATATTAATATAATATTATTATTCATGCATATTAATATAAATAAGCCAGAAATTTTAGACAGACTGAAATTTCAACTCACAATTTTGATTACCGGTTCATAAGAAGCCCCCCCCCCCCATATTTAAGGCATATTTCAATGGAAAAAAAAGTGTGTCCTATACGCCAGCAAATACGATAAATCTACTTAAGTAACTTTTAGGTGACGTCGCCTTGTAGTACTGTGACAACTGAACTATCTCCTAAGAATCTATGACAAAAAAAAAAAAAAATGAATATAAATGAAGAACATCCCATTTCAAGAGAGGTATAATTTGTGTTGTGTCTGTAGACCCGTATCTCTTCCCTTACCCTTTACTCTAAGATCAAAATATTTCAGTACACAACCATTTACACCCACTGTTATAACCAGCGTAATTAGCCATACCTTTCAAGTAGATCCACGTGCAGAGACAATTAATTCTAAATGTGTATTTTGATAATCTTAAATAAATAAGGTATACTTTAACAAACTTATTACACGCTCCTCCAGATATTATGCTTTTAATTGCATATAATTTTAATTAAATTAGAAAACAAAAGTTTCTTAATTTTATATGCACCCGAGTAAATTTATCCCAACTTGAAGTTTGCCAAAAGAGGTTTTGGATCTCAAAATCCATCCGTCAACATAAATTTCTTTGTTGTTATTCATCATCATTTCATAAATTTATCAAAACCAGCCCATTACGGGGAAAATATTTCTTAATTACCACTTCTCCCTGAAGAGTTTTAAAAACATATATTTTCCCTTATATTGACTTATAAATTTTTTTCTCCCTTTCATCAATCGGTTACGCCACTGTACGCAGTCAATAAATTTTCAATTTACAGTTCAAAAACCTTCAAAAATAAATAAAAACATTTCAGCCCTGAAGTCGCTATCTCAGAAAAGGTCTCAGAAAAATTAAATTCATAAACATGCATTTGGAACGCATTTTTAAGTACCGTACATCACGTATTGAACCATTGCCAAAACCTGCTTCGCAAATTTCTAACCGATGCAGATAATCTTTTTCTTAAAAAATAAATAAATAAATAAAATAAATAAATAAAAAATTTGGAACACACACCTTGGCAAACTTCCTAAAAGCGGGAGAAAACACCATTCCACACCTTCAACCAATAAACTGTATACCAGCTGGAATAAATCTATGTATCTTAAATTGCGCGTAGAAGATCAAAGAATTTTCGGTCACATATCGATCGGTCGACTATTTTTCTCGAAGGAGTGTTAATAAATTTCAGAGGATAGATTTTTTTTAAAAAATCTCTCGTTTAGAGACTTTGCATTTTGGAGACTAGAATTTCCACGTCTATTATTGACATCAGAAACGTTTTCTTGGGGAAATCAGCCAGAGAATTTTTTTCAGACCTTAATATTTAAAACCATAACCCCTCTGGAGAAGGTATTTCACACTGGATTTTTCTGTATATATATATATATATATATATATATGTGTGTGTGTGTGTGTGTGTGTGTGTGTGTGTAGACTAGTGGTATCTATTTTTTTTATAAGATTGATGTTTTTTCCAAACAGAAACAAAATATAATAATTTAATGAATAATTTTACTTATTGAACGGAGAAAGATAAAAGTTTAAGATGATTCTATCAGTTCATGAGTTCAAACAGGAGAAAATAATTTGTAGGTTTCATTACAATTTTGCATTTTCAAAAATTCCCTTTATAAGCTTATAATGTTATAAGATAAGGTTATAAGGTTAAGATAAGGTATAAGATACGGTTATAAGGTTATAAATTATAAAGTTTTTTTTCATAACACAGGTGACACAAATGAATCAAATCTATCCATAGGCTATAGGATAAAAGAAAAAACAAAAATTTTAAAAACAAATTTTTAAGAAATTTTGGTTCGATGATTCGACATTCATTTTTTTTTCTTTGTTAATCGTCGCCAAAGCATTGGCCTATTGGTTGTTATTTTCGAATTTTTGGCGAAACTGGAGAAGACAGGAACGCAAATCTGTCAGAGTCATAACAAAAGAACCTTAGATCTAACAAATCCAAGATTGAAAATGAAATGTAGCGATTGAAAAAGAAATCATTGGTACCAATGCACTTTTAATTAAAAAAAAATCCCCTTTGCAGTTTACATGTTTTTTTTCTGTTTAAAAGAAAATAAAAAGGTTTACACCTAATTGGACGCAGCAAAGGCTGTACAAATATTTAAGGCGAAGACACACCTCAACTATAATATTTTTATTCTTTAGAATGGCAACAGAAAAGAAATAATTGTATTCCCCTTCGTGGTAAGATATTCATATCTCCGTACAACGAACTCTAGTACACCAAAGCATCTTACTGTAAACTTGCATTATGCTCTGGTGTTTTAAATGTTGAGTAATTATACAGTGTGTGTGTGTATAAGTGTGTGTATATAAGTGTGTGTGTGTGAGTTTGTGTGTGTATTGTGTTAGTTAGAAGGGGGTTTCTTTATAACTATGTAAATACAATCAATGTAAAAATATAGAAATGATGTTTCGCTAGAAACATTTATATTGGACATTTCAAAAATTTCAAAGACGAATTTAATGATACCCCTGAATATAAAATAAAATTTTAAAAAGATACGACTATACATTTGAATTCCCGTACTCTCATATCTTACAAAAATTGTGTTTAGAGCAAGAATTGGGAAAAATAAAAGAAAGGCTTTATTTTCTAAAAGTCAAGCTCGAATTTCAGGTGTTAGATATGAAATGGGAAAAAAAAATATAAATAAAATTCATCCAAGAAGACATCATGTATTTTAAAATAAGTCGGCTTCTAGATGAGTAAGTACAAACGAGCCTATATCGAATCTTCTTATTTCGAATGGAATATATAGTTTATAAAAGTTTAGCGAGATATTTGACTGAAGGGTAGACTCACTTTGGTTTTGAACGAACAATAATGAAATTCAAAGGAACGAAAGATTCTTTTGAATTTCGGGAGAAAAAGGCAATATTTTATAAACGTCGAATTCTAATTTTACTCGTATTCCTTCGTTCAATATCGTCGAATATTAGATAAGTTTGCATTTTATTGCCTTCTAGTTTGAGAGCATCAAAGTACACACGGAAAATCCAGTTCGAAAAAATTCCATTTTCGCTTTCTTCGGATCAATCTACTTTACAGTAAATTTTAACCACTCACAAAAATAATAATAAAATTTTTTTTAAAAAAACTTGATGTGAAATATTAGAGAACATTTTAGGAAATCGGTTGTAAAAGTTATTTGTACTCAGATCTTGGTTGCGATATGTCTCCATGGTTACGCTACGAAAGATAAAACAAGAATTTCATTTGCTGACTGTTTATGTCTCAACAACTTAATAGAATCAGTACTTGGATAGGTTCTGATTTTTTTTTTTTAACTTTTCGCTAAACATAAATAAAAGAGATAAATCACGTAGAATGTTAGATAGTAAAGATTAGCAATAGCAGAATAAATTTTTATAGTTCCCTAATTTTTGATGAAGCAACAGATCAATTTTATAATTATTTACAATGCAAAATTTTGAAAGATAATGAAAGACTGGAATAAAAAAAGCGACTTTATACTATCACATCCCTAGTTAATATAAATTATTGAAAAACATGCATATTTGACATAAAACTGGTAGTAGCCGTTTCTTACTTAAGATTTTGTTCTGTTTTTATAAGGATGGAAACATTGCAGGATCAAATATTTTTCTCCTATATTTGATATATAACTTATAAACAAACACAAAAATTCATAACTTTTTTAACAGTGATAGACTTTAAAATTTAGGAATTTCAGCACTCATACTTCATAGGCGTTCTTAGGAATTAATGAGCAAAACAATTAAAATTAAATTCCAAGCAGTAATTTCCAGCATGTTAGAATATCGATTACATAATGAACGCTTCTTCATATTTTGAGGAGTTATACTATATTAATCAGATAATTTGTGTAACATACGATAGCATCAATTTATGATACAATAATGCAAAAAATTTTGCTCTTTCATATAAAATTCCGCTGAACCATTTCAGTTAAAAATTGACTAGTATATTGGGAATACTAAATAAAAAAATTCAAAAGGGAATTCCTTTCATAGTCGGGATGTTACAGTTGAAACGGCATCTTTGAGGTTAAGACATCCGAATTCGATCCTGCACCCTGGCGGGTGGCTGCTACATTGGCAAGCAATCGATGGACAGGACGTTTTCGAATCATTTTTCTAATGTATGGCAAGAATTTAACCTCGTCGAAATAGCAATTTAAAAAAGGAATGTTTACGACATTATGTAATTGTCATAAATGAAAAAGTTTCAGTGATAACAAATTTTTAAAAAAATTGAAAGTTCCTCGAATAGTTTAGTTTGTAGAACACCAGTCTCCAGGTTAATTGACCCGTGCTGGATGACTAGTCTTAGCAGACGGTCATTACAATACGATTACTAGTTTCAGTAAGGTCTGATCAATGATTATTTTATACTAAACTATTAAGTACAAGAATTCTTCAATCACGGCCGGTTACATCACTAGTAATAAGTGTCGATTTCAACGTTAATACCCTTCTTCTATATTAAATAGAGCGGAGTGTGTATGTAGACAGTATTAATAGATTCTATATATAGCAATAAATGTTTATATACCCGGCGAGAGTCTTTAATCTTATCTGTACTTCAATTAAATTGGCATTATAAGCGTAAATAAGCGCCCTGGGGCACATCTAATCATAAACATTATCATTAACAAGCATAAACAAAACGGCGATCGGATACATTGAAACCTGTTCAAAGTGAAATACAGACGCACAGACGAGGGGAAGGAGGGAGATGGGGCCGGTACATTTTCTGCATCATCAGCATCTGGAGAGAAGAACCTTGGCAGGAAATTCAATTCTCTCATTCTCGAACGTTTATGAAGGGAGCTCTCCGTCTTCATTAATCAGCGCTGGAAATAGTTTCGACGTCAGATAATAAATCTCCGTCTTTCATCTTTTCGCTCCAGAAGGGCGAAATATCGCCCAACCCCGTTAGACGATGTACCTGCGCCTCTTCGAGATGAAGATACAAAATTTTTAATGTTCGGCAGACACGAGAGAAGGTATCAAAGGATATTTGAAATATAGTAGAAATTTGGAGGATGGGTTTAACGGGGGAAAAAAAGAGTCGGCATGTTTTTAATACTTTGGGTCAGATTTTTCTATTTGCGTTTTCTCTCTTGCATGGGTTGCAAGAAGATATTAAAAATGTCTCTTACGTATTGCATTTATATTATTCTCTTTCGGAGGGTCAGTAAAATGAACACGCTTGTGGAGCTTAGATTTATATTCATGCAATTAAAACTGCTTTTAACTGTATAAATATAACTGCTTTGGATAAATATCCTAAATATTTATCACAGAACTTCTGTTACAATTTGCAAAGCGGACTCTGATTTGACAGTTAAGGAAAAAAATCTATAGAAACATTCAGTTCAAGATTTTAAACACGAGCGAAGGTGATGTGATTAAACTTATTAGTTGGCCTATCTGTTAAAATTTGCTAAGGCACTATATCACTTGTTTAATTGAAATTTTGGTGAACTTGAACAAGGTAGAAACGGGAATCGGTTAAAGTTGAAAACAATAGCAGATTAGCGCTAAATAGGAGAAATTTGACCATCCACCATTACAGCAAAAGTAACTTTTAAAAATAGCAACTGGCGTATCTTTATGATGCCCACTGTCGCCAAATGAAATGTCCGTTTTGATCTAATGCTTATATAAAAGTATTCTTTCTTATCCGACCCTCTTCTTAAATGACCAGTTTTGTAAAAATCACTGTATTTCAAGGAAATTTTAAAGCTCCTTGGAGGGGGAAATTTAAAATTATGACTCCCTTCATTCTCAAATTCAAATACAGTCGAATCCCGTTATAGCGAACCCGGCATATAACGAACTCACGGATATAACGAACGAAAATTTTGGTCCCACCGTTTTCCTACTGTATTTAATGCTAATTTATCGTTTTATAGCAAACCTCCGACATCTTAAGAATCGGCTATAACGAACTTTTTTTTAAGTCGACTAATGATTTTTTTTTATTCTTAAACTTTTCAGAAAGTTGAGGATACAACGAATGTTGAAGAAGATGATGAAGATTTACCTATCGTGATGTGAATAGAAAAGCAAAAAAATTTCATCATTCTCAGATTGTGGCATGCAGTTGTTCAAAACATGTGATGATGAAGTCATTGCATGCAAAAATCATACTGATTAAGATATTGTGGAAGAAATTAAAATGAATCATTCTGAAATCGAAGATTCTACATCTGATGCTGATGAATAGGAGAACATAAATGACGAAATCCTCACCATATCAGATGCTACAGCAGCGATACGTATAATTAATATGTTTTTATCTGCATAAACAGTGGAAGAAAGAGTGTTGGAGTCATTTGATATATTGGACAAAGAAATTCATAAAATGTTTTTGAAATCGGCATCGCGTCAACAGAAGATTACCGATTATTTCTGTATCAAAACAGTGAGCAACAATTAAAGGTAAAATGAATTTATTTAAATTTGTCTTCATTTTTAGTTCATTTAATTAGTATTATGTCAGTTTAAAGTAATCGATTTTCGTCAATTTTATTCATTAATAATAATTTTTAATAGATTTTATCATTTTTTTAATACATCGTTAGTGAATACAAATAGCAACTAATGAGTTTTACATTTTGTGAACTCTAACATTATTCTTAACGGTTCGGATATAGCGAACCACCGGATATAGAGATCAAAACCTTTGGTCCCTTGAAGTTCGTTATAGCGGGGTTCGACTGTAATACATCCAGTAAAATTCATTACTTTATACGAATTATATTACTAATATAATTCGTACTTTTATTTTTAATTAACATAGGCGTGTGAGTACGTATTAGCGTATAAAGAACGATAGTCCAATTAATCAAGCAACCAAATAGGGAAGTTTTAAAAAGGAATATTTGTTATCAGCTATAAACGCAAAGAATGGCGTATGGTTTGGCGAGATTGGAATGCAAAATGGAGGAGGCTCATGAGTGATCTCTGCAAAACTGAAAGAGACTAGTGGGCTAATTTTAAAAGATTATAAAACTTATGTAAGGTAATTTAGATTAATATGACTGATACGCATTTATAACATGTTTCTCATAAATTTATTTGCTATTTTCGCTTTAATCTTGTTAGAACTATCATACTTATTAAGGTGTTTGGAAACTAAAACTTTATTCTTTTTTAAAATGTGCAGCTATAATTTCAAACCCAAATTATTAGTTTAAAATTTCGAAATCTATATGCAAAATAGGAGATTCCTAATTCCTAGGGAAGTAGTGTATGACTAATCACGTGTAAGACCTTTGAATGTTTTAAGATATTTTAATGAGGTAAAGGATAATTTAATGAATCATTATTGACGTCCTAGCCAATCTTCCTTGCATTTGCAATAAATAAATAATTTAATGAGTCACTGTATACTATACTTCAAAATAGGTCATGTGAGTAATTTTAAAAGCAGATTTTAGATTTGATTCCATAATATATGTGCTATGAAGAATGAGTTAGAGGGAATACACCTACATCAAGCGTAAGCAGAACAAGAACGCCGAATACGATATCAATTATATCGGAACAACGAAGCAATTCGCGACGCTTTGTCTTATCACATGCATCGTGGATTATAGAAACTAAATTTAGAAACAGCATGTTAAACAATAGTTTCGTTTATACGACGCTGCCCGTCTTTCGGTAAAGAATAATCGCATATTGAATTTGATATAATATAATTAATTGCTAATGAATATAGCTTATGTGTTTCACTCGTGTTTGATACAGAACTTTAGAGCCTTGCCCAGTATCTTCATTCACCATGCACATTGCCTTTGAGTTATATTTGCTTTTACCGAAACCACGTTTAATAACGATATTTAAAACGATATTTAAAAATGTTTTTTAACCACCAAGAACAGACAATGTTATAGTTGCTGATGAAAACAACTTTCGCAATCTAATCTTTTTTGTCAACAATCTTTCTTGTTTTCACGTACTTATCATACACAAAGCTATAATATTAAAATTTTCATCATTATTATTACTTTTACCATCATCGTATTGTTCCGTTTTCAGAGTAGAGATCTATTATTATGAAATTCCCTACGACTTTATTCTGTAGAATATATTACACTACTTTTTTTTTCTTTCTCCCTATGCATTCGTTGAATATAATTTATTTCAATTTGAATGCATTTATATAATTGTAAAAACCTGTCTGTCCCACCACTTTCTTTCATATTTTTTCTCTCGATAAATACGAACTACAGTCAAGGCAGAACCTGAACCCACCAACTTTAGCAGCCTACATCGTTACTTTAACCTCCAGAAAATACGCCATGCCGTTGACTACCCTTGCAAAGCAATCGTGGAAACGACTTTAATAGGTCACTCCGTATACGCATTATCTAAATCAATTTCATTTTTCTTGGAAAAATTAGTATAGGAAATTATTAAAATCAGAATTTTCCAGCTTGCAAAGCTAACTTTCAAAACAGAAGAAGGAAGCAAATTTGGCATGAATTACAATTCTTTGCGTACATTTTTGAAACTAAATAAAGTTCAAAAAATTATTCTGCATGGAAAGAAATTTTAAAAAAACTCCTGAAAATATCCTTTGATGTGTTCCGAGAGCTCAATCCTAATTAAAATGAAAACAGGAGAAAAAAATATTATTTTAAGATTTCCAGAGGAAACAGTCACATTTAATTTCTAAAAAAATATCCAATATGTGATGTAACAGATTAGTAATGCATCTACAACTGTGTAGAGATACCATCTTATGTTCAGGCATTCTTTTTTTTTTCTGATTCTTGAACAAAAATGTTCGTTCAGCAAAAAAGTTGAAATTGAAATTGCCACCTTAGAAAGATTATTTAAAAATCTAAATTAAAGAAATGGATCTCTAGTTTTCAAAACAAGGGGAGTATTAACTTTCACATATAAGAAAATCATTCCCTTATCGAAAGAAGAAAAGAAAACCAAATTCTAATATGTATGTGAAAACTAAATCCTAATTAATAAGAAAATGAAAAAAGTTATTTCCAAAGATTTCGAAGAGAATTGGTTGCTTTTCTTATTAGAATCTGAAAACCAGATATTGCATCGAATTTTTGCCTCGCTAAAATTAGATTTTGTGTTGGAGAAATTCGATCTGTGATTTTGAACCCAATCTCTATCTGCACCCGAGATTTCCAACATTCTCTTTTTCTGGCCGCGGGATATGATTTCGCACGTCACTCGATCCAGCAAATGATTCAGAAGTGAGGCGAGTGATTCAGAAAAAGATTGATTATTGTTTATTGTTTATTGTTTATATATATATATAAAACAGTTCCGTAACTGACTGGCTGACAGGTAACGCACAGACCAAACCGCTGGACCTAAAAGGATGAAATTTTGCATGGCGATTCTTCTTATAGTGTAGGGGTGCACTAAGAAAGATTTTTGAAAAATTCTTCTTAGATTTTTTTAAATTAAATTTTTAAGCTGTTTTTGTAACTTTTTTTAAGTTTACATTTAAAATAATAATTTGAGGGTTATAAAATTTATATCCCCGGAAAGATCATAATTCCTTTAAAATAATCTTTACCTGAATTTTCTGGGAATTTTAAAAGATTAATTTTAGCTGTTTTTGTAACATTCTTTAAAGTTTGCATTTAAAATAATAATCTAAGGGTTATAAAATTTATATCACGAGAAAGATCATAAAAATTCTTTTAAAATGAAATCTTTTTCGAATCTTTACCTCCATTTTCTGATTTCTGGTGAATTTTTAAAGATTAATTTTTAGAATTTTATTTATTAAATGCTGATCACGTGGTTTCTTTTCTTTTTGTGATACTTCCAATTAATTTTGCGTCACGTGTATAACAACGAAATAAATTGACAAAAAACAATATTGAAGTACGGTAAAACATAAAATTTAACCACTAGACTAAATTTAATTCAAATTAGCAAGTTTTATGGATATTAAACATATAAATTGATTGCATACATTGACCATTATATTTAATTTGAATTTTTTCTTCTACATTATTTTGCCTATAAAAATATCCGTTACGATTATATATATATATATATATATATATATATATATATATATATATATATATATATATATATATGGCATTAATTGCATACATTGACCGTTGTATTTAATTTGAAGGTACTCCGTAGCGAAGCACGGGTATTCAGCTAGTTATGTTATAATACACCAGTGGTATAAAATATACACTGAATCTCATATTGAAGTAAACTATTAAATGCAAAAGACTGTTTAATGCAAATTGCTATAATTTCTATAAAATTATAAATTACCAAAAAAAAGGCGATACTATTTATCATCACAAGCATGGAGATAAAAGTGAGATTGATTCAGTAAGATAATAAGGGTAGGTCTGCTCTGTTATTATTTAACCGCATCACGCGCACAATTCAAAACGGTAGGACTAGACCTTGGTTTTGCCCTTCTGTTGTGTTAACATTAGAGGGAAATTCATTGGAAACAACCGACTGTAAAATTTTGGAGACGCGACTTCGATCCTCATCCCTAACAGTTTGCCATAACATTGCAACCCGACTGTTTGAAAGTATAATTGGAGCCGTTTGCCGAACGTTTGACAAAATATTGCCTACAGTAAAATACAAGCGTTCTTGCCGGATAATGGCCGAATGGCTAGGGAGCTGGCATTCGGTACCGGAATCTGTGGGTTTGAACCCCACTCTTGGCATGGACGTTTGTAGCCGTTCGGAATCGGTTTTAAGCTGTAGGTCCCGGTCTAATTATCCCTCGTGTAGCAAAATATTACCATAGCGCTCAAAACCCAAACCAAACAATCGTTCATAAAATTGTATAAATAGTATATCCAGGTGAACGTACAGTATAGATGGCCTGGGGGAGAAAAGGCAAATTATGTGAAGGAAAGTCATTGAAAATTAACCTTCTTTACATCCGCGGAAAATTTGGAGACACGTGTTTTGTCCTCGTCCCAGGCAAGTGGTTGAAAACCTTTTCTGTATACCCCCCCCCCGATCATTTCCGTTTTTTATCATGGCAAATTTGCATACCACGTGAGTTGTCTTCCGTGCATTCTTTTGTAAAGTGCCACACTATTCTGCTGTATCAGTATCACGTATCATTTCTTTATCGGCTCGGCCTAAGATCGACTCCAAGCCGATCACAATCGTGTCGTATCAGCGGATAAAAACTCGAGAAGCTGACATAATACAGAGCACCGACCTCCCTTTCCCGATCAAGACGTAAAACATATCTATATCAAAATTTACAAGATATAACGGCGGAAGCTTCGTGATATGAGTGCTGGAGATGGAATATTACAAGAGTCCGTACCCCTTTTTAGGTATCTAAAATAAGAAGTTCTTGAGGTCTTCTTAAGTGACCTGCTTTAGCATTTTTCTCAAAAGTGATTTAAATATGTTTTACTTCCAAGTTTTAAACATTTAAAAGTATTTGAATTTTTGGATCGCATATGACCTTATGATGATATCTCCTAAAACATCAACTTTATAAATTCGTGATGTTAATAACCATATTTTAAAATGGGCAAAACCGAAGTTTTATGTTATATGTAACATAAAAGCATTTTCATTCTGTACAATAAATATACAAAAAAGATCATATACACAAAATCTGTATTTTCTCCAGAGGCAATCGACAGCAATAAACTGAAAATTTTCACCTCGAAAATTAATACTTTTTAAGGACCGGAATGTAAACGAAAAAGAAGTTAACGACTTTGAATGAAATATATTAGTAATTTTGGAAAACTTTCTAAGGGCGCTTATAAAACAACAACTGAAAATAAAGACTTTTTATGGATCTTGCGATCCCTGTGCAAAACCGCCTGTCCAAGAAAGCAGGGAACCTGGATTTTGATTCTCGAACTAGCTAGTCGTCGTTTGGGGTGAATCTGTTAATAAGTGATGGTTATAGCTAATAAAGTAGATTCAAAAGGGAAAATTCCATAGTGTAACAATTTCCTGTGAAATTTTATTCGTTAATACATGCGCATCAGTTGCAAACGAATGTGTAATTCACATTGATTGAAACGTTGAAAGGAGATTTATTAGCTGGAGGCGGATGCCTTTAACACACATATTTTAAAAAGGCATTTACGCTATGCTTACAAGTCGTACCGTAATAGAACTTATTGAAACACATGCAATTTTCGATTCGCAAAACTGAGTAATTCAAAACCTACCCCTGGAAAAGGATAACTTAATTTTTCCTGAAGTAAGAAATAAGGTGTTACAAAGAATGAAAAAAGAAATATTTTCTTTCGTTTATGACGAATTCAAAATAATCCCGAAGTCAAGAATGAATTATACGCGAAATGAAGATACCAAAAGTGCACAAAAGAAATGATGATAAAAATAAAAGCTAAATTCGAATAAGAATAATTATTTCATTCCTACATTATTTTGCATGGAATATGTGTTTAGATGAAATTAAAAGTAACCAGCGAAACTAGCCATGAATGTGTGGCTAAGGACCATTAAACAAATCTCACTAATCATAAAGTAATAACAAGGTTAACTGTGCGGTCTTTCGATTCAGTCACGATTTCTCTTCGGTGGAGATTGCCTGAATTAATCTGACTTAGCTCCTATTACAGCTATAAATATTCAAATGCTGTGAGTCATGCCGCGAAGCATTTACTGAATTTAAAACTTCGACTAGCACTATTGTATTTAAATACTATCAGATGCCTTACACGCCATCCGCTGGGGTAAAATTATCATTGAGAAAATGGTGAACGAACAAAATTAGTCATAAATTCTAGAAAGAATTTAAACAATGCAGAAAGTAGGTTAGTTTGGGGAGCATTACGTCATCTTTCGTCACACAGGGTCTGAACGGAACCTACAGTTTCGGGCTGATTCCGAACGATTACAAAAATTTCACGCCAAAAAGGGGACTCGGATTCGTAGTGCCAGATGTCCAGAGCTCTAGCTTCTCAGCCACTGTCCGGAAAATAAGGAGGAAAGATCTTTTCAAATTACTAATTCTTTTTGCTGTAGAACTTAAATTTTATGTTACTGAGTATTTATTACGTTACTGATATGTGACGTATTACTCTTGCTAAAAATGAAGGATTCAACTTTCAAATTGTACAGGAATGTTATTACCTTCATTCAACATGTAACCAGTTCTTCACTTAAAAAAAATAATAATAATAACAATTATAAAAGGTCCCAGGTAGCCTAGTGGTAGCGCGTTGAGTTTGGAACTGGGGGGAGGGTGTGTGTGCTCGGTTCGAATCCCAACGAACGTTATTAAAATCCTTCATGTCTATGCCGAACAGGGGCGCGTTAAATCCGTAGACCGGAAAGTCATTCTATGAGGTCAGACAAGGAGGGAAAAGATTCGAACTCCCCAGATGTCGTCCCTGGGGGTGCTCGGTCAAAACTGAGGTGGTACCAGGAGGTGTTTTGTTTACCTATACGGTGCCCCCATTGAAAGCGACAAATTCTCGCCGATTATGTATAAATGTCATCATCGGCAAACAACAGTAATAAAGTACCACAATGTTCTGTGATGTTTAGAATCGATGACTGCGCTAGCAAAAAAATTTAAATTTGCCCCTTAGATATGGGGCCCAGGGTTGCCCAATTTGGTCGGCAGATCTGTACTGTCCGTCCGGCGCCCATGCCTATAAAAATGAGCTGCTCCGAACTTGACAAAGCTGCTTGAACCCTCGACTGCATATACAGGTTTTGCTACGTAGTGACCGGTCAGTAGCTTGACAAGGCGTATAGGCGAAAGCCGTGGTCGCTGTAATTTCTGTATACTTTCCCCTTATATCTTAAATGCATTGACTATCCGAATGTGTTTCTTTTTTTTTCTTTCTTCAGTTCTCATTATCAAACACGTGCATTATAGATTACTCATCAATGCTGTACATCTGGTCTTGGCGCCCATATGATACATTTGAATCGGGCTTTACTCGTCAGCTAAAAGTTTAGTATTATAAATTGTCCACATTTCTCTTTGGAAACTATGCATTTTTTATTCCTAAAGTCTATGTCTCTGCGAAGAAAAAAAATAAATCCCATAAAGTAGCATATATGTTTGACTTTAAAGCAAAACATAAACAGGGAATGATTATTAAGATACGAGCTAGAACACACTTTTGTTTCTGGCATACCGCCAAGGAACAATAACTTTTAAATTCTCCTTTAATATTCAGTTTTGTGTGGCCTAAAGTCTTGGATCGAGGACTAATCTCTTGCCTAAACGATTATTAGCCCCTGGACAATGTTAAAAAAATAAATAAATAAATAAATAAATAAATAAAACATTTTAATTTTTAGTTAGTAGACACTTCAGTGCTTTTATTTTTTAATGAATCCTACCTTTCTTTCTATAGCATTACAAGTTAACATTGAACTATGACTATGTATATACAGATGATAATTATCTCTTTTCAGAGGAGTATGGTATTCAGTGAGTTTACACATAATAGTTACATTTTGGTAATAAGAGCAAAAAAACTTTATCCTTCAAACCTTTTGTTTAAGTCCCCACAGAAGAATCAATAAAAAAGGCTCACCTAAAAAAAGAAGAAAAATATTTCATTTTAGAATGTTTTTACAACACAAAATATAAGTATTAGATGAGCAATGATTTGAAAATGTTTATCAAAAGTAAAACAATGTAAAAAATTACATGCACTGTAATTAATTTAAAAGAAAATAGAACGTATCCGCATATATGTTCCTAAAATAAGATTAGCCATATTTGCTGAAGAACACTCGTTTAAGCTGAACACATCCTAGTTAAAATAAGTATTTTTCGAAATGTCATTACATAATTTCTTATTGCTTTGAAGCAGATCGTCAAAAATTGTTTGCCCAAAGTTGTCCCTTTCCTTCTAGTCTGTTGCATTGTAACCATTGACTGGAAGTATGTTTATCAATGGTTCTGAGACGATCTGGATATATTTAATACACAACATTTCATCTGGCTCTGCATGGTATTAATTTAGTTTTGAAAAGGGTACAGGAATTTTGAAAAACTACAGTAACCAAGATATCAGACGCGGGAGTCAAAGCAACAAAAGGTACGTCTTTTTATGAAACCATCACATGCTGCGGTCACAAAAATTTCCACAGGATCGCATAACAGCAATTCATTACTATTAACTATTATCTACTATCACTACTATTTATAATTTATTTCTGAATTACATGCAACAAATATGATATAAATTAATGTATATTGTGTGTCTCAAAGAAATACACGTAAATGGCTTTTTATATTCATTACTCCTGTTAAAGCAGACCAAATATACAAGATTTCCTTCAATGAAATATTTTATATTACATTTACCCCCTTTAGTATTTGTGCTTCAGTTTACCAGTTCTTACGGACAGATGAAAATCTTCTTTAAAAATCTCGTTTGTATGTCTGTAAATTTATTTGATACGAAGACCTGTAAAGAAAAATTTTCTAGATATCCGCAACTTGTTCATCCTCTATAAAACACGATAAAACCTTTACTCTTCATTGAGAGAATGCGTGACATAAAATACTTTTTTGAAGAACAAATTAGATCTTCTTTAAAGGGGAGTTAACTTCGGGTGTATTCTTACCTGAATTCCAAGCCATTTTTTCTATTATACTATCACCATTTTACCACTGGAACGTCTTTGGTAAATTTTATTTATTTATTCATTCAAAAGTAAGGACCTTTATACTTCATGACTTCTAAAAGCTTCGTAATCCACCAAAACTTCCCTTTTCAATTAAATTTTGAAACTTAATGCTCGAATTCTCACAAAGGATCAGGTAAAAGTTTTTAGTTTATCTGTCTCTCTTTGATCTTCAAACGCCGCTTCGCGACGAGGTCTTCGCGCACTATTCTTGCTATCTCAGCAAATAAAGGATCCTGAAAATTTTCTAGATACTAAAATTCTGGTATTTCCAAGATATTTTGCCTCCGAGATAAGTAAGAAATAAATCTTACTTTAATGCATCAGAAAATATACTAGATTGAGCAGAAATTGTGAAAATATCGCAATGAAAGAAAAATGTGGAAGGGAAACCCCATCCTTCACACAATCCCGAAAATTCTACAAAGAAAAAGAGGGTCATTTAAAAAGTACACTGCATCATGTTTTAAAATATTAAAAGTACCGCACCAATTAGAGGTTTAGGAACAAATCTATAGAAAATGAAAGATTGATCCCACACGGAAATTCTCCTAAACACAAAATAGAAAATTGGATTTCATTCGAGCTTAAATTGCATGTGAGAATGTGGAGTAATGAACATACCAACCAGAGTTTAGTCAAATTAATTTAGATGAGATATATATTCATGTCATTGTGTCAACTCTTAAGGATTTGAACGATCTCTAACAGATGCAATTGGAAAACTTCGATGTCAGTTTTGAAATGAATACTCTGAATACCTATTCATATATTGTCTCAACTCTAGTTGTTTATATAGAGGACTGTCTCCATTACACAATCTGACTACAGCCATAAATTCGGCATCGAGACAAGCGAAACATGATAACGTGATGTACAATGATTTCGTTTCGGCTTAAAGGGCTTCAGTATTTCGCATACCCCCTACCACTCCAATTAGCATTCAAATTCTCTATTACTGTCTCTATTACAGATCCATTACAATCTATGTCTATAGGCATAAATTCGGCAAAGAGACAAGCGAAACTTAATGACGTAATATACAGCGAATTCGTATCTACCTTTGTTCCTTACGAAGTATGCAACCAACCCCACCAATTAATAATGAAATGGAGATTTGTAATATTTACGTAACAGTTTGCTGATTGGGCCATGCTGAGAAATTTATTAAGTACTGAATAAAACTTTCTTTTAATCAGCGTGTATGATATGATTGTTTCAGCTGATTATCAACGCCGATGATTTAAAAAAACAAAGAGAGTTTCATTATTTTATTTTCTTAATTTTTATTCCCAATTGAGGAGGAGCGGTGGATGTCTGTTTCAGAATTACAGTAATAGAATTATTTTCTACTGTTATCAACGTTGTTTTATGATACACTTGACAAACTGTTCTTGGTGCACATCTTTGAATTTCATAATTAGCAGAAAAGTTCCAAAGAGATCCGTATGATATACTACAAAAAATTAACATATGTATACAAATAACTAAAATGTTAAACATTTTGAATTTTCAAAATTATGCATTTTATGTTTAAACTTACAATGCAGTGTTAATTTAAGTACCCTTTCCCTCCCCCATCTCCAAAAAAGGATGTTGAAATTTATAGAATTTGCTACATTTTCTACTTCATCTGAAGTAGACTAAAGTTTACTAGTACTCGTAGTAGTGTAAAAAATCCCCTCCGCACCTAGGTACTGAAATCTTCTTAAGTTCCTTTTCAAAGATCCCTAACGACTGTTCATTTTTTTGAGGTACGTTGCAATTCAAAACAATGAACAACGTTATGCAATGATGCTCAAAACTTCATAACGTTAGCTGCAGTCAAAGTAGAACGTTAGTGAAGCCCCAAATTCTGCCATTCTCTAATAGAGTCGAACCCCATTATAGCGAACCCGGTATATAACGAACTCACAGGATATAACGAACGAAAATTTTGGTCCCGTCGTTTTCCTAATATACGTAATTTAATTAGTATTGTGTCAGTTTAACTTAATCGATTTTAGTCGATTAATTCCTTAATTATCATTTTTAATAGATTTTATCATTTTTTTAATAAATCATTGAATACACATTGCAACTAATGAGTTATATATTTTGTGAACTCTAGCATTTTTCTTAACGGTTCGGAAACAGCGAACCAACGGATAAAGCGAACAAAACCTTTGGTCCCTTGAAGTTCGTTATAACGGGGTTCCACTGTACTCCTCTGTCTACTTACTCTCAAAATTACTCTCGCACAAGGAATAAAATCTAAGCCTTTCTAAAATGAAGCACTTGACTGTTAAGCAATCTGAATTTGGTCACTGAACCTTTCAGCCCTATTATAAGTACATAACCCCTCACTCCTCAAAAAGAAGACAAAGATTAATTTTATCGTTCTACACCCTCATAAGTCCAACCAAATATTTAACAAGTTTATATTTTCCTTTATTTTATTACTCCAAAAGTTTAAATGTCTCAAGTAATGATGGAAACCAATCTTTCTCTACAGAGTTAAGTGATGCACATTTTAATTTCAATAATGCAATTCTAATATATAGTTGTATTCTTTGGATTTGATGATTGCATGAATCATTCTACCTCCAACAGAAACTCGCAACTCCTAATATACATAATTATCAATAGATTACATTTTTATCTTTGTTATGATCATGTTAAAATTTAAATAATAAATAACAAAAACTAGTGATTTTTCCCTCTTCATACCCTTATACATTCACGTCTATTACGGCGATCATTTCTAACGTATGAACCCCAGTTTTTAAAAAAAATTACAAAATGAAAAATTCCTTTTCGAAAAACTAGTTTTAAAAGAATTGGAATTAAAATAAAACTTACTATAAAAATTCCGTTCCGGAAATTGACTCATGTTTCTACTTTTAATGGATTATAATTAAAATCCTTCAGTATACTAGATAAAAAATGACTTGTCCATTTTACCGTGGTAAAAAGGAAACATATTAGCAGAAACAAATTAATATGCGATGAAAACGTGTGTGTGTGTGGGGGGGGGATTTTATTCTATAAATAAAGATTATATGATAAGTATACGGTAGACTCCCGTATAACGGATTAATATGTTGCGCATTGTATGAAATCGCGTTATAGGAAATCGTTTTGTACAGTAAAAATCTTGTATAACGCGATTGTGGAAAGGTAAAATGTTAGAATGACTATTATCGTGAAATTAATATATATGTGTAATAATAATGCCCCACTAATATTAATTGTCCTACATCTAACACGTATCCTAAATTTTCCACAATAAAGCACAGCCCTATTTCAAAAACGAAATCGGAAATCGAAATAACCTTATATTCCATTCAATGCACGAGCGGAGAAAGTTATTTTTAGAATTTCGTGATCTCGACCCCCTTTGAAGAATCATACGACTTTCGACTCGTATACCACATGATCAGGTAATAATTAAAATCTTTCAATATGCTAGATAAAAATGATACAATGCTTAGCAAATAGGAATATTTTTTTTTACGTCCTAACATTTGCATGCATAGGAATTAAAAGAATTCTAGCAGCAAAATCAGAAGTTACTCAGTATAAAAGGTGAGACAGAGGATTTTCGAGTAGTTGTTTTTTTTGCCTCGTTCGCTTGCCCTCTGGCTCTCGCGCGCTTTGCTTCATTACCTCCTTGCTCTACTGTCCGCGTACTACTCCCAACTATATTAGGATGCAATCGTGTTCGATACTCAAGCCCCGGCGGCTGGTGTATTAGCGTCCATGTCGTCAGTGTCAGTTTGTGCCAATTCGTTTTGTAGTGTACATCTCTTCCATGTCGCCGTCTTGAAGTTTAATTCCATGGAATAAATTAGTTCAGCACTTCAACGTGTTCTTGTGTTTACATCGAGTGTTTATTCTGTTCAATACTACCATCTCCTGTACCGGTTTGTTAAAAAAAATAGTACCACTCTGGCCTCGTCTACCCACTATGTGTATCATCTCCTCTACACTAAGTTAAAGCCCCTTTGTCTTTATATATATATATATATATATATATATATATGAGGCGTTGAAAGGCAAAGTGGTGTAAGTCACATTTTCAACTTTTTTCATTTGAGGGCAAATATGTAATCTCCATGTTCAAATTATAGTGCAATCGTAAATAGTTATTATTTGCAATATTGTAATAACTGTTATGAATTATAATTTGTTCAATTTATAGTGGAATTTTTTGTAGTTTTTACACCACCTGACTTACTGACTTACACCTTTCACCACCGCATATATATATATATATATATATATATATATATATATATATATATATATATATATATATATATATATCCCGTTAAAACTTTGCTTTTCCCGCGATATCCAACAGGTCATACGTTAACTACTTCGTCAAAATCATTAAAAACCTCGTGCGGCACAAAAATAAATGTATGCCCGGTGTTTAAAAGGGAAAATCCCGCATTTCATTCTATAGCACGTTATACGGGAATCGTGTTATACGAATAAATTCGTCGCATTTTTTTTTAACGCGTTGTATGAACGCGCTTTATACAGGAGTCTACTATACATTCCTTAAAGAAAATAACTCACTATATGAAAATTATTATTTAATAGCTCAAAAAATGAATAAAGTTAATTTTAATTACATTAAAGCTAGCCAGACTTATTGTATTCTTTCATGATAATACTTGCAGGAGAAATAAATTCCAGTGCCATTATAAGTCATTTTCCGTCACTTATAACGAACTGAATATTTGGTAAATATTACCTTAAACAACAAAATTCAGAAGATGTTCTGTTTCAAATAAACATTTTTGTAAAATAAGAATCTTTCTACCGGTATCATTTCGACAAAAACCGTCAGAATTTGACACTCTTCAAACTTTAATGTGAAATTTAAATTCTTTCATTAACACATCTTCCGCCAGTTCAAAAGTGAATTTTGTTTCTTCATTTTCTCGCCAGGTACCCCTTGCCTTTAATCTAACTTTTTGGAGAAATTTTCAATCGAAACTTCTTTCTTCTCACTAATGGAATCTTTGATCTTCTACCGAAAATTTTCTTCCGACTTCGGAATGTATGTTAATGATTCCCAGCGGAACCAATTCCGGAGGGAATGTAACAGGAACACGATTTTTGAACTATCTGCATTTCAATTAACAGTATAATGAGTGATGTATCATACTTTCGCGCGTAGATTTCTGATTAAAATTTGCAGATTTATTTCTCGATAAATTACTTCAGAATTCTAAATAAATATATATACCCTCTTATTTGTCGCCTCAAAATGTAATATCACGATAGGAGAAGAAGCATTTCTATAAATAAGTCTAATTTTATTATTCAGTTTTCATTCGATTTAAAAATAAATAAATAAATAAATAAAAATTGTAATTGAGTTTATCTTACCAAACTTTTGGAGCGTGTTAAATCGGTAAATAAAAGCAAAGCTTTTTGATACAAGCTGAATCAAATTATCTATACTAGGGATTGCAGAACTTAGTACCGGGAAAATAATGTAACTGAACACCCGTTTTCCATGGTTGTAGAACCGAGTATCCTATAGCACGAAATATACGATCGATATACCTTATAAACTTTAACATTTTTGGGATTTCCAAGTAATGCCACACCGATACTAGATAAGGAAGCAGCGGTGTTAAGATTCTTAGTTGAGTTTTAAACTCAGAAGGAATTTTATTTTAAATCTGTAAATAGTTAATAAGACTAAATATATAAATTTTATTTGACATTTGCTTTTACTAACGGCTGAACCCGCTCTGGCGAACTTACACACTTTTTCAAGTACATGCATTCGAAAATATGTATCGTCTAAAAAGTTATTTTTTGTTCTTACAGAAGAAAATATCGGAATCTTATAAATCTACATTTTTTCTCTATTAATTTTCTGTCAAAAACAAATCAAACAGTTATTTTAACAAAATAACAACAGTTATTTTATTCTCAATTATTCAGGAATGAATAATTTATTCATTTAATGTATAATCCATGCTATCACAAAAAGAAAAGATGAATTTGAAAAACTATATTCCCCTAGAGAAAGACTACATGGCTCAAAAACAAAGGAATTCAACAGTCTTTTTACGGATGAAAAACAGAAAATTTATGCAAGTTTTGTTGTTATTTTGATCAAACCCTATTTAAAACAGTTTGCGTGGTTATTTAAACATCTGAATAGTTCATATCAAATGGTTTAAAAGTATCATTTTTGGATAATCCGAGTTCACCGGTTTTTCCTGCCCACCAGGGAATTAATTAGTACGGATAATCGGGAATTCAGAGAATGGCGTCATACATATATTTTTATTTCTCCATGCAACTAAAATTAAACGATAACAATCAGAATCTTCCGCCCCTCATCTGAACTCTAAAGTTTTATATGCTCCGAGTTTCACTTTTTCATGGTGCCTCTTCATACATCGCGTTTAATACCAATCCAGATCGTAACTTATATTGTTAGTTAGTGTGATCAAATACAGGGAGGAAAGATCCATTGCATGAAAACATTCGATACCCTTTTTGGGGTAAAAACAAAACACACTCACGAAATATGTGTGGGACCATTTAGCATCGGTCCTCTCTTCTCCCATCGTTTCATGATAAATAGCCAATTTATTCGCCCACCATCAGAAATGAATCTACAGACGGTGAATCAATTACCTTCTGTAATGCATTAGTTTACGCTGAGTAAGCCAGCGTGATCATTTCTTTGCTCCTGGATATAAAAGTGGTTAATTCATTTTGACAGCGTGTGCAGATGGTGTATCAAATGTTAGAGTACCTGACAAATACTCGTATGCAGTTTTGCGTGTTCCGGGATAATCTGATTCAGTCTGACAGTTCTAAAAAAATGTAACTGAGGCACATGATATTGAAACAGACGCACAAAGGTATGTGTGCAGTAAATATCCATTACTACGCAAAGAATAAATACTCATTTCGCAGTTGTAACATCTGTCATTAGAATACATCAGAAATCATCGATTCTACGCCAAGGGTATAGACACATGTCAGTTGGTAAGAAATATGATGCAAAAATTTCGTGATTGTACTGACAAGAAAGAATAGCTACGTTTCGAAATTAATGAAAATAGGTTGTAACGATCGGGTGCCCGATCATATCTTCCGACGACATATCTTCCAATCTATGAACTTTATATCCTGCCGATGCTCCAACTTTATATCATGTCAGAGTAAAGTTGGACTGAAATCGCTATGATAATATTTTGCAACACAGGGGCTACAGGTCATGGGACCTAAGGCTTGGAACGGCAGCAAACATCAATGCCACTTTCGGGCTGTCGATTTGAAGAGGCCTTATTTTGGAAAGCCTTATATATTTCACAGCACATTATCCCCGATTTACCTACCTCCAACATGATACTGAACTTACAAATCTTATTTACTGCTTCTTTCTGACATGGATATTTGATATGTTTTCCAAACGATGCCTGACCGTTCTTTCTAACAGTCGAGTGCCAATGTATCGTTCGATTACCAAGTCAATTTCTCAACCGTCGGATCTATTATCTGTCTTATTAATGTATTTACTAATTACAATACTCGAGACTGAGAAAATCTCCGTTTGGTTAAACGACTGGTTTTGAGGGTGCACAACTCATCTTTTACTGCACACGGTTAAAATAATGGAGATTTTAAAGCCTACACTAAATAGATGCAAACAAAACGTGTCAACAGCGAAACTCAAATTCCTCAAAAGTTTTCCAATAAAAGGTGTCTCTCCTGAAACAGTTTGTGGATTTCGCTTTAACATTAGAAGTAGGGGATATTAATCAGTTAATCCCCAGCCCATTTTTTAAAAGCCCTATAAGAAATAATGTAAGTAACAATTTATTAAGGTACATAAATTATGCTAAAATGGATAATTTTGCACTATGAAAATGAAATTTGTTGCCTAATTCTGTTTTGTCTTTATATTCAGCTTATTTGAATGGCTTTTATTAGAGGATATTTAGTCCTTTCATTCGATTCAGCATATTTAGAAAACTGAATTCACATAAACAATCGGGTGCAGTTTGACTTAATCATTCATTTTGAAGATCTCAGACCTTTGCTATTGTAATAATTACAATGATTATGGAGATAACCATTTGTTTTCGTAACTAAAACAAGGAAACAAATATAAATTATGACAGAAGGAAAGTCCATTCAAAGTTAACATTTTTCTTCTCTTTTCGGGTATGTTTGCTAGATGTTTACTTTATCAAATCTGCATATCGTCCGCAGAATTTGAATATAAATGGCACATTCAGTGCAATAATTGAAAAACTTCGAAAATATTCTCGCAATTTTATTGGGCCTGCATAATAATATAATATGGGATGATGCATTAAATGTGAATGATGCATAAAAAAGCATGCAAATATATTTCATTTTAGGATGTCTCAGTTGCAACTACTGCAACTTATTGTTCACAGAACGTATGTGTTCCCCTTCGTCGCTAATCAGTGAGAGCTGTGACAGAGTGACCCGTTAGCCGACCAAAATGTGTCACCCTAACTCTCTGGAAACAGACTAGCCTCTGGAGACCAATTAGTTCCTTCTACTGGAGAACACTTTCACCCCCGACGCATTGTCCTTTTACATCTGATACCCCGTGCACTTAAAATTTCCTGGTTATTAGATATTACGGAAACGAATGGGTCTTTCACGGTTGGTCTCTACGGAGTTACACTAAATGCCCTTTGCCCTTTCGCGAATAATTTTATGTTACCAGCACTAGCAGGAGAATATTCATTTACAATTAGAATAATATGATCCCGCCAGCAATCTTTCCTTCTGATAAATAGCTAACGAATACAAAATTAAAACGCAGATTAAAACGTAGTGATTAAAGAAGAGAAAAGAAAAAGTATTTACTTCATCTGGAAATTATCATTAATTTCATCTGGAAAACTAAAACCTACTTTCTTGCCGCACTTATTTTACAAAGGGCTTTTATTTTCCAAGGTGACACGAAAAAAAGAAATTCAATAAGCTCCAGTTTCAAAAATATACATCTTCAGAGTACCAGGTAGCTTTAGACCCAGGTTTGCTCAAAAAAGTATACCGATTAATAAGTTGGAGGGTAATTCGAAAGAAATTCGAAATTCAGAATTTCTCTCAGTCATCCAGCCCATTTTGAAAAGAACAATCGTCTGCCTAGTACGCTAGAGATACGTATATTTTTATAATTGGGTTCATCACACATTTTGTCAGACTTCGGTTTGTATGTTACATTATTAAAAATTTCACTTTTGAATTTTCTTTTTTTATCACCGTCGCTTTCATAGAACACACGCTTAAATTTAACCCCCCCCCCCTCTCTCTTTCTTTACTTTTCTGCTCTTTAGCAACTTAATCTGTAGCATTTATCTTTCTATAAAAATTCTCAGAGTACCGCCTGCAAATGCTGTTTTCTAATACTTTAGAATTTGGCCTGTTCTGAGCTTTGAAAACACGGTATGCTATTAAACTAAGGTTTTCCTTTACTTCAATGCAACTCCTCAAATCTAGACTAGAAAAATAAAAAAGCAGATTTCTCCCTCGAAATCCAAGGGAACAACATTTTGTTAACGAGAAGTATGTGAAGAAGTCAAAGAAATCACATACTTAAATACTTAATAGACTATCAGATCAGACGTGCTGCTCGAGGATACTGTATATGCATGTGTGTATATATATATATATATATATATATATATATATATATATATATATATATATATATATATATATATATATATATATATAATATTATACAACTGTATAATAATTGTACATAAAGGTTGTAAATATTATATGCTTCTTGTGTTCTCATTTGATGAGCACGTAACATGACATTCGCTGCTCAAACTAGCGGTGGGATATCTGAAGCTTGCTCGTAACCCGAATTTTAGCTCGTAACTCGAAGCAAAAAATCTACTTGAATCGCCATCCGAAACCGAACAGCGTCCAACCTCTCTCACAGAGAAAAGCTTCAATTCCCTCCCCCACACTGGAACCCCCATGGGGTCTAGGAGATGGGATGACCTTGGTTAAAAATCAAAGAAAAATATTTAATTATTCAGTTCAGTCTTTCTCCTCCTCTTACATCAGCATCTTCAAGTCTGATCTGCAAGGTAAATGTTGTACATTACACTTAATAATACAAGTTTATTGCAGTGCGTTTTTATACAATGTTCATCCTTTATAAGCACATGTCTCTTATTTAAAAACATGTAGCAAAAAGTTGCGGTGTTTTGGAGGAGCCCGGAACGAATTAATGGCTTTTCTATTCATTTCAATAGGGAAAATTGATTCGAGATACGAGTATTTCGCGTTACGAGTTCCGTCATGGAACGAATTAAACTCGTAAGTCGAGGCACCACTGTATATATATATTATTCGGCATTAAAATAGTGCAAAATCAAGTTCATTAAAAAGGTAGAGTTACGAGAAAGATGTAATACAGATTAAATATTTAAACTTGGAACGCTGGCATAATGGTATTTGGTAATTTCATATAATCGTTTCTGAAACGAGAAAGCAAAGTTTTCAATCAATGATTTTCCTCTCTAAAGCCCGTTGCTAAATGGGAACAACGTGCTCTGAATTGAAATTTTATTAATATTTGTTAAGTTCCTTGGTCGTAGATTTAAAAGAAATTATCCTGTTTGGAAGCTAAATTTGACCCTTATTTTTTTCCTACATGACGCGTGTTTACCCTTAAACAGAAAAGACGACACTTTATTGTAAAAGAATTTGCACTCAAAGATGTAATCAGGTTAAAACTTTTGTACTACACAAAAAGATTTCTCCAAATAACGACTCATTTATACTTTACGCATGATTATTCGGTAAAATCTGAAAAAGTAGAGGAATAACTGATCATTTTTTTAAACACAATTTATTACATATTCGTTTTTAAATCGACAGCTGGTCAATCGATAAGGTAATTTCTACTTTATGCCGTAGCACACGCAACAGATATTAAGATATTTCTACACTGGCCCTAATTTAGGATATGTCTTTTGAAATATCATTGTCGAATGTCATCTGTCATAACAGATCATAAAAAAAAAGACTCGATTACTGACGATTCATGTTTCCCCCATCGTTATTTCGAGACGATGATATGCTTCAACTAAACTTTGTATGGTTACAATATCGTAGCACCCATGGAGATAAAATGCCTTACCCTGAACAGGTCCTCAATAACGACCGATCTATTTCCGGAGCGATACCTGTTATAGCTGATATTTCTATCCCATTCACACACATACCGGTCACGACAGATTTCCTATCGACCAACCAAAACATTGAAAAGTATGGATTTTCGGAGAATATGATCAGAGAAGAAACTTTTTACAATGAACTGTCAATTATAGGTATGTAAGTATACGTTTAATACTCCGTGTAATTTCAAGTTTGCGCCTGATAAGGACTTGGAGTGATTTGGTTCATTTTAACTTCAGCAATGCAATCTATGGCAAACAACCTACCCTCTTGAATCGATCTGCTCAGGACTGAGATACACGTAAGATTCTGTTAAATCCCTTTTACCGAAACACCCCGAATTTTCAGATTTTCCCACATGCAGATTGCAATTGATTGTATTCTAGTGCTAGCTAGGATCTTTTAGTAAGTAAAGAAATTTCACGAGGTGCATATTCGTAAAACGTGCGCTTATCTTATTAAAAAAAATCGACATTTAATTAGGTCTTCTTTATTAAAAGAAATATACATTTTTAACAAGAGGTAGAGGTATCAACGTCCTCATGAAGAGCCAGATATCTAATAAATTATCTTCCGCCGATTACATTATTTAATTAGAGAATCAACCCCCGCGATGTGAGAATGTTATTCTTTACATTTTTTCATCATTTCAGCGCAAGAGTCCGGGCCTTTTTATCGCATGGGCAAATCGGGACTTTGCCCAGGGCCCCCTGATGCTATGGAGCCCCAAAACTCCCTTCGTATATGCACCTAGTACTTCTAATAGTATGGATGCAGTACTTCTAATAGCCCATGGATAATAGCCCTAGTACTTCTAATAGCCCATGGATAGTTCTTATTTTTATAAATGTTTGTAAGGGGGGGGGGGGGCCCAAATCGCATCTTCCCATGGGCCCCCAGCGTTCATAATCGGGCCCTGGTGCGAGTCTCTATTTTTCAAGGAGATTTGTGATTTGTTTCCTAATTGTCTATTGGTCGAATAATGGCTGAATGACTATTCAGTATCAAAATCTGCGTTTTCAAGTCCCTGTGTTGGCAAAGATGTTTGCAGCCATTTAGAATCAGTTTTAAATTGTCAGACCCCGTCTAATTAACCCCCGTGTAGAAAAAAAATGACCGTAGCCGCTCTCAACCAGTCAACCTAACGACATATTTACGTTCTTTCAAACGGTTGCTACTGTAAAGACGCAATGCTACGGCCAAATCTCAAACTTTGAATCTACTCGCCTGAAGATCAGAGCATTATACAAATATGCTACCCTCGCCTCGTTAAAAAAAATTAAATTTTTGAGTCGTTCGGAACAAGATTTATATCACAACGTTCAAATTTTATACATAAAATGTGCACAAGAATGAGTAAGTACACCCTCATGACATATTGAGGCAGGTAGGTTGATTGTCTGGTTGATTAGGAAGCGTAATGAGGACAGTTTGATTGGTTTTCTTCCCGAGAGTTAAAAAGACGGGAACTACAACGTAAAGCCGATTCCAAACAGACCACAAACATATATGCCAATTACGGGCCTGCAGACTCTCCCATCTACATGAATACATACGTATAATAATAGAACACACTGAAGATATTCCTCAAAGACTTGGTATTAAATAGATGAGATTTCTACTTCCTTCATCTAGAAAATACAGCATTTATTTCTAAACAATGCTTAGTATAAATGTCTGTATGAATATAAGTAGTTAACATTTTATATTCATACAAATGGACAGTTAATCAACCTAACGATATATTTACTTTCATTGAAACGGTCGCTACTGTAACAATGAACTGCTACGGTCAAATCTCAAAATTTGAGTAAGTGTGTGTGTGTGTTTGTGTGTCGAACCTCGATCGATCATTCCCTGAATCATCATTTTCCCGTATGTATCGTTTACTTCATCCAGTCACGATGATAAGATTTCTTTGTTATGTTCCCGCATTGATCGTTGAGGGAAATATGCCCATTTGGAAACGATAGATCGAGGTTCCACTATATATATATATATAATGGATATTTCATGTATTATAAAACTGTTTTCGAGGGAATATCCTGCATAACTCAAACGTTCATTAGATGATTTTATGATATTTTGGGGAAGTTAAAATATACAGTAAGTTACATAAATAGACCTCAAATATGATTATAGCTCATAAATATATTTATATAAAAAAATTCATCAATCAATTTTTTCTACTACAATCTCTGATTCATTGCACGCACTTTTTTTTTACTTTTACAGAGAGAAATCACTAAAATGCTACCTTTTATTGGGGGGGGGGGTGGAGGATTTTAACAATTTTCCTAAAATTAATGAAAGTTTCCTCAATTTTTATTCAAGTTTCCTTTGGTCTTATTGCTGTCCAAAATCTCTTCTCTTTCTCTTTTTCAATCCTCTTTAAAATTCTTTGAATTTTGAACATTTTTTCCTGGTGCGTATTAATGATCGTTCTTTCTTAGCATCAGTTTTTTTTTTTTTTTTTACAAAGGTTTGGCCAGATTAATATGAAATCCCAGCTTAATAGTCACCTTTGAAGCGATAGTAGCATTTCTTTGCAAACAAACAACCTGTCACACTGTCATAACCCATCGTGAATTCGCCCAACAAACGCACAGCCAGTTCAAAGCCACTAAACAACAGTTATTGAGAATTCTCTTGTTTGCCGATATGATGCATGTTCACGATATATCACGATTTTGCTATTTATGAGCTTTGATGAATGCTGTGTCACGAAACCGATATAAAAGCAAGAAATAATAAAACAGGGTAATTTTTTTTTTTCTCAACCGCGCATGAAACTTATAATTTCCGCGGAAACATCGTGCAGACATGTTTGTTTCATTATCGTCATTCTCGTCATCGGGACTTTTACGTAAATTATACTTGTAAATCACGTGTTGCTATGAATATTAAAGACCGCAATTTGTTCATAATAACGAAAATCATCTCCATGCGTAATGTAATTCCTTTTTGTGAATGTGCGTAAACAAGCTTCAGTGGCGAATAAAACCTCCATTCATTACCGATCTCGTTTAATTAATACCTTTTATGCAAGTGTCTAACATTTAAAAGATAACTAAGCTATAAGTGTCCTCTTGAGTAAGCAAAAAAGTATTTTCAGTAGTTGCAATACTTACCTTATATAAATACAGAAAGTGTAATTAATTACTAAATGAGTTTTCAATAAGAAATATTCTTCTAAGTTTGCACTCATATTTGGACGATTAATTTCAATTTTCTTTTAACATTTTGCTTTTAGGGGTCTAATAGCGTACGCAGTTTCATATTATGCAGTCTTCTGTGCCCGTTCAACACGACCACCAGCTTAAATACCGCTCAATAAGTACCCATGTGTGCAATATTTTTTGGTTTATTGACTATTAGACTCCACATCTATAAGAATAATCTTTAGTAAAAGAAATTCATGAAAATGGACCACTCCAAATCATATGACCAAATAGTATGTTAGAAATGAATTACAGTCCATTAAACCAAACATCCTGGTTAACGAAATTTAATTTATCAGAAAATAGTACCATAGCCGCAAAAGACATTACAAACTCAATTTCTGGTCTGTTTGATAATTGGAAAGAAAAAAATGTAAGAATAGAAACATGAGGTATCCAGTGATCTATACAACCAAAAACTACCAAAAAAATAACTGTAAACAAAGAGAGGTAAACTGACTCTGTAAAATGTTGCTATAAATCACGATAGAAACCAAAGAAAGGTCAGTTCACGTGAGTAAACGGCCCGTGAGTAATGTATATGTAACTTGTAATTTTGTACCTACACACACACACACACACATATATATATATATATATATACATATATATATATATATATATATATATATATATATATATATATATATATATATATATATATATATATATATATACATACATACACACACACTTCTACATATGATAGCATAGTAATGCCTTTCTTTATTTTATTAACGTATTTTATATATCTATGTACACATTAAAAACATAATTACTCAATACATATTAATTTAAGTTCTTGCAGTTTATTTTCCACGAATAAGAGGGAGGGATGAAATAACATCAGTTCTGTCCTTACCTGCGAAAAAGATATTAAAAGTGTTTGGGGTTTACCACTTAGACTCTGTAATTTTTCATTATAGAAGGGCTCATCCAAGTCTGCCGTATGGCCGTCAAAGAATCAAGAGACCGAACAAAAGAAAAGGTAAAATATTTAGATTGTTGCAAACACCATACTTTTCTACTCGCTTCATATTTCTGGCTCGTATGCGCACGGGACGTCACATAAATGCAATATGTGAGAGCACGATTAATCCTAGATACCGCTCGGCTTATACGTCCAGGAAAAGAACTTTTCTTCCCACCCCCGTCCCTTCATTCTCCCGATTTCCTGCCCTTGTCTCCTTTCATTAATCACTGGTTCCGGTGCTCTCATAAGGAATTCCTTCTTCTCCAAGAACGCTCCATTCCACCACCCCCTGACCTCGTCATTCCTGATGGCTTCCCGAATCCGGAAATAATGTTACACCAGAGAAATTATAAGCCTCCGCTTTATTTGGGAGAAATGAAAATGTATCAAAAGAACGGGATTCTTCGCTTACTTTTTTTTCCCTACTATATATAGGTAAGACGTCTTCCAGCAGTTTCGAGAAATGAATGATGTAAACCGAGGACAAATAAAAGGGAAACTCGAATGACGTCATGTCTAGATAGCGAGTTTTTATTGAGAGTAATATTTAAAGTTGTTTTAAATGAAATCGTGTAAATTTTGGTATTGAAAGTACGCTGATCTTATGTACAGGAACTTATAATAGTGAAAGCCTTAATAGTAAATGTGTCATATCGTTGATATATCTGTGTTTGCAGCGAAAAGAGTTAATTCCAAAGTCGTAGTTTTGAGAAAACCGGGATTGAAAAAAAAAACAGCTTTTGTAAAGTCAGTTTTTTTAAGTTTAATTTTTAGTTAGTGGCGGCCCAGTGGTACAGCGCGCTGGTTTTCGGTGCTGAGGGTGCTCGGATCAAATCCTGGCGTCGCTCCACGAAAAATGCCTCCGTTCATGTCGTCCCTTGATAGGGGGTAATGCTGTCCGCCTATATGGTGCCCCCACAATAAAATGGGCAGTAAAAATTGCGGCTTGTATAGGCGAATGTCTGGCGACAAGTGCCTCCGCATTGGGGAAAAAAACTTTTTTTAGTTATTTTTTTAAAAGTATTTTTTCCCAATTTTATTTTTGTTGAGTAAAGAGTCCCTTTTTAAGTCCTTGATTGGTACATAACCCCTTTAACACTTACCTGTTTGTGTTTTGTTTCACATACCCCAAATTTTCCCTGGTGAATATTTTTATTTAGGACTGGAATTGGACTCAGCTTTCTGCACCATGCAGTAGCCCTTGATTTTTCAAACATGCCTGGTTTGATAACTCATTTTAGCCCATTTTGGACATAACACCCTTTGCACAGCAAACACTGTACAATGTAGAAAATAACGATCCGCTAAACATCACTGGAATTTCAAATTTCCAAAACAGCCAGCCTTCGCTTTCAGAGGGTGAATCTTTTACCTCCCTATCTATATTCACTTGTTTGGTGCCTTAATTTTCTATATAGTGATTCCCTATATAATTGAATGAAATTAAATAGTTCGCATAAATTTACTGACAACATTTTTCAGTTAATAGGACAAAATTTTCCATATTTTCTCTTATAAACAGTATTATTTCCCCACAAAAATATTTAAATGTAAACACATGCAATTTGAATATTTCATTTTTATCCCCAGAAATCGCTTCGGTTCATGCACTATTTACTTCTGCTCTCCAATTACTAGCAAAACTAACTTTTTTTTTCCACTATATTTGCTCATCTTTGATCTCCCTTGCATTTTAGCACTCGATGAAATATCAAATATTTATTTCTATAACGAGCATCTTCTGCGATGGCTTAGCGTCTGATATTTTACTGGGAAATGGAAACCCGGAAGTACGCATATTTGTTATATGCTATTAGAGAAGAGCAAATAGGAATATCTCCTAAAGATTAAAAAAAAAAAATTCCTTATGCGGTTAAACAGTAAAGTTTACAATTGTAATTCTTCGAAAAAATATTATTGAATAAATAATATATATGAATCTATTTAAAACACATACATAGCTATACAGCATATAGCATGTGGCCAGTTCAAAAAATTGATTGCGTCTAAAATCGAACATTTTATGTAAATTTCCCTTTAGTATATTTCACTCGAGTATGAAAATATCTCTCTTCTCAGAAAACAGAGTTATAGTAAAATCCTTCTGCAACTTTTCAAAATGAATTTATCAGCAAATTCTCAGCATTCATCTTTATTGTGGCACATCGAAGTACGATTACACCAACGACCACGATCCCCATTGTTTTGGCCTAGTAATAAAATTTCTATTCTATACAGAAATTTTACTACCTGCTTCACTTAATGTCTAGGAAAATATGCCAAAGAGAATAAAGGTGCAAAATTGTCACCGGTTTTAGATTTATTGGTCTAGACAAAGGATGGCAAAAGTTATAAAATCAAATGACCACAAGAGATAATATTTATTTTTCTGTAACGAAAAATAGTGGGAAAGCTTTGCAGCCTAAAATGTTTTAAACTTTAGAGATTTCCCGTTTACTCCCCGGCGGAAAAGCCGCTATAGATCCCATTTCAAAACGCCCTAATAATTAGGTGTCTCTATTTTCAGACCCTATTTTTAACGCTATGAAATTTCGAACATGTTAGAATAGTCACCCAAAATTCGATACTTTATATTACCTATCAAATGCAAACATAAATTCTAGATCTTATTCTCATGAACACTGCAAGAATCCCACTTATTCTAGTTGTCACAATTAGTTTAAAGATCTGTAGTCAAGACGCAATAAAATCCGGATTGACTGAGCAAATTACTCTTAATGTGCGCGTGAACACGAAAGCGCAGATAATTTTAAAAATGTTCATTTACACAATATAAAAAATTGTACATTCAACGGTTTTGAAAGAAATATGGGCAATTAAATAGTCAAATGGCCTTTTATTAAAATAATAACAACAATTACTGCATTGATTTTCAGGTTTTCTTTCGTTAGAAATATGTTAATTCCATTATTTACGGGACGTAGTGACACTGTTTCGGACAAAATGTAATTATTTTTTCTGAACAATGTCTTTATTGATGCATGAATAATTCGCAAAACAGATAATCAGCTTAATGGAGAGCTAATTTTATAAAAGAAAATCACTTAAATTTTATTTTTGTGATATGCACTGATATATATTCCACAACTTTAAAAGTTGAATATGCGTGCATGGCGCCTTTTTATTTCTTCTAAAGCGAAGACTTTTAATTTTTGCGGCATTATCCAATATCCAATTCATAGCCAACACAATTTAATAATTTAACACAAAATTACATTAAAACACGGTAATACATCCTTTATCGGTAATATATATATATATATATATATATATATATATATATATATATATATATATATATATAAATTCATTTTTTCATATTACAGTGGAATCTCGATCTATCGTTTTTCAGGGGACCGACTAAATTGAACGATAAATGCGGGAAAACGATAGATGCGGGAATATAACAAAGCAATATGATCGTCGCGACTGGGTGAAATAAACAATACATACGGGAAAACGATGCTTCGGAGAACCATCGATCGAGATTCCACTGTATATCCAAATTACAAACCTGGAAAACATTTGGATTTGAGCTATAATTTGACATCTGTACTTCCGACTGATTCAACAGAACGTTTTTATTGTAAACGTCAAATCAGTCGCTTAGTTCTTTCAACTCTGTAAGTCAGGTATTTTTTTAAACACTACTTTTTTTAAAACACTACTTGCTATCCTTCACACTAACCAAAGGCTAAAGGAGGCAGGGACATGCAATTCAGAGCCATAAACACCCGTCACAACCGTAAGATTTTCGTTATCTAAAATTTAATTAAAAAAAAGCCTTCGAATCATCTCTTAGGAGCTGCCACTAATTTATAAATAATTGGGGGAAAATAAAACCTTCTTACTAACTAGATGCTAACTGGTGGAAAAAGTAATATAATTTATTCAGACGAAAACACTAATTGATGTGAAACCTAAAATGGTTCAGAACTCAAATCAAGATCGTTAAGCAGATTACCGGGTATGTTTAAAAAGAGTTTTGTTAAAAGAGTTTAGTAATTATAATCCATGCATTTATTAAACGAGGAAAGAAGAAAGCGAATAACATAACTAATCGCAAGATATTCTTAAACTTTTTTTCGCCTTTTTTGTCATAATCATGGTTTCCCGGGCATAAAAGTTGAAAATCACAACCATTTGTAATTTTGATCATTTGCTTCAGTGCCACAATGTGTTGGATGATTAATATGAAGTAAAAACTGCTCCATTTTATTCTTTTCAATTCGTGGGTCGGGAATGTGACAGTCATCATAAAATTTATGGAACGATTGCTATACATTTCAGAAAACACTCTCCGACTATAATATATGGGATACTGCCCTAAAAGACGAATTCTGTGCCTAACAGACGTCGAATAGGGGAGCGAGTCACCTTAAGAGATTTAATAGATTTTCAGTATTTGGTGAAAAAATAATGGGAAGAAAATAGAAATGTGCGAAAGAGAACCGTTATATAGGCAAATATTAACTAGACCTGCATTTCAGTACATGAATTTCTCTGATTTTTCTTTACTGCTGCCATGACTCCGTAGTAAAGTATGTATGTCCATGGTAATATCATTGATAAACGATTATATTATATCGTTGACTTTTCCACTTCAACTTCTCTTGTGATTACTTGTGATGATATTTAAACAATTGGAATTTTAAAAATAAATTCTGTAGTCTGATCTCGTCACGCGGTTGGAAGATTTTTTACCAATGCAGCGGGTACTTATCGCTGGGCCATTCGGCCTCATACACCGGAAGTTTTAATTACTTCTTTATTACGTTGCTCCCTATAAGAAGACAGCCCATAAATACCCATGGAAATAACCATGAGCAGGAATACCCCGGGATTCGAAGCCTTGTCTGTCCGTTGGTAGAGTCGTTAGTCTTCATGAAGTAGTGAATATTTAATATTACATATCAAATAACACAAATTGTAATTCCAGTGAAATTTATCCTTGATTTAACGTACTCGCAGATACCGAATCAAATCAGCCTGCGCTCTGAAGTAGAGAGACAAATTTTACCTTACAATGCTTGGCGATCGAATGCTACATCTGCGATTCCAAATACCTATGATGAAAAATAGAAATTTTTGAGAAAAGTAATGTAGCTGTACATAAAACTAAGCCATTGTAATTCTTGGGTGAGAATTCGCGTCAAATGGAAATAATCAGATATGCTAGAGTAATGCTATAACGGGTAGAGGCCCTAGAATTTTAGTGAGAAAATATGTTTTAGCGTTTTATGAAAATTGAGATTTATAATAACAGATAGGAATTATTCTTATATGGCAAGGAAAATATAAAAGGATAGCTTGTAATTTTGATCTAATGTTTATGTATAAATAAATAATACACTAAAAATACTACACTTTACACCCTCCACTCAGAACATTTTTTTTTGTTACGCATATTGCTTATTCAACAACGTCTAGAAAGACATTAATTTCCTTCACCCAAATAAAGAAAAACTGTAACCGGCACTAATAGTCCTGACATCAAATACTAATAGAGCAGACTTCCAAGATTTTCTGTCCTCCATTTATTTCCACGTTTTATTGTGACTTGACAAAGCATCAAGCCGAATGTCATATCTTATTAAGAATACACGGAAAGAGTTGATCTGCCATTTTTCTTGCCCCCGTGTGCTGTAGTTTATTATACACACACAACGCGTCACATATCTTTCTTTCTTCTCTCTCTCTTTAAATCTCCTCTTTTATTTTTTCTCATTCGATCCAGAAGGATGTTTGTTCCATCTATCACTCATTTCCTAGTGGCCGCGGCAGTTGGAGGTCTGAAAAGAAACTTATTTCTGAGTTTCCTTGTCTTTTTTTTATTTTCGTTTGCGCTGGTCGTTTTTTCATTAATCACGACGTTTGTAAATGGTCAAAAAAAAAAAAATAGAATAAAAAAATATAATTTTTCTTCGGTAAAGTTCGGACCACCCTCATTTTTGTTCTTTTTGGTATCGAAGCGGGTAGCGAATTTCATTTCTAAAGAATGTTCTTCTAGGAATATATTTAACTGGTTATTTCTTTAATTATCCAGTCGTTATATTCAACTTTTATGGATTCGTAATGAAGACGTTTAGAATGATTCACGTATATTTTTTGTATACAAAAGCAGCTGATTGGTCACTTTTGTATTCAGAGATTATTTATCACATACATACATCAGAAATAAATGTTGATAGATATACATGCTTCAGTAGTGCATGAAAGAGCATTTAGGCATGATTTGCATGACAGGTGCAAGCAACTGATGCAATAAACATGCAATTTTAACATCATTACGCGGAAGTAGTGATTAACTAAGGCCCGTTAATCAGCACTTTTGAAGGCAAATATATGGCAGTAGCAGAAACTAAATTACTGATTGATTAGTTGGATGATTGGTTGATTCACTGGGGGCGCTATGGTCACCTTCAATTGATGAAATGAAACTTAAATCTTATTTTGGTGACCAAATTAAGTCATGTTATTAGTAAACTCCAATTCAGTGAGCGTGTCGTTCATTTTATGTCCTGTTTGCATTTTAATATTGAGTATTACAAGTTTAGGAAAAGTCCCTTACAGTATAGAATTTAACAGGGATAAATCGCCACAACGAAAAAAAATTCAAGTTATTTATAAATGCTAAGGTTTGTTCCATAAATGCTTTGAAAATATTCTATACATGTATGTCTAACTTTTCAATGTAAATAAGTTTCGGAGAATAAAATCGAAAATATTTCTGTCTAAAAATTTTTCCCACATAAAGCCAATTGCAATTCATTCTGCGCAAATTATGCGAATTAAAATGATCACTTACTTAACATCCAGATAATACATTATTATGGTAAATAGGTAGTTGTATCCCTTAATTGTATCCTTACCATGTATTTTATCAGATCGGGATACAAAACAATATTAAAAATGGTTTCTTCATTTAAATTTTTCCTTATCCTTTCTCATGATCATTTTTTACCACTATAACCCGCTGACGTCTTCACTCATAGGAAATTTTTGCTTGAAACGCAATATTATTTATTGAAGATATGAAGAATTTTAAACCGAATTTTGTACCGAATTTACTAACCACGATAAAATTGTAAGAAACGTATTTAGATCACAAAAAAGTGGCATCATTATCGTATCAAGCATCCTTCAAACAAGTACTACCGAGTACTGTTCGGGTGTGTTACAAGGAAAACCCATAATGAGGGTGAAATCTAGTGTCCATAGCTATTGAGAACGAGGAAGATGACTGTCATCATATCTGAAGTAGTAAAATTATCAATTAATTCATAGCGTACATACAAGCACAAAGATCTAAATATATTTTTAAGACGCTAAATATATTTTTATGATGCGTCTTAAAAATATATTTCGATCTTTGTGCTTGTATGTACGCTATGAATTAATTGATAATGATAATATATTTATTGAAGATATGGCGACTTTTTAATTGCTCAGAATTTACTAACCAAGATAAAATTTTAAGAAACGCATTATAGATCACAAAATGTGGCATCATTACCGTATAAAGCAGCCTTGAAACAAGGATTACCGAGTACTTTTCGGGTGTGTTATAAGGAAAACACATAACGAGGGTGAAATCTAGTGTCCATAGCTATTGAGAACGAGGAAGATGACTGTCATCATATCTGAAGTAGTTAAATTATCAATTAATTCATAGCGTACATACAAGCACAAAGATCTAAATATATTTTTAAGACGCATCACACTACTAGCGTCGAACTTCTCTAAAACTTTGTTAGTATCATGTCGAGTAACCTAGAGCACACGTAATACCGTCATTATTTTTAAATTCTCTTACCTAAAGGCAGACATACTCCGTTACGTTTAGGATGATTAATGAAAGAAAAGATTACTGTTTCTCTAAGATAACAAAAAGAAAAACAAACTAGATCTGAAGTTGCAGACGAAAAGAAAATTATGCTCGACGTAAAATTAATTTCAAATATCCTTCACTGGGTGTTATTATCAGCTGAAGCAAACGAGTTTCTCGAGCCATAATTCTAAGAAAGAATTCTTTTTTTCCCCTTTTCTTCCCTTCCTATCTCTAACCTCGTTCCCCGCAATAAAATCTAATCATTTTCTAGAAGGAAGTTTTACACTTCGCGAATTGCAAAAGGAATGAAACTTCCCTCTCTGCGAAAATTGAATGTTCTATTGAAGAACAGTTTGGGTGTAATTTCATCTAAATTCGAACAGCTCCGTCTGGAAGAAAACACGTTCTTGAAAAAAAAAAGTTCTGCATCCGTGGGATGGCATCGCGCGGTGATCCCGCAAACCCAAATAAATCCGACCAGATATTGCCTTTCAACTATTTCTTAGTGTTTAAGGTTGGAGAACTGCATCCTGGGGGCAAAAATATTCAGTCTGTCTTAAATTTTCTCGAATAGTTTTCCCTTAAACATTCCAGAAGTCATATACAAATAAAGTAGAAGATTATCGGCTTTTTCGCAGGGCCTTTGAAAGCCTTACAATGTAGATAAGTTGAACTGAAATAGATAGATTATTTGCTTCAAGAACTAGAATTGAGAAAACCGACGGGTTTGTAAAATATTTATTATATAAATTTAACATTGAAAATACATCTCGTACAAATTAAATAGCAAAAATATCCAAAATTACGACGCAAAAAACTTAACGAATACAGAAGAATTCTTTTTGTATCTGCTACTCTTCGGACGATGGCCGAATGACTAGGGCTCTGGCATTCGGTACGAAAGTCTGTGGTTTCGAATCTCACTCTTGGCATGGACGTTTGTAGCCCTTCGGAATCAGTTTTAAGTAGTAGGTCCCGGTCAAATTAGCCCTCGTGTAGGAAAAATTGACCGTAGCACTCCTAACCAAACCCAAACCCCCTAGCTGCTACTCCCGTAACGGATCATCGTGGTTGCCAGGCAACTTCTTCAAAATGTGAAACACAAATATTTTTAAATATCGTTTGCAGCGGGATTCGGCTGCAGACTTGCGATCGCTACAGATTAATTGTACAACCCGTAGGAATTTATATTTTAAATTCAAATTATATTATTTCTAGAGCGACTGAGTATATCAGTAAAATAGCGCAGAATTTTTTAATAAATGTGCAGTTAAATTTAAAAAATTTGACCCCACTGTATTAAAGAAACACACAAAATCTTTCCACACAAAATCTTGCCCACTGCAAGAAAATACTAAAGCGTTACACCTGGGATTGTTAGGTAGGTTATCTATCCTAATAATAGCACAGATCTATCTCTCTATCTGGAACGCTTCCGGAGCGACCGCTTCATAAATATATCAGTCTATGGCATCCATTTTGTTTTATGAGTTAGGCTTAACAAGTTAAAAGTAAAGTTAAAAAAGATTAGTCGCTATCTAAACCCAAATAATTTATTAGAAACAACGTAATAACAAAGTAACTTTATTTCGATTTTTAGACTGCTTTAATAAACGGTTATGACAGTTTCAAAACAGTCTCGCCACCGTTTAAAACTGTTCTCAGCATAAAATATCCTTTCATTGCAACGCATTTTCGTTGTGGTATTCATATTCATTAGAAAATTATCTCTTTTTCGCCACCTTTCGAGTTATTATAGTGTTTCATTTAAATTAATAAGAAGTATTCATTTTATATACTCAGAACTTAAAAATGTAAGCACGAGAGAGTCCTTCATTCATCGTCGTTAATTTAAGAAAAATTGAATTAGAGAATCTTTTTCACAGTAAAACAGTTTTTCATTATATTTTTTAATATATATATATTTATATTTTAACCATATAATAAATATATATATTTTAACCAGATATTACAATAATGTCAAATTTAGTATTTTCGGAAAGTTGCAAACTCGACGCATGCGTAGTGATATGTTCAAAACTGCCTGTACGGTAGCGTGCTTTTCAAAGCGAATACCTAACATAAACGCAACGTTTTCTTAAATGTTTAAAAGTGTTTAATTGAATATTTCTAAATTGCCAACACACGTGACTTTCATGTGCTCACATGTGGCTTTCATGTGAATTTACGTAAAGCATTCTATTACGACGATAATGTTTTTAATTTCCGTTTATTATTGCATTTTTAATATTACTTTAAATAGTACTTTATAACGATTTGTGTTCGATTTCTTATTTTTAATATTACTTTTAATATATATATATATATATATATATATATATATTTATTATATAAAAGAGCTTGTCTGTTTGTTTGCCCGCTATAGAATCATAGACTGTTTCACCCACCGGGACCAAATTCGGCACAGTTAATGTATAGGACCCGAGAAACTCAGCGCAGCAAAAACGAAGTTTTAGGCTCAATTAGTTTTTTAAAATTAAAATGATTTTTTGTGACCGTAAGAGGTGCGCGTAACCCCTGTGGATACAGACCATTCCCCACAACATGTTATCAGTGAAATCCGAAACCTATCCCCCATTACCAAACCCTCTTGGGGTTGGTAATAACCATGAAGCTACAGAGCTTCATGGAAATAAACTTTGGCCCTGCCTAACTGACTGACTGACTGACAGATAACGCACAGTCCAAACCGTTGGACATATAGAGCTGAAATTTTGCATGGTGATTCTTCTATAGTGGAGTCTATAGTGGAGGGTTGCGCTGATAAAGATTTTTGAAAAATTCTTCTTCGATTATTTTAAATTAAATTTTTAAGCTGTTTTTCTAATTTTTTTAAGTTTGCATTTAAAATGATAATCCGAGGGTTATAAAATTTATATCACGAGAAAGATCCTAAAAATTCCTTTAAAACGAAATCTTTTTCGAATCTTTATGTCCCTTTTATGATTTTTGGTGAATTTTTAAACATTAATTTTTAGAATTTAATTTATGAAATGCTGATCACGTGTTTTCTTTTCTTTTTGTGATACTTTAAATTAATTTTGCGTCACGTGCATAACAACGAAATAAATTGACAAAAGAAATATTAAAATACGGTAAAAGATAAAATTTAACTACTAGACTAACTGAGATGAGAGTTTTTTAAGAATGCAGTTCAAATTAGTGTGCTTTAACACAACTTTCCCGGCTCTGCTTTGTGTCCTTTGTTATTTGCAGTTTTTCTCATCGCTTGAACCGATTTACAATTAGCTTTTTCTACGTTTTTGGCCTTAGGAAAATTAAAAACCGAATTACAATTCGCTTTTTCAATGGTTTTTGGCCTTGGGAAAAATTAAAAACCGATGAGGTTTTGGGCCTGTCGACAATAAAAAACCGAATCACCAAAGTAAGGAAAATAGGCTTCATGCGGAATCCCGAATTACTTTGAATAAATAAAGGGGATAATGCATCTTGCACTTTACCTCTTGGGTGATGTGGAAAAAACTGAGCTTTTAAGGGAAAAATAAATAATAAAGGCAAATGTAAATTATAAAACTTATTTCTAATTAAACAGTGGATCAAACAAATCTAATTAAATCTAATTAAACGGTATCTAACAAATATAATTAAACAGTGAACATCCAAACGTGCGAATCACACAACACTGTAATATTAATTCTCAATAAAATCACACGTATAATCAGGCGAAGGTCCGCAGTCTCAAAGTTTCTTTCTTTCTTATTGTTTGTATATCATTTCATAGAAACGCGCTAAGCGCAATCTGTTTAGCCAGATGAACATGAAGAGCGGGGGGTTCAGCCCAGTATTCTTTTGATGGAATGCATCAAAAATTTTATATCTATATATCTACCCGGGCAACGCCGGGCAACAATGAAGAAAATATTCAAATTGAATCTAATAGAACATTCTAAAGAATAAAGTACAGTTAATATAGTACAGTTTGAGGAACATTTCTTTTACTGTATTTTAATATTTTTTTGGACTGCCGCATTAGGAAGAAAAAAAAAAAATTTTTTGTCTATTTAGTTGTTACGCACGTGACGCAAAATTAGTTTAAAGTATCACAAAAAGAAAAGAAACCACGTGATCAACATTTAATAAATTAAATTCTAAAAATTAATCTTTAAAAATTCATGGAGGTAAAGATTGGAAAAAGATTTCCTTTTAAAGGAATTTTTAGGTTCTTTTTTGTGGTATAAATTTTATAACCCTCGGATTATCATTTTAAATGCAAACTTTAAAGAATATTACAAAAACAGCTTAAAATTTAACTTAAAAAATCTATGAAGAATTTTTCAAAAATCTCTCTTAGTGCACCCCTACACTATAAGAAGAATCGCCACGCAAAATTTCATCCCTTTGGTTCCAGCGGTTTGGTCTGTGCGTTATATGTCAGTCAGTCAGTCAGTCCGTTACGGAACTGTTTTATATATACAGATTATACTTTCCTCTCGAACAGAATACGTATATAAAAATATTTTTCAACTTGTAACATCTTTAAATGAAAAATACCGAAAACCTCAATGGTTTATATTCGGCACGTGTTTATTTATGAATTAAAATTATGAAACAACTAAGTTAAATTTTTTGTATTAATTATTTAGCGTTACTGGAAAATTTACTTACAGCGCAATATAATGCATTTAAAATGAATGTTGACGAAAGTCCCATTTCCTAAAAGCGTCGTAAGGCCAATGAACGGAAATGTAGATGGCTTTCAAGACAAAGTCAGGAATCGCCAAACCGAATACGTGCAACAGACTGTTAACAGACAGAATTTAATATTTTATAATTCATACATGTCATAGAATTAAGTAAAGTTATGCTATTATGTAGAGTTCAGATTTTATTTAAATTTAAAAAAATTGCATCTTAAATGGATCATAATAGTACTGATATTGCATAATTTTAAATAATTAAAAATGTGTATAAATTAAATAAAAGAAAGTAGAGAAGCTATTAAGTATACAAATAATATTGACTTTGCAGATGTAAATTGATAAAAATTTAAATTAACACGTCATTTTTGACGGGCTAACCACTAGTAAGATATAAGAGTTACAAACATTTCTTATTATTACAACACTGCATACAAAACGTAAAGTTCGTTTCGGATTTTCATGTCCCTCAATTTAAAATCCAACGAATCATCCTAGAAAATTCAACGCGACAAGGAATGGTAATCTTTGAGTTTGACACCTCGGACCCCCAGACCATTAAGGTCTATCGTCCATGATACACCTGAAGACCAGTCACTACGTAGCAAGAGCCTGAATACGCAGTAGAGGGTTAATTTCCCAAGTTCGGATGCATTTTCAATTGCTGTGGGGCTGAAGGCTGCCGGATATACAGTATAGATCTGCAATCCACCCAAGGCACCCCCAGCCCCCCGACAAGGAATGGTAAATCAGACAAAGGATATTTCAAACTCTGTGGGTTAATATCGTTAGGGATTAAAATGAAGAGACAAACATATATCGTACCATTTGGGAGAAAACTTCAGCTGCAGCATTCATTTGTAACATTAATATATATAGCTTGTATACGGCATAAATGGGAAACGTGCACCCGTTTTTCAATGCAATTTCTTGGATGATCGTTTTCCGGGAACAAGATAAGTTTACAGCCTCGACTCTTATCTTTTGTGATATAAATCGTGTTTTCATCCGTTTTAAATTTCGTAATACGCAGTCCACATAATATAGTGGTTAGCGTTCTCAACTGCTACGCAGTGAGCTTGGGTTCAAATCGCGAATAAGACTTGGTCGTTTCCGATGTCACGCCCCCTCATAAGGAGAAACGCCGGCACATCTATTTGGTGCTTCCATAATAAAATAGCCAGCAAAACTCCGCGGACCTTCGTGAGACAATGTTAAAAAGTACCCACAATCAGAGAGAAGTGCCTGTCGCATTGGGGAAAAAAAATGTGATACAATCGTGTTTGATTCATCCGTAAACATACACATCTATATAACGGTACTCGTACTCTCTTTTGACAAAAAATAAAACAATAAAGAGATATATTGAGGATCACTCGTAACGTTAATTCCAAAAACATGCTTATTTCTAGTAGATTTTCTATATAACAAACATCTATTTAACGAAATTCCTTATTTCAAGCTTTTTTCCTTAGAACCTTTGTTTTGAGCGTCATTTAATGAATAGAAAATGAATCCTCATTTCATTTAATGAATAGAAAATGAATCCTCATTTAAAAAAAATTCTGACTGCCCCCCCCCCCCCCAAAAAAAAAATGCCATATTAGTCACAGCATGAGAAACAAATAAATGTATCTGTGTTTTAGAATTTTCAAACTCCGATTTATTATCACGTCTTGTAAGAACAAAATCTATGAATTTCTCCCAACTTCCCTATTTTATTTTGCTTCTTGAAAAACGCTTCTTAAAAGAAGCATGTAATAACGGAATGTAAAGAATATGAATCTTCAGAACTTATTCCGCTTGAAAATTCCAATATCTGATAATTCAAGGCAGCTATTAATTTCCATCATGCAATTTATTTTAAAATCGTGTTACTCTTTGTTGCCATGTCTCTCTTGAGGAATTTATATATTTATATACTACGTTCTCATTTTTTAGAAATTAATATTTCTTTATTTTTTACTAAATTAATTTTTTACGTGATATTAGGTATTTTATCAATTTTGTTTTGCTTGTTACTTACTCGTTTTCATTTTTGTAAACTGGATTAACTTGAACGATTGATATTCCGTTTTATTTTATATATAGGATCACTTTATTATTTTTTTTTAATTTACTGTTTAGTGAAAATTCTGCATAATGAAGCTTCCATGAGAAATAAATGAATTTCGTTAGACGGACACTCATCGCCTTTGTTTTTGTTTCCCTCTAAAAAACTTGAATATGTCTTATCTTCATTTACTCACTTACGAGAGAAGTGTTTCCAACCACTATATAAAAATTTACGGTGATGAATATTAGCAAACATTAGTTATAAGTTACCAAGCTACTAAAGTTTGTTGAGGATAAATATAACAGATATAAAGGCAGTGGCGTAGCTCGCATAACTGGCGCCCCCCCCCAAAAAAAAATATAGTAATATAATATATAGACCCTAAATTGGCGCCCCTCAACGAGTGGCGTCCGGGGCATGATAGACACCCCCCCCGCTACGCCACTGTATTTTTTTCATTCATTCTTCTTTGTTTGATTATTTGCCTTCAGTTCTTCTAAATGTGCAATAAATAATCCTTTTTTTAGTAATATAGATTAGGTTGTTAGAATAATTTGACACGAAATTTTGATCTTACTGATTCCATTTTTTTTTAAAGGAAAACTTTTTTTTTTTTTTTTTTTTTTTTACGAAAGGATAACGTGTTCTACTAAACAGTTTTTAAAATACAATTCTCCTGGGTCTTGAAGCGCCATGAAATGTAAGAAACTAACAGAAATTATGCTATAACTTCAAAGCTCCGTTAAAAAAAAAGTTTTGTGTCAAATAACTTTGTAGATATTGCTAAAACTACAGACAATCTAAAAGCGACCTACTTTTGTCAGCATCAGTTGGCGTTAGCGTGGGCAGACAAGACTAGAAGTCATTCTGCAAATATGTATAAAATAGAGGAAAAACGTGATTTCGTTTTCTGAAAAATTTATTATCGTCAGACTGTCTCGGCAAAAAATCTATGTATTAAATGCAATTTTCGACATACGAAAAGAACATGCGCAAAATGTGCACACAAAACTTGAGTTCACATGATTTTAATTTTTTCAACTCGAGTTTGTATTTGTTTGATTTAAGTATTTCAATACATAAGGGATGGACTATTTCTTTAAAAATATGATACTTCTTTAGAATGTAATAGTTGTTACTATAATTTAGTCTTGCATCCTTCCTTATATTTTGGTTCGGAATCATTTTCATTAACATTAAGAAACTGTGATACTATGTTACAGAAATATATTTTTTCCCGAAAAGCAGCATTAGAGAGCAAAGAAGTTCTTTCTAATACCGTAGTTCATTAAAAGAAAGAAAACACTACTTTCATTTTTAAGAGAATTAATCGAGCTTTAGATGAAAAACCCTCTACATGTTTTAATGAACTCCGAGAATGTGGTATAACGAATGTGATTTAACATTTATTAAAACTTACCAAGTAACATTAAGATATATAAAGTACAGGGAATTTTACCCTGGTAAAAAGGATGTCATTATATGCTACAATCACATTTTCTTCAACATTCATGGAATATGTTATGGATTGATCTTTTTATTATATACGCTCACTGATATTGATACCTATCTGTAAACTACTGAAAAGAATGTAATGTTTACAAGAAACATATCATGCACATAAACTGTAAATTCAGAACTCGATTGTCAATGTGACATATATTATGAGCTTGGTAGGCCCTATCGATGCTTCCATATAAATTGCTTTATAAGATAATTTTAAAAATCACATAAAAATTTCAAAATTATTATAAATACAGAAAACACATGCATCTATATCACACGTATTTGTATCTCACTATAGCCGTAACAAATGCTTAAACAAATGAGCAGTTAAAAATAAATCCTTGAATGACAAAAACAAAAATGTAAAAATGTAAAATAAAACAATAAAAAATAGATACATATATTTGTGTGGTATTAAATAAAAATTGCTTTTTTTAATATTTGCACAGCTTAACCTGAAAATAAAGTTCTTATTGTTCTTTCAACTTATAACTGAAAAAGAAAGAATCGGTTCTTCCATTAAGTTTAGTAAGTTAACCTTGCATAATTTCTGATAGTTTTGTTCTCGTGTTTTCCCCATTTTAATTGCACAGATATGCTTATAACACAAAATCGCGAAACACTTTTAATAAATTAAATTTTTAACATTCATGACGACAATTGGCAAGTTGAGGCTACAGTGTATTAACCCTATTGGATTCGATCAACCCAATGTTAACATAGAGAGAAAATTTGTCCAAGCATTGCCGACTTGGATTTAAAGATTTTTTTTTTATAATTGTACTCAGTAATAGAGAAAGAAATTTTACACCCCGGAGACATTTAAAAAATGTAAATAATAATTTTTTAATTTAAATTATTCGGGGGAAAAATCAGGTATAGTGTGTTTTAAACGCTCCTAAATTCCTTTGGTGGACGAAATTTATACAATGAATCCTGTTGCAAGGTGCAGAAAAGTTCAGGATATCTGAAAATAGCATTTTTATTGGATTATCAGCATTTATGTAGCTGTAAATAGTAGACACATTTTCTGCATAGGTTAATATTGAGGTGAGAAAACCCAGTAAGGTTAATACACAACAGCTTTAAGTAAAAAGTGTCAATTGGCAGCGCAAATGATGAATACATTAACCAGTCCAATACACAACTCTCATCCGATCCCTTGCAAGCAGTCGTTAACAGACCCAGCGTGTGAGATAAATTTCATGCCTACAACAAATAAATGAATCATCCAGATGGAGAAAAAGAAACCGAACTGGACTGTAAACCTGTTAGAGCTAAATCAACCCGCATGTAATAAATTCACACATAAACACAATTCAAGACGATAGCGCAGCCGCCGTCTTCTTTTCAGAATCCGAATGAGGATGGTCCACCACGCCTGCCGTGTTATTTATTCTCCATAAAAATTAATGGTCAGTTCTTTCGATTCAATTAATCACGTGGGTTTATTAAAAAAAAAAAAAAAAAAAAAAAAAGACGGCCGTCTTCACCGTTGAAAAGGATTCAGAAGTTATCACCTAGGCCGAACACCTGCAAGCCTAATTGCTCGCCGGTTGATTAAAAACTTTTAATTTCATTCATTGCATAGAACCTGTAGTATATCTTGTTACGACGTTACAAAAGTGAGAAATTTCTAATGGGATGTAAAGGAACACGGAGAGGAACCTATTCATCTTTAGGAAAAGCGAAAACGGCGTCTGTTAAACACGTACACATGTTTATATGAATATGCGCATATATTCAGATACATGGAGAGTAAAATATATGCATACGCCTTCGAAAGCAGACTGCAGACAATGATGCTACTACAATGAATTAAAGCATTATATTGACTTGAGGTATGTTTCAAGGGCTGTGTTAACAAGGATTTTAAAATGAAGAGAAATGCTAAACAGAATATAAACACGAGCTTTTAGACTACGGCATGTTGTACTTAATTACCTAGTAAAAAGACAGAATATTATTTTGTAAAACAGCTTTAACATGTCTGTCAGGAATTATGAAAGTCTAATATCGTTCAAGTCAATGCATTCCGGCATACATAAACTCATCTTGCATACAGCGTCACTGCATTTAAATCATTACACGATGAAAGGCGCTCATTAAAATGCATATTTTATTAATCTTTGTTTTAATTCCTCTATAGCTGCTTCAGTAAGTTCTAAAATATCAGTGAACTCTCTATTCTAACTGCCGAGAAATTTCTGCATATTCTTTCAGTCAAAAATTTACTTTAAATATCAGCATTTAAAATTCATAAATCCAACACTGGATTGAGGTGTATCAATGGTGGAGGAAATGTAGGGATTTATTAAAGTGCAGTGTATATGCTTTATGATGTATGTGAAATTTCATAATACTAAATATTTTGAGACATCCTTCTAGTTTTCAGATATTTTAAAATCACTTAATAAATGTTACAGATAAAATAAGACAAGATGAGTTATTCTTGTGCTGTAAAATTGAGAACTTTTGGTACTCCCTGCTGGTCCTGTGATAGGACTAAAGCCAACAGTTATTGGGCGAAGAGCTAAGTCAAAAATGTTTGATTTCACAATAAAGATTTTTAATAATTTCTATTTCCTCCCACTCTTAAAATTGTTTTTTATTAACAATATTGACTTAAATACTGATTGATATATTATTGGAAAATATTGTTACCAAAATTATGACCTAAAGCACAACTATCAAGATATTTTGAATAGAGAGCGAAACACATCAGAAATATTACTTTAACACAAAAAATTTTTAATTAAAAATCTTCTTAAAAATTTCATTATACACCAATAAAATTTTTTTGAACAAAGGGTGTATTTTAGATTATGTAAGCAAGAAACATTTATACAAATTTGTGATTTTTCGAGGCTACTTCAAAATAAGCTTCTTACATATCAAGCATTTCTCTAAGACAATGAAATTCACAATAACTTTTCCTTGTGAGCTCAGATGAATGTGTATGTGCTTAGGGTAAGTCACATAGTTAAACAAAGATGCGAGAAAATTTTAAAGCTACCCAAATTTTCAAATTAACCATGAAATAAGTTACTTTCAAGTTGAATTTTTATATTATTAATTGTGCCTAAGTATTTAGAACACGAAATGATGTTTTAATGTAGCTTAAAAAACATATAACTATTGCTTTCGTCCTACATGTTTGGTATGGGTACTCTTCTTTCGTATTTTAGCATGAATAAGCACCTTGACCCTAACTGATAATTTTTCAAAGACTTCCTTCAACGATTTCTTATCGTCAATCACTTGTAGTGCGCATTCATTATGCACCAAAAGGATATTCTCAAAGGATATGCTTACGAGTAATTGTTTGAGTTCACCATTGTTATAATATAACATTGTTTCGTTGCTAATAATAACTGAAATCTTCTGGTAATAACCTAATCATTAGTATTAACTATAAAGAATCCGACTACACGCCTTTTTTTCCGTCTAAAGGACTCCGAAAAATCCTAACGAGTATTTCCAAAGTTCCTGGCAATTTTAACCAAAGAAATGCAAGAATCTTAAGGATTTTTACTTTAATTTTTTTATTTGCTTATTGATTTTTTTCATTGTTTTAATCATAGCAAAGATCATAATAAAGTCCTAAAAGAGCCCGTTTCAATTTTCTTTCACAGATCATGTTACAGACTTCGCCAAGGAAATAAATCAGTAGTAGTATTGTCTCCTTTTTTTCTCATCTCTATTCTAAGACATTTCCTTTTCCATTCCAAAATATATTGTAACCTTTAAATTTCCTCTCTAATCCTTTTACACGTAGAAATCCTTTGATCTCTCAACACAACTTCTGTCTAATTGTGACGGAACTGTAGTTTAATGAATGTCTCCGAAAGAATAGCATATTGTGTGTTTCAAACGTATGAGAGATGTTGCCAATGATGATAATTTTTCCGTAATTATAAATTACCTGTCAGTAGTTATAGGGATAATTATAGAACTTTCACTTTTTTTTTCTTTTCATACGGCATACAGTTATATTTTTGCTACTACATGCTTTAATAATCAGAGAAATTTGAAATTTGGAAATCGAATATTTTTGTAGATACGACAATTCAACTTCTATACAGACCATTTTCATCGTATTGTACTTTAATTTGTATTCTTATAATAACTAAAAAAATATAGATATAGATTCTCTCTCTCTTTATAAATATATATATATATATATATATATATATATATATATATATATATATAGAGAGAGAGAGAGAGAGAGAGAGAGACAATGAGAGAGAGACTGACCTAGAGATAAAGATTTTTAAAAAATGGTAATCGGGAGGAAATTTGGAGAGTGCTAAGAAATTATCTTAATGTTTTTGGTAACAATCGGGTTAAGTAATAAGAGTTACGATTAAGTGCTAACAATGGTGCCCAGGTATCTTATTCCAGGCGATCAGAACTCTTCTTATTGCAAGAACCCCATTTTAGTTCCGACAACTGAAGGATTATACAAACAACTAATAGAGGCTGACCTCTAGGTTCAAATTTGGGTCTATGGGTGTTACTGTATCGAAGGGATAAGAAATGCAGTACTTAGGAGTTGTGTTGAACCAAGGTCAATCTTATATTAATAGTTTCGTCTTTGGAGCCTGGGGCTTGGCCAATAACAACAGGGTCTGGGTGGTCAGGCAATCAAGATGATGGGTAAAAAGGAATGTAGAAAGAATCACAACACATGTCTTGAAATCTCGGTGGTAGATTTCTGTTGGTATCAAAAGAAATACACGTTCTGTGTTCTTTACTTAAGTATTTCTCAGACTGTGGCCTACTTTTACTCTTATTAATTTCTAATTCCCCGCAGTTTTCTTTCTCTCCCTCTTGGGTGTTGGCTGCTGTCCCCCGTGATGTAGTGTGTTTTCCTAACGATTGTGATGTCTTGCTTTAAGCCTCAGCACTTCACACACACACCTTTCTTTACGCTCTGCCTATTATTGCCCTACGTTTCTGCAAGTGTCTGTATCGTCACTCTGTTTTCCAGGTTGCCTTTCTAGTATTGCTATATATATATATATATATACACTGAAGTGCCACTGAATTAGGGATAGCAAAGCCTTTGCAAATTGTGTAGCACTGCGCATCATGTATGCGCAAGTGAGGGCGCTGTGGTAACTGCATATATAGCGCGTACTGTGGTTGTTCTGAATTAGTTGTTGGAATTGCCAGTATGGGTAAACTGCCTGATTTAGACGCCTTTGATCGCGGACAAATCGTAGGTGCGTGACGCATGGGCCATTCAATTTCCGAAATCGTCAGACAGCTAGGATTTTCAAGGTCGACAGTGTCAAGAGTATACCAAGAATACATGGATGGTGGAAAAAAACTAGCGATCGGGCAAACTGCAAAGGACAATTAGCCTTGACAGTGCGTGGTGAGAGACGGCTCAGGCGTATTGTACGTAGCCAGCGAAGCCAAACATTAGCTCAAATTACCACCCAGTTTAATGACGGTGCCAGTCGTACAGTCAGTAAACGGACTGTGCAACGCTCGCTTCACCGTATGGGTTTCGGGAGCCGTCGACCTACGAGAGTACCATTGCTCTATACTCGCCATCGGGCTGCACGTCTTGCCTGGGCAAGAGAGCACAGAGACCGGAGTGTAGAGGACTGGAAACGAGGAGCATGGAGTGATGATTCTCGATTCCGACTACTTAACGCCGACGGGAGGCTGAGAATATGGCGTCAGGCTCATGAAGCCATGGATCCTGCATGCCTGGATGGAACTGTACAAGGACATGTTGGTTCAATCATGGTCTGGGGTGTTTTTTCGTGGCACAGTTTGGGATCTTTGGTGCGTGTACCAACCTCCCTCAATGCAATTCGGTAGGTAGAGTTGCTGGGTGATCACCTCCATCCGTTTATGCTGTTCTGTGCAACTGTACCTCTCACAAGTCCCGGTTGGCTACTGGCTGGTTGGATGAGCATTCCTCTGACTTCTCTGTCATGAATTGGCCACCTAGAAGCCCAGACTTAAATCCTATTGAGCATCTTTGGGATGTTTTGGAACAAGGCGTGAAAGGCCATCACACAGCACCAAAGAACCTTACTGAATTATGGACAGCTTTAGCCAATATTTGGCAAGCCATTCCCGTGGAACGTTTCCAGAAACTTGTTGAATCTATGCCTCGTCGTGTGGCAGCCGTTATCAAGGCCAGAGGAGGCCCAACTCGTTACTAGGTAGGTATCCCTAATTCAGTGGCACTTCAGTGTATATATATATATATATATATATATATGGGTGGTTTATTAACAAACCCATTGCGTCAGCAGTATTATCATTTTTAGTACCAGTGTACACATAACCACATCTCTATTGATTTTGGAAGGTGCAATGTCTGTACGTTAAATAAATATTAATAAAAAATTCTGGAGCAATCCCAGTTTTGAAGCAAACGAGAGTCAAGAAGCCTTGAAATTCTTAGGAGGTAAATCAAGCGAAGTGGATTTTTCCTTTACTCCAAACATTTTAAGCCTGTATTTGATGGAGATGAACCTTTATAGCAGACAGACATAATTTTCATGTAGAAAGTCTCTTAGAAAACATCAATTTACCAATATAATCTTATTTTAGGCGAAATCGTATTGCATAATTGAAAGGTAAAATTCTCCTGTTGGAAAATGTAGTTTGAATGTAGTTGGAAAATGTAGAAAACACCAGTTGTCCCCAAAACACATATTTGATCATACATTTTCTTTCGCAAAAACATTGATAGACCCGTATTTATAATTCCAAACTCTTTTTCAATGTACAAGCTATTATCGGTCAAAAACGTTTATTAAAAGAAATCTGGACTTCAGAAACTTTTGCCGGATAAGCATCAATATTTTTTTTTTCTCGAGTCAGTTGGAAACGCGTAAAAAAAAATTAACTTTCTGCCATTTTTTTTTAAGTTTATAATCTCTGACTTCTGAGGTCTTATTGAACTCATTTCTTAATGAAAAAAATCTTTCATCTTTCCCCAAAATTCTCACGCACCTTCATTCATCTAAAAGTTTTTCTTTCCTTTTCCCTCAGAGGGTCGGATGCTGCAGAAAATTTTCTGAAGGCAAACATTCTTTGAAATAAGTTTGAAAACATATTTTGACAAACAAATGAAATCCGAACCAGGTTCATCGGAGTTTTCAATTAGGGAAGTCAAGGATTCCGCGTTCCCTTTTAACGATTCAACCCTGGAATTTCTCTGCCCAGCTCTCGAATTATATTGATAAGAAAAGTTCTTCGACAAATTACGTAGAGAATATTTTGTCGCTCAAAGACAGCAAATCTTTGACGAAATTTTTCGTGATGAAACCTTATCAGCGTGGGGAAAAAAAACGTAAAACTTTGAAAACATTCCTTGAATAATAATTTGAGAACTTACATGTAATATGCAAAAAAAAAGGAATGTAATGGCAGTGCATGGTTTTGATCTTGTAGTAAAGTGATAATAAGTTATTAGCAATTCTTTGATGAAATTTTGGCACACACGCACATTTGAAAGGTTACCTGCGTGCTCGGAATAGAAAATTACGTAGAAATAGGGAATAAAATCATCGTATAGGTAAATCATCGTCCCAGAGAGGCTGCTATAATAAACTGCATATATCGGAATAATGAACTGAATATGTGTGGGTATGACAGGGTGATCCATCGTTCATCATTTTGCTGAACTGTCAACCATTTTACAGGTTTTGGATCAATTGATCAGCATGAATCGTTAACCACTGCTAGACGTTTATAAAGTTCACTAGCTGAAAACCCGCGCTTTGCTACGGAGTACATTCAAATTAAATACAACGGTCAACGTATGCAATTTATGCCAAAAAATAAATATATATATATTTATAATAAATGCGATGATCAATGTATACAATTGATGTAAAATATATATATCTATATGTATATATTTATAAAAAAATCGTAAGGGATATGCATTTTTTTTTTATAATATCCAATCGTCTGCTGCATTAGAAAGAGAAAAAAATATTTTTTTTGTCTATTTAGTTGTTACGCACGTGACGATAAATTTATTGAAAGTACCAGAATAAGAAATCACGTGATCAGCATTTAATAAATTAAATTCTAAAAATTAATCTTTAAAAATTCACCAAAAATCAAGAAATGGAGGTAAAAATTCGAAAAAAATTTCATTTTGAAGGAATTTTTCTGATCTTTCTCGGGATATAAATTTTATAACCCTCAATGTATTATTTTAAATGCAAACGTAAAAAAAGTTTAAAAAACAGCTTAAAAATTGAATTTTAAGAAATCTAAGAAGAATTTTTGAAAAATCTTTCTTAGTGCACCCCTACGCTATTAGAAGAATCGCCATGCAAAATTTCAGCCCTTTAGGTCCAGCGGTTTGGTCTTTGCGTTGTATGTCAGTCAGTCAGTGAATGAATGAATGAATGAGTCAGTTACGGAACTGTTTTATATATATAGACTACGGGATGCTGGAAAATGCAGAAAGCAACAATATATTCAATAATTATACAACTGTTATTAGTTTGGTAATATTTTGCATCGGTACATTTGACAGTGCTACTAAAAGTTAAACATCCCTCTGTAAGAGCGTTCTTGAACCGCCGATCACTGATTACATGCCTTATGACAAATGCCTTTGCGTATTGTTCATTGTAATACTTCTACTGCGGCAATATAATGAGTAAATGTGAATACCGCTAAAATATATTCATTTATAAGAACACCGGGTCTTGGCAAATTTTAGGTCATATGAAGCAGTAATGATTAATTCATGCGTTATAAAACAGAAGTGACCTAAATGCATGTTAGAATTAACTTGTGCTTCGATAAACTATTCCACTTTATACAGCATATTCAGCTAAAAATAAACGCTTTAATAAGCAAATTTTACGTAATATTTGAAAAATTATACCTACAATCAGTTTTAAACTTTTAATAAATTAAAATGATTTTATTTGATATATCAATCATATAAAAAAATATATAAGTTAATCAAGTTTGAAGATAAGATAGTCAATTTTATAAATGCCTAGTGAATTAGTACCTAAGGCATTAGCCTTCTAGCTTCCTCCATACTGAATATGCATACAGTATATATATGTATAAAGAAATTTTAACTGGCATCTTTTTGCAATGATATGGTCTGTAATATGAAGTATTACAACTCCATTTATCTTTATTTATTTATTATTATTGGGGGGGGGGCTGGAGTTTCAGGTAAAAATCGAACCGAAACTTTTTTTTCTTAAACTAAAAGTTTCCCGCCCAAACCCTCTAAATGAGCAAAATAGAGGCACTGGGCATTATAAAATTTGAAAACCAAAGCTAAGCAAAAATCAAAGCTCTCATTATCATCAGTAAATGATATGGAAAAAATTAAGTGATTAAACCAAAAAAAAAAGAACTTTCGCTTCCTTTACTGTAGAATCAATTACCGAAAAAGAACATATTGCAAAAAACATTATTTCAAAGCTGAAAGAACACATCAAAGACCAAGCAGGGGGGGGGGGGGGCAGAACCGACTTTTGCCTTGTAACAGGAGGAAAGGGACAAAAACTACAAATTCTTTGGAAGAATCAGAACGGTTGAGATTAATGGAAAAAGACAAGACCAAGATTTTAAAAGAAAAGGGGATGGGAAGCAGTCGAAAGAGTAAGATACTTTTTTTTTTTTTTTTTCAAGAAAATGAACTGATGTTGCTCTGTGGAAGAACAGAATAGAAAGCACATAAGAGAAAAAGGAAATAGAAAACATTTCACAGCAGAAAAGCATTTGAATCGTACTGAAAATAACAACCTGGTCATTTGAAAGGTATTCGTTCTAACAATTAGATAGTGAAGTAACATACAGCGTCACATCAATAGTAATCGTAAAATGTAAACAACCAACATAAATTCATGAAAAATAATTCACATTTATGTCGTAAAATACTGTATTTTTTAGTTCCACAAACTACCGTGTACGCAAACATCTTGAAAAATTTTGCAACGTTTCATAAGATTTGTCATTTAGTTAAAAAAATTGTTAAAAATTACAGTTATCTCGCTAATTTGATTTCAGAAAAATGTTATAGAATAACAAATTGTTTTATTATGCTTATATTGTTTTAATTGAGATAACCAGTGATATAGTAGGAAAATACTTAAACCTTCTATAGTTTTTTATATATTCTTAAGTTTTTTAAACAAGAATCTAAGGTTTAAAACTCGACAGAAACTCAATTTTTGACATATTTACCTTTATTACAAAAGTTGTAACTGAAACAAAAGATGCTTTGTGAAAACAGTTTTTCTGTGATTCACAGTAGTCTAGCTATAAGTTTATTACATAATTTATTAAAATTTGTAAGATTTCTTGAATCGTTTAACATGCCTCAAATTTTTGGATACCAGCATATAGCTACGTAAAAATACTTACTGGAAATAACCAACTCTTATTTGTTGTGTCGCAAATGCAGGTATATTATAACACAGTATTCATATCGCAGGACGCCTGGTGGCGTGGTGGTTAAAAGCTTCAAAGTTGCCACATCACAAGTCCAGGATCCGACACTGCGACTGGGAAAGGTCTACCACAAGTCCAGGATTCGACCCTGCGACTGGGAAAGGTTGACTCAGTCTTTCATATCTTGAGTGGGTCGATAAAATGAGGACCAAACATGCTTGGGAACTAACTCTTGTGGGTCCCGCATCAGGTTGACCACCTGACCGAGACATATGCTACATGGCATCCCAAGCCCACTGCCAAGAAAGCGGAGATGGGCACCACCGGCCTTGGTCCATAAGGACTGTTGCGCCGCGAGTTTTTAGTTTTATTTATATCGCAGATAACATTTTGAATGTAATGTGCATTAAAAGAACTGTTTTGTCTCATGTAGCCTTTATCAACCTTTACACTTAACCCAAACCCTCATTTATCTATATATATAAAACAGTCCCATAACTGACTGACTCACTCACAGATAGCGCACAGACCAAACCGCTGGACCTAAAGGGTTCAAATTTTGCATGGCAATTCTTCTTATAGTGTAGGGGTGCACTAAGAAAGATTTTTGAAAAATTCTTGTTAGATTTTTTAAAATTAAATTTTAAGCTGTTTTTGTAACATTCTTTAAAGTTTGCATTTAAAATAATAATCTGAGGGTTATAAAATTTATATCACGCGAAATATCATAAAAATTCCTTTGAAAATATCATAAGAATTCCTTTCAAATTTCCTTTTTTATATATACCGGGTGCGTCATAAATTCGTGCAAAGTTCAAAAATTCGTAATATAAGAAGTAGTCCTCGGAAAAATTTTCTAATTGCATCAATAGGTTCAGAAGGACATTGGATTTTTTCCAAGTAAAAACAAAATGTTTCCAAAAGTAACCGAAAAAGGTCGCTCACACGTCATACTGAGACGTTTTATGCAAATCAAGCTATCAATAAAACACCTGGCTAGAAATGGATCCGTCATTCGAAACCGACAGCATGCTTTCTTTACCAGATCGAGCGTTGGTGGTTAAACTTTTCTACAAGAATTGTAAATCCACAACTGTTGCATTGTGAAAGTTTCGCACGGAGAAAGGACTGAAGGCGCAAAAAAGCCCTATTTCATTGAATGGGATACTGAATTTAGTACGACGTTTTGAGTCAACGGGGAGTTTGGAGGATCATCTACGAAGTGACAGACCATCCTTGAGCGCAGACCGCGTCAATGTCGTACAAAGTTTCATGGAAGATTTGGCAGCCAAGACACCACCGGAGAGTAGCAGTGTACGTGAAGCTGGGAGAAGATCGGGGATTCTAGAACCGTCGATTCGACGTATTCTGCACGGAATGTTGAATCTGTATCCGTACAAAAATCCAGGCACTTCACCAGTTATTACCGGAAGATACAGATGCAAGACATAACTTTGCTACAAGGTTTCTGGCACAAATGGAACGTAACCCACAATGTTTGCTGAGCGTCATGTGGACGGATGAAGCCCCTTTTCACTGCATGGTGACGTTAATACGCAAAGCAGTCGTATTTGGGATACGTCAAACCCTCGTCAGTACCTGAGCCAGCCACTGCATTCTCCTCGTGTGACTGTTTGGTGTGGTTTCACCGCGTCTTTTATTGGGCCCTTCCTTTTTTGAAGAGCCTTGTCCTGTATCCGACAGGAAAACCCGTGCACACTGCAGCACGGTATCTTACGCTTTTGTGTGACCGCGTTAACCCTGCGTTGCAGGAAAGACATGCGTTACCTGTTGTCACCTTCATGCAGGATGGCGCCCCGCCCCACATTTTACGTGATGTCAAGACGTTCATCTTGGACTCTTTCACTGAAGACCGAGTTCGATAAGTCGTGGTTGCAAGGTTCAGTGGTCCTCACGATCACCAGACTTGACCCCGGAAAATTTTTAGTTGTGGGGATACTTAAAGTCTCATGTGCACTGGGGCTCCCCAACCACTTTGGTAGAACTGAAAAATGTCATTCGACAGACAGTCGCTGCCATCGAGGGCGACATGCTACACTCTACTGTAATGGGCTTAGTGACGCGCCTCACTTGCCTATGACCTTGTGCTGGTGGTAATGTTGAACATATGTTACTTTAAAATAAATGCACCGTCTCATGTTATTATGATCTGTTTGATTTTCTATTTAAGTTTGTCTGATTTGCATAAAACGTCTCAGTATGATGTGTGAGCGCCCTCTTTCGGTTACTTTTGGAAACTTTTTTTTACATGGAAAGGAAATCCAATGTCGCTCTGATCCTATTGGCGCAAACAGAAAAATTTTCCGAGCATTACTTCCTTTATTACGAATTTTTTAACTTTGCACGAATTTATGACGCACCCGCTATATATTTATATATTATAAATATATAAATATATATAAAAATCTTTTTCGAATCTTTATCACCATTTTCTGATTTTTGGTGAATTTTTAAAGATTAATTTTTAGAATTTAATTTATTAAATGCTGATCACGTGGTTTCTTTTCTTTTAATTTTGCGTCACGTGCATAACAAAAAAATAGAACAAAAAAAAATGTTCTTGCTAATGCGGCAGACGATTGGACATTATCCAAAAAAATATTAACATACAGTAAAAGAAATGTTCCTCAAACTGTACTATATTCTTTAGTATGTTCTATTAGATTTAATTTGAATATTTTCTTCTACGTTATTTTGTCTATAAAAATAGACCTTACGATATTTTTATAAATATATTTTTTCGTTTTTTTACATCATTTGCATACATTGATCGTTGTATTTATTATATATATATATATACACTCATGGACAAAAAAATTAGCGCACCAAGAAATAATTGTGGGATTGTAACGAAACTTGCAATGAAGGTACATGTCGGGGAGATATGCAAATGATTAAAAATGCAGTGTGATTGCGCATTACGTATAGCCGGTAGAGGGCGTTGAACATCGTACTCTGTGGAGTATAAAACAGGCAACCAAAGCTTGTTTGAGTGTGCTGAATCATTTGCAAAGGAAGAGCTGAGATAGACATGCCATTACGCCGTGTTCGAAGACAATATAATCAGTTGTCGCAGTTTGAGAGGGGGAGAATCGTCGGGACGATGGAAGCTGGGTGGTCAGCTAGGCGAGTAGCTCGTCAATTAGGCCGCTCTGATTGTGTTGTGAGGAGGTGTTGGGACCAGTGGACCCGAGAGATGTCATGTACACGAAGACCAGGCTCAGGACGCCCTCGACAGACCAGTCGTCGAGAAGACCGCCACATCGTAAGAAATGCACGCGTACAGCCAACTGCTTCATCGGCCGCCATCCAGGCACAGGTAGCACCTTCACTAGGGGCCTCTGTGTCTTTTCGAACCATACGAAGGTGCCTGGCTGAAGGACAGTTGGTATCGTGGTGCCCATTACGTGTGCTGCCCTTGACGTCCATCCATAGACGCCTCCGTTTGGAGTTTTGCCGCGCACGAGGAAACTGGACTGCAGCGGAATGGAACCAGGTCGTCTTTAGCGACGAATCCAGTTTCAATCTCGGCAGTGATGACAATCGTGTTCGTGTGTGGAGAGCCCGTGGTGAACGCTTCAATCCTGCATTTGCTGTACAGCGACACATCGCTCCCACAGCTGGTGTGATCGTATGGGGTGCCATTGCCTACAATACACGGTCACCCCTAGTATTATTCCGTGGCACCATGACAGCCCAGCGGTATGTTCATGAAATCCTGCAACCACATGTGTTGCCACTCATGCAACGGCTCCCAGGAGTCATTTTTCAACAAGACAATGCTCGGCCTCAAACGGCAAGGGTGTCACAAGACTGTCTCCGCAATGTTACTACCCTTCCTTGGCCTGCCCGATCCCCAGATTTGTCTCCAATCGAGCATATCTCGGATCATTTGGGACGACGAGTTGGGCATCCCACGAGTTTGAACGAACTAGAGGCAAGGTTACAGCAAATATGGAACCAAATGTCTCAAGACATCATACAGAACTTGTATGACTCAATGCCCGATCGTATCGCATCGTGCATTCGCGCTAGATGGGGTCCAATACTCCACAGAGTACGATGTTCAACGCCCTCTACCGGCTATACGTAATGCGCAATCACGCTGCATTTCTAATCATTTGCATATCTCCCCGACATGTACCTTCATTGCAAGTTTCGTTACGATCCCGCAATTATTTCTTGGTGCGCTAATTTTTTTGCCCATGAGTGTATATATATATATTTATATTTGGCATTAATTGCGTACATTGACCGTTGTATTTAGTTTGAATGTACTCCGTGGCGAAGCACGGGTATTCAGCTAGTCTCATATATACATTTCCCTCAAATCTTAATTAACTGCATCATATAGTTTATGTATTCCCATTTTATGTAATTTTTTTCAAATTTGCATCTTATTTTTTATTACTTAAAACTCAATATTACGTTATTCTTTGAAACGAGCGGACTTTTAATTTTAATTTTTACCTCGGCCACGTTCAGACCGGGCTGAAGGAGAAAAATCCTTCTTCAGAATATATATGGCATGACAGTTTCTCTTCCACAATGGAGTAGTTGTAAGAGTAATAATGATAAATGAAATCTGTCGAGCTAATGCCGCAACAGATGGAAATAAAAAGTAATGCAAATTTGTTAAGATTAATACACGTTTTACAAATCCCGCTTAAGTGAATGAGCGGTGCAGCAAAAATATTCCTGCATTTCCAGCCGAATAAATCACGGGTTTTTATGCGTCGACACAGAAAAGAATAAATATTTCATCTGCGAAGTTCCCGACAGATTGTTGAAATGGAGATTTCTTCTTAAGCGCAAGTTTTCGTTTCTCGACAGGATTCGAGAATACCTGTCTTTGTCCGAGGGCATGTCCAAACATGTTGAATGAATGTTCCTCGCTGATCGATCTGCGATCTCGGAAAAGAATGCATGCGGTTTATTCACAGCTGACGAAAATGAATGGTGCCGTTATGTTATGAAGTTTGGGAGATATTTCGGGGGAAGCGAAAGGAAATCTAGAAATTTTTACCTCTTCCGGGAAAACTGCCAAGATAAAGTGCATTCGGAAGGGGGGAAAAAAACGAGGTTATCTGCAAACGAAAGAGAAATTTGCAGAATATGCTTTTACTGCGATTCAGGCTTTTAGTAGTTGTAATATATTCTAAAGATGGTTTTATATATACAATAAATATCTTCCTAGACTCTCTTTATGCTCCAACAGTTCTCAGTGAGAGAATTATGGGGTGCCCTTAAATGTACATTTCTTTGAAAGAGCGAGTTTGGAAGACATGGCACGAGAAAGATATTTAAAAAATATATGGTCCCATTTAGCCTGAAGTTAATAAAAGGGGGTGTATCGTTTAGTAAAAATATGGGTTGGAGGATGGAAATGATTCATATGCTGGTTGAAAAAAAAAAGTTTTTCAATGAAAATATTATTCTTGAGGTATATTTAATAAGAATTATCATAGCAAAATCCTTTTATAAATTTCATAGTATACTCCCTCCGATAATGTGTTATAAAAAAAAATAGAAATTTTCCCGCTTTAAATATTAGTTTACTGTTTAGAAAAATTATGTTATGTACTAGCCCAAAAATAATGAATGTTTGAATTAGACCAGTGATCTAAACTTCTCTGGTTCGATGCCGGTCGTTGACAAATCCACCGCCGGGTTCACTAATGAAGACCGGGACACGTAAAATGTGTCGAGGCTGCAATGTCCTCCAAATTCTCAAATTTACCTCTGGAGGTGTCAAATGTTCCGGTCTCGTCACTTGACTCGGTTCAAAATTACGGGACCGACCCATGGAGGGGGGTGGGAATGCAGGTCCACCTGTACGATGCTCCCAGAAAAGTGGCCAGCAAAACTGCGGTGTCATATGGTGGTAAGGATAATGTCCAAGAACCGTCTGCCGCATTGAGGGAAAAATGAATTAGACTAAGTAAACACCTCTAACATACGATTAAACCATACAAATAATCAAAAACTTATCCGGAATGAAACTCTTGAATTCAAAGTTTTCTCATTTCAATAAACCACTTTTAGTTTTAAATCTTACTGTAAAGCACGCGTTGCTTTAAAATTATTCAATTAAACAATGACAGCGACAAATTTGCAGTTGACCCAAAAATATCGAATGTCCATAACTAATAAATATGATTTTATCTAATTTTCAGTTTTATCAAGAATTCAGAGAAAACACACATATGGTGTTTAAAAATGAAAAATTTTGTACCATAAAAAATGAAACAGAAGATAAAACTTAAATTTCCACCCTCATTGTTAAGCGGTTAGCGTCGTCGCGAGAGGCCACGAAGGGAGTTCAGGTTCGAATCTATCTATGTTAATCTACGGATGTCCCTGTATTGTCTGTCTATAGAGTATTGCTAATTCACTTAAATGGTGCTCCAATAATAATGTCGGAAAACAAAATCGTGGAGGGGATGGCCGCATGTTAACAAGGCCGATTGTCTGCCTTGTTGGAAAAAAATATTAAAATAAGTCTATAAAAAGACTTGAGCTGAAATATAGAAAAAAATAGTGCCATGCCACAAAAATAAGTTGCAAATTAAAGGAAAAAATGTCTAAAAGAAATTTTACAACTTTCTCCCCTTTAAATAACGCAAAATCTTACTAAAATATTGTCCATTAATTTGAAAAAGTGTACGACTGAAGTTTTACGTTGTTAAATGAAGATTAGTAATGCGCTACTATGCAACTTTTGGAATATCGCTACCATTAATACATACACATAAATAAATATAAAAACTGAGAAAGGTCAAAGAAGTGTGTGAATAGAGTTAAAAGATATGAAACACTTACAAGGAAAGCACATATGAGAGACTTCTGTCCTTTAAGTTCTAGTATATACACTGGCCAGAACCATTTATAAAAGACTTACCTGAAAAAAAATTAACACAAAGTTATAATTTAGCAGTGAAATGTGCAAAGTAAATTCTAAATAATCTGTACACTAATGAAACTGCTTTTAATAAAGATGTGCTTTTAGCAGTTCTCTTTCAATAATTCATTTGGAAGGTTTTTAGCAAATTACACTTCAAACTATTAAATAAAAGAATATTGTTGTCAGAATAAATACGAACATTCAAAAAGTATGCATTTGATTGTATACCAGGGGGAAAAAACGAAATATACTTAAAAAAATTAGCAAATGTAAACTTCATTGTTCAATTTCAACTAAATCGTCGATAGATTCCATGTTCGAGGAACTTCGCAGTTAGATGCAAGCATGATCCTATTATTTTGCTGTTTATTGTTTGTTTGTTTGTTTGTTTGATTTCCCTAGGAATACAAATCACAACTCCTCATTTATTATATCATATATTAGTGGCATTATATCATATATTAAAAAGATCGTCAATTACGAGCTTCAAAACTTCAAAACGTAGTTGTTATTTAATTTATATTCAAAGTTTTAATGAAGGTTTTTTTTACATATTATAACTCTGTCGATTGAAGTTGTTACGACGGACTATTCATGAAATTAAGAATAGAAGGGCCGACACGAATCAAGTTAAATGAAAAGAGCGACTTTCAAATCTTGTGTGTATCATAATACTCAAATCAGCCTTGAAAAGGTAAAATTCCAATATTAGCGTTCTGCTGCTCCTTTCAGTGCCCTGTTCTGGGTGCACAACCCGATAGATACCAAAACAAAGCGTTGTTTTCACCAATCTAAACCAAACCTCCACACACGAAAATTTTAAGACTCGCGTTGTAATATATAAAGGTACATGGCTGAATTTTGTGAAGGAATTCAAGCGATTTGCACTAATTTATCGGCAAGCGGAGAGACATCTTATATCATTTACAGGAGCATTACACAATGTGCGTAATGAAAAACAGGGGAAACATTTCAGACTCATCCGTTACAATGGACCAAGTCTCCAGGTTCAAACGTTTCTGACTCCAAGTGTTATTTACTGAGGAGAGCGGGAGGAGAGAACACACGCCTAGAAATAACAATTCGAGTAAATGGGTGGCTAAAAAACAGACAAGATTACGGGTAAAACAAACTTGAGACAAAGAAAACAGAAGAGTCTATTTTTATTTTTATTTCCTTCTAAACACTGAATGGTAGTGATTAATGAAAGCTGAAAAATTGGAAGGGAAAACGGAAAAGGAGAATGTAAAGAAGAAAAAAAAACTCCAAAATTAGCTTCCTTCTGGATGATTCAACTGCAGGAAAAAGACATGATAGATAGAATGTACTCCTATCTGACTGGATAAGAAATTTTAAAGAAAGGAATTATGTTGTATAATAAAGTGCTTCTTTGGAGTGGCAAGAAAAATGACAGCTCAACTCTTTTCTCCATATACCTCTAATAAGTTTTGACAGCGGGCTGATGGGTTTCTGAAGTCAATAAAATAAAACGTCGGCGCGGGGATAAGAAAGAAGTGGCAGATACAGATTTTAGGACGTCTTCTTTATTAGAATCTCAAGTAAGAGCAATCAGTGAATGCTATTCTTCTCTCTCCGGTGGCAATAACTCAATTTATTTTAACGACAAAGAACAGGCATAGACATATCTTAGATTTTGTTTTTCACTCCACGCTCTTAAAATGGCATGCATGCTTGATGTCTCAGTGAATGAATATAGAGAGCCACTACTAGAAAACATGCATTTTCAGATGAAAGAAGGGAATAGTCAGGTGTCTTAATGGAAAGTATGAGTGAACGCAAAGGTGTTCAAAGATTTCAATCAAACTATACTGCTACTACTTTTAAATTATAACAGTTGCATGAAGTTAAGGTGATCTACGCAAAATAATATAAGTTCACATACATAGATAAATAAAAAATAAACATATATTATATTAACATACATATGTGTGTGATCCGATAGACAGACAAAATACATAAGACACATGGGCCAAATTACCCAAAATAAAATAGCCATAAAAATTTAGGACTATCTAATTCCATATTCATACGAACATGGTCTAGGAGATTTCGGGGGTGACGGGGAGGATATTTTGGAGAATAAGGGAATTTTCGCAAAAGCAAAATAATAAGGGTAAATTGCGTCTTGACGCTCCTTAAAAAATTGTGTCGATATAATTGATTTTCAAAATTTTGCTTTTGTTTTTTGTAAATTTATAAATATATTTCAAAGTATTCTTGAGAAAAGTCCAGTGGCTTGCTGGAGGCTGTAGAAGGTTACTCTATGGATAATTTTGGTGGAAATGAGGAACGATTTTGAAAATAAAATATGAAGTCCTAGAACAGGTAGCTACTAGGACTATATTTAACGAGAGAATTCCTCAGAAATCTTTAATCACATTTCTCTTGCTACTTCCACAGAAGGTTATGATCTCTATATACTTAATCCTAACTGTGACCTATGTTCAGAGGAAAGACACTTTAAAGTGTGGAAGTCGGCACATTCTCTAGGATACAGTTGAGTTACTCTTTAGAGTAATTGCCTCAAGATTTATTCAATATTTTAAAATAAACCTGCACGTTCCTCTATTATTTTTATAAAAAATAATAGATTTATTTCAAAACAAGTTATATGTCAATATGAAAATCTTCTATTGCACTGCACAACAGAATACTAATTTTTATAAAAAAAATTTTTTAGATAAACATTGGATCCTGATAATTACGAAGAAATTCAAGTTTTTCCACAAGGTACATAAAAGTAATCATGATTTAAGGCAAGATCCCCCCGCCGTCTTAATTAGCTTCTCAATTAAGAGTTGCTCATGATCAATAAATCAATACTTTCACTCATGATTTCGTGGAGTTGTTAAGTGCTTATTAAAGGTTTCATAAAGCTCTTAAATCTATCATGATTCAACTATATATATATTCACTATTTCTAAAAGTCAAAGACATTTTTTTTCATTCAGGTATGCAAAACTAAAAGGGTTTACAGTAAGTATCATTTTTGACCAATTAATCCGTTAGCGATCAATTAACCCAAACATGTGTAACCCTGTCAAAATATTTACTTGACGTAAATATTTTGACGGGGCTACAGATATTTGATAACTACCCGTTTTAAAAAAGACTCGTGCATCAAACGTTTCCTTAAACTGAAATAAATTAAAGTTAGAAATCGAGACTTGTCATGTAAAGAGACACAAATGATGAATGAGTACGTCATTTTCGCACTGCTCGTGGTAAAAATCCCTCGATTTTAGATTGTCTTAACGAGTTATAGAGGTATAATGCTGCATTACAACCATTCATAAAGCAAGACTCCAGACCCAGTAAGCTGTGTTGCTAAGTGAATAATATTTATCATAAGTGGGCTATTATAACTTTCCATTTCTTATGAATAGCCTTTCTTGAAATTTTATACACTTTACACGCTGCTACGAACATAAGTTCAAAGTATTAAGTCGTCCCACCTTATCGGCATCCAACAATCGTAGTACCTGATGATTTTATCGTTCTTCGGGCGCGATGCAATCCCAACTCGCACGGAGTAGCGCAGGTACGAATTGTTCTAGAACTTGCGGAGCTACAGGAGTTAACGCCATATGGCGAGATTCCAGGCCCCTATGTTCATTGTCACTCTTTGCCCGGGCCATCGCTCGGTTTCCAGCCGAGACTGCTGCTACGAGCATAAATGGAATTCCCGAGTATGAATGTTACACATTAGTCCTTGTTGAGAAAGACTTTAGTGTTCTAATAGTCGCAATAAAAATCACTTGCAAGGTAATAGCTCAAAACAATATCATCAACAACGTGGCAACAACTGCTGCGTACCAGCATAATATTAAATGTGAACTAAATTATGCCGCGTTACCTTGTAAGACATGGATGGTGACGACATACTCTCTACCTTTCATTTAATCATGAAAATAGGGCTTGATGCCCAGACACGCTGTTAATCTTTTGATTTAGGGCTTTAACTACTTTGATACGTCATTATTCCCTCTCCGTGTGTCCAAACCCTTTCGATTGAATACCTTGGTATTCACTAAATTTTTCTGCTCTATATATGCTGTTGCCAGCAAATCAAACTTCTAGTGAATCCGGAAATATATATACAGGGTGTCCGGGCTAAAAGTATCCAAAGGCTATGACTTATTTTTAAAGAACTTCCCATTAGAATTTTTTTTTAAATTACTAAATAGACAGAACATCTCACCAATTTTTAATATCAGACATAGTATCATAGATTTCGATGTCTGCACCTTTTGTAGCACGACTGACGTCTAAATGGTAATCCAGTTCTCTCCAAGTGTTTCGTAGCATATCAGGAGTTATTAGACTTTTTTGCTTGGGGATTCATTAAATCCGTTGTGTATAAACAAAAAATTGAAACTGTGGATGAGTTGAAGAAGCGCATCATTCAAGCAATTCGTCAAATAACACCTGAAATGCTACGAAACACTTGGAGAGAACTGGATTACCATTTACACGTTTGTCGTGCTACAAAAGGTGCACCTATCGAAATCTATGATAGTATGATCGAAATCTATGATTGATATTAAAACTTCGTAAGATGTTCTTTCTATTTAAATAATTTTTTTTAAATTTAATGGGTAGTTCCGTAAAAATAAGCCATGACTTTTGGATACTTTTAGCCCGGACACCCTGTACTCCAGAAATCAGAAAATTCAACTAGCATGTCTGTAAAATAACGGATATGATTATATCTCCAAAACCCTACACAACTGATTTCTCATAAATTTTTACAACTACTTAGAGATATTGTCAAATGCTTAGAGAATTTCGATAAAAAAAGACAAACATTTTTTCTTCCGTCACATAACCACAGTCGAATGGAAATAAAACACATAAGAAATCTCCTTCCTGCTTTAATACAAAGAAATTTCTTCCCTCAATTCTGACAGATATTAATCCTGGAAGGTGTGATTTTCTTCCCTAACACTGCTCTTAGTGCCCTCACTACACAGCTAAACATTTCCCTTCTCCAAAGCATGTCCAAACGTGTCAGACGAATTTCTCCCCAATTTATTTGAAATAGGCAGCGTGGTTTCATTCAAGCATACAAGAAATACTTGAAGTTCTCACAGAAAGTCTGGAATTAAATGGGAAAAGGAAGAGAGAAAAAAGTCAAATAAATGGTAGAGAAGAAATCACTGAGGATTCTTTTTCCTAGAACGTTTTGTGGAGAATAAATCGCCGTATGTCATCTAGATATCACCTGGTGGTGCAATTTATCTGTTGTGATGGAACCGATTTTATGGTCTTGAACAGCAGTCTTAGTTTGGGTTCCAATCAAATTCAGGATTTATTAGTAATAAATAGAACAATAGACAGTTTTAAAAAATAGTTAAAACAGCTATATCAACTTATTGCTATCAATTACTTTTCCTCGTGCAGCAGGTTCTTAGAATAATTTTCAAATTATTTTTTAGTTTCAGACATAATTTCAATCTTTAGATTTTTAGAATACTCACAAAAGAGAAATATTTATTTTGTTAGAGCAAAGTCTTGAACATTGTCTCTGTGGTTCTGACAGTAAAACATAGGTCGTTTAAAATTATTACTGATTCTAAAACATTATTACAGGTATATTTAACGAAATATAAAGTTTTCTCCTGTTTTAAAAGAGAAATATAATTAAAATGCCCTGTCTTTATAACAGAATACGCTTCAGAATGCAAATACGTAGTAGAAAATAAATTATCAAATAATTTCTTGATTCTAAAAGAAAACAATGATTATTTATTAACAACTCTATTGAATTAGGTTTTTATTTGCTAATTGAACAAAACAGATATACTTATCTTTAAGCAACCTTAAGCTTACCTTACTAGAAATTAACATTAGCAACAACTAATCAGCGTTATTAACAACAACTGAAAAATTAACTCGTCCTCCCAGAGCTTAAATTACACGGATTTCATGTTGAATCTTAAAAAATTAAATTATTTATATCAACTAAATCCTAAGCTATTGAAATAATCTATGGCGTAATCATTCAGGAAACATCATAAGTCTGTAAAGCCTACTCCTACTATACAACATACTAATAAAATGCTGAACCAGGTAAAAAGAAAATTAAAAAGCGATACAGAATCATAAATGTGCGACTAACAGCTGTTCTGCCCACCCACAACATCAGCTCGATTGGGGGGGAGGGGGGCTACAAGCTATCATTTTGCAATGAAACGGTATCATGGATGCTTTTAGACAAATTACGTTAGACGACTAACATAACGACGAAAACTGAAGAGAAGCACATCATCGGTGAGGAAGAAAGTCGGCGGAAGAAAAGAAGTATGGTACTTAAATCTAATTGACCATTTCGCAAATCCTCCGGGCAAGAAATGGCAGTTGAGGTTTGAAAACGAATTTTCGGCAAATTGAAGTCTCTAAGAGCATAATCATAATTTCCCGTTGTCCGCGGCACGCCTCTTCGAAATAACTCCGGAATCGATTTCTGCTACATACCATTTCGTTATTACGGAACATGTAGGTCTGTTGTAAGAGAACATATCTTAGAGTGGACTCTTTTATCGACCACCTTGGGCAAAAGTCGAGAATAGCTGATCGAAGAAAGTGCTTCATCCATAAGGTGTTAATTGCAACTTGGAATAATAAAAATATGCAAGCAGGCCTCTTTAAAGAGAATACTTTCAACTTTGCATAATTAAAATCAAAAGAATAAGATAGAAGTTTTTCTTAACCAGCTAAATGGGTTTGTAGATATGTAAAGTATTCTACCTATAATCATATGATACGAAAATGAAGAAATCTGTATGAATTCTATTTAACTACGTCATGGTATATGATTTATGTTTAATTCGTCCTAATAAAATATGACGTCTATTTCATTTATACATGGATCTGTTATAACATATTTCAATAGTTTGCCACAATTACTCTGGTAAACTCTTAAAATAATGTACTAATGCAAGCCTAAAAATTAGATATATGCAAAACAAAGACTATATTGTATGATTATTATATCTATAAAACTATTGTACCCCTGATATTATAAAAAAATAACATATACATTCAGCCCTCCCAATTCGCAGTATTAAAAGCACAGGGGGAGAAAAATCTGTGAATATCTCGAAGCCCTAAAAAAAATTTACACTTTGAACTTTTATGTGTATATCTTCATCTACTTCTGAAAAAGAAAAACAACTCGCTGAGCTACAATAATATGCTTCATTGATCTGTTAGTTTAAAATTATCGTAATGAATGCAGGCTGATGCAAAGTGAGAGAATACAGTTTAATATTATGCAGTATTATGTGACGCAATACGTAAACGCTCTGAATAACTGTTAATAATTTATTATTTTAAGGTTTTTTCCCTTTAAGTTTAATAAGCCTAGTTAAATATACTAGACAGAACATAGTTTTATGAACTTCATTGATTTTAGTACAGCAGAGGACCGTAAAATTCCAAAAATTTCCTATTCAATTACTGACAGTAACCTCAAGAATTATCAAATCCTCGAAATGTAAAAGAAGATTGCATGTAAATGTTTGTATACGGAAGGTTTAGGGAATTTGTAGACATAGGAGGGTTCAGCAGACCTAAACTACATCTAAAAGCCAAATATCGAACGGCCACAAACACAGACACCAACCGTGAGACTCGACTCTGGTACCAAAAGGTTTGGTTTGGAGCGCTATGGGAATTTTTTGCTATACGAGGGATAATTAGATCGAGACCTACTGCTTAAAGCCGATACCAAGGCTACAAACGTCAGACGAAGAGTGGGACTCGAACCCATAGACTCTAGTACAGAATGCCAGCGCTCTAGCCATTCGGCCATCACTCGGCTCTGGTACATAGAAAGTAGAGAATTGACATTTTGGACATCTCAGGACCATTTTATAATGCAGTGTCCCTGTTCCATTTTTTTAAAATTCCGAGTTACTTATTCTATACATTGTGAATTTCCATATCACTTTTGCTACCAAATGCTCTTGTCTTCTTCTCGTCCTCCTTGGTTCACTCTCATTGCGCAAACTGATAAAAATGTTTTTTAAGGAAACGAAACAAGTAAGATCCTTACTCGTATCACAGAGATACTCTAGAAAGTTATGAATATTAAACTATAAAAAACATTTTCCCAGTCCTAATTTTCGAAACGTCTTTGAGGGGATAAATTGCCACTAAATCGATTTTACCCAGGTCATTAAAGCGTGACGTACGTCTGCAATTAGGGGGATCCACTATATGGCTTTTTGGATCATTGGCAGATGCAGCCAGAAGGTGATCATACGGGGTAGATTTTTAATGCCTCTCCATAGCAGTCAGTCAAGGGAAAAGCTATTCGTGTATCTTCGAACCCCAAATCGGTAAATGTGTAGGATAATTTAGGGTAATCAAATTTTGGTTATCATACAAGAAAATGATATTTTAACTCATTTCATTACTAAGTCCTGAATGTCACGGACTATCCGCACTAAAAACGTAAATACGTGACGTCATCGGACATTCATAGTGATGAAGAGAAAAAGAAGAAAAAACCAAGCATGTGCCGAAAGTTCATAGCTAATCATTTGTACGTTTAATTATTCACATGTGAGTGTCAATGCGTAGTTTATAATAGCATTGAAAAGTGCCACAGGCTTCTAATGTAAGAACAAAATTACAGTGCGTAACAAATACTTATTTCATTTTAATGTTTTAAAATGCATAATCGAAATAAACAAAAAAAAAATACTGGAAAATATTTATTTTACATCCTCGCCATCAAAACACCCATAATAAAATATTACCTTGGAACCAGAAGAGAGGTGTTCACACAATGTCAGTATCCTATATCTTAAAGGAAATTTGTTACTGTACGGTTCCCCATTACTTCGCTAAAGATAAATGGCTTTATTTTTGAAGATAATATAAAATTTACTGCCCACAAAGTGAGAGACTAAACCTTATAAAATCCATAATTTAAGTGAAAAATTATTTATGTTGAGCGTTAAAATTTGTAAAGGTAACCGAGTTAGCTAAGCGTAAAAAAAATAACAATGTTTTACCCTTAATTAACCAATTTGCGTCTAAGTTTAGCATACCTGAAAGCTCAACTTATGCCACTTAAGATGACCGTAGCGTCAAATGAAACCTTAAAAGTTAAAATCTAACTAGTATATTTACTTCATTGCCTTATGAACATAACAGATTCAATGATTAAACTAAATAAATAACAACATGCAAATATTTAAATAAGTTATTATCAGTGTGACCAGGCCGGCTAATGTACTACCGTAAAATCTCGAGTATAATAGGCATTTTTTTTTCACATTATAGTCAGCAAAAATGAGGGTGCGTATTATACTCGTATGTTTAAAAAAGTAGTTTTAAACATTGGATAAACGAACGTACAGCAGCTCTAAGACATTGTCGCAACATGGGTGCGTGCGCATCTGAACTCCGTGATTCATTCACCCGTTTACTAAGCAGGTATTTCTTTTAAACAAACGGAACTCACAGTTCGTCAAGTGAGGATGGTGATGGCTATATATATTACGACGGCAACAATAATCATGACATGGACGCAACAACAAGAGATGAGCTGTATTCTAGTGAAAGTGATTAAGACTGATAATTTGACAGTATTGTTTGTTTTGAATTAACAATTTAAGTTTTTGCTACCGAATTTGACGTTTTCCTTTCTTTTTATTAAATTTTATTTATGATAATAAATATTTGAGCAATTTTAAATAAAATATTGAAAAGTTATGGGTGCGTATTATAGTCGAATTTTAATTTTTTCCAAAAATTTCGCGCAAAATCAAGCATGCATATTATACTCGGGTGCGTATTATAGTCGAGATTTTACGGTAATACTTTTTTTTCTGATCGCTCAGTACGTTGCTAGGCGATTAAAAACTCAAAGTAACGTACAGAGCGATACAACGAATTCCCGTGCTATTTAATTCAGTCCACAACTCGTTTTCTTTTAAATCGTTTTTCATTGATCGAAAAACTCGGTAGGGTCTCCCATGCAAGTCTTGGAAGAAACTGCATGTTCTCCATGCGTAAAAGGGATGATTTGAGCGATCAGATTAGACACATTGGCGACAGTTATCCCAAAACTTTATGACAGGATCAACACAGATTTCCTTTGGGTCACACTAACCTTAAACCACTCTGTTGTGAGGAATTGAAAATTTACTCCGAGTGAGTAAAATTTCGAAAAGCTAGAATGAGGTATTTACAACTCAACCTCTTTTGCTGCCAAGTAATAAGAAGTACGTTGCTTTACTAAGAGTTTTCTTCTATGAAGACTCTACATTTTTTTAAAAAAAGGTTAAAAAAAAACTGCATGAAAATGAAAATAAAAATCTACTTTTGATCTTAAAAAGGTAGTATGAGTTATAATAATCAATGTAATTTAATAAAGTGTACAAATTCAATAGAGGCGATGGATGTTTCACACATAGCCTTTAACCTTTTTTTAACTATCTAACACATTTATAGTACTATTAAAATATCAACAGATTCAGTAGGCAAGTTAATAAAAGTATATATGTGTTATAAATTGTTCTATGTATCATATACCAAGTAACTATGAATTTTTAAAAGAAAATATAGCACGGAAACTAATGAAGCAGGTAAGGAATTAGGAAAAATTGGTTAATTTAAATATTAATAAATATATAAATAATTATAATAATTATATAAATAATTATAATAATTATGTAATAATAATTAAAATATCAATTAGTATTTTGGTTAATTAAAAAAATTCTTTGCAATTAACCAAACATGAATATCAGTTCTCCTTTTGGGTATAATTTTCAATTTCTAATTGTAAATATTTTAAGCGTTTTTTTTCTACACTGCTGGCCACCCAAATTGCAGCACCAAGAAAGACAAGAGATATCACAACAAAATTTATTTTGTAGATAACATGTTGACCAAGTATCAAATGATTAAATTTATAGACTTCTGTGAAGTGTGGTTCCTGCCAAAATCAGTAGCCAGAGTAGCCGCCATTGTTGGAGATCACCGCTGCCACACGCCTCGGCATTGATTCAAAGAGACTTTAGATGAATTCTTGGGGTACAGCAGACCAAGCAGCAAAGTTGATCTGCTGTGGCAGCTGGGGATGGAATCTGGGTCAATCGTAGAGAAACCATGGACCACATGTTTTCTATCGGCGAAAGATCCAGAGTGCGAGGCGGCCAGGAAAGCAATTCAATCTGGCGATTGACGAAGAACCGTTGGACAATGCGTGCCACGTGTGGTCGCGCATTATCCTGTTGAAATATGGCTGTGGGCAAGCCCTGAAGGTAAGGAAGGACAACTGGCTCCAACAACTCGGAGATGTAGCGCTGGCTGTTTAAAGTACCGGCAATGCGTACTAGAGGTGTACGAGAGTGATATCCAATACCGCCCCATACCATAATACCCGGTGCAGGACCAGTGTGGCGGTGCATAACGCAGCTGTTCAGCATCCTCTCTTCACGGTGTCTCCAGATTCGAATGCGACCATCGTGATGTTGCAGACAGAAGCGTGACTCGTCAGTAAAGACAATTTCATTCCATTCTGCCGTCCACATCCTTCTGTCATTGCACCAGTGGTGGCGGAGACGTCTGTAGTTCTGCGTGAAGGGTAGATAAAGCAATGGACGTCTTGCGGACAGACCATTCTGCTGTAAACGGCGTCGAATGGTACGCGCAGACTCTGGATGATGCGTTACAGACTGCATGTGCTGTGCTATGGTTCGTGATGTGACTGAGCGATCCGTCACTGCCATGCGAACAATTTGTCTGTCATCAAGTGAAGTGGTGCGCTGAGGTGGATGCGATCGAACACGCCGGTCCGTCGTACCCTCCTGCATCCAACGATCACATATCCGCATTACAGTTGTTTGGTTTCGTCCAACACGACTACCGATTTCCCTGAAAGATAATCCACTATCTCGGTAGGCCACTATCGTTCCTCTGTCGAACTCGGATTCTTGATCAAAAGATGATCGCTGTTTTAGACGAGGCATAATTGATCGTTTTTTGAAAAAACCACAAGAAAAACACAATTGCCCAACTTGAAATCGTCGAAATCTCCAAGCCTTAAATAGCGCTTTGAAGTGGCGCCACAGGCGCGCGTGATGTGCGTCTGCGCTGAAATTCTAATCATTTGCATATCTCACCTCCGCTAATGCATGTTGTAAATTTCATGTTATTTGCATGTTTCTTTCAGGGTGTTGCATTTA
>OU015492.1:136000443-136087943 GCA_907164885.2 Dolomedes plantarius
CTGTCTTCAACACCAGCGGAGCCCACCAGAGTTTCGTATCTAGTGGTTAACGCATCTGAAGAACACGTAAAGATACGACCCACAATGTTTAAATTTCAAATCTGATGAAGAGGTGTAAAAGGTGGCGCAATTGAAGTGGTCCAATGAACTACTTCTCTACAGGAATCGAAGCTTTTTGTAATCTCTGAATCGGAAGTTTTTGTAATATCTGTAAGACATATAGAGACAATTGGAACTACAGGGTGCGGCAGAAAGAATGTTCCGAGGGTATAAATAAAGAAATTAATAAACAAATAAAATAAATAATAATAATGAAATAATAATTAATAATAAATAAATAAATAATTTTTTTATTTTTCTCAGGTATAAAAGATTTCTTTCTCTATCTTGCTTTGTATTTTCGTTATTGACGTTCCAAATCAGAACTAACTTTCTGCCGCACCCTGTACAAATAAAAATAATGCAGTTGAATGCTTTTTAATCAACTGCTTGTTAAAAAAGGTTTATTTGATTTTCATATGATTCAGCTGGATATTTTTATATGTATTTTTAATCCGTGTAATACTTTTGTAGCCATGAGATACGTACTCTGTAGCTTCACCCATGTACACTAGAAAAAATATTAAATCGAATTTTGAAAATATCTTTCTCTTAAACAGTTTTTACTAATCTTAGAGTAGGTTTTACTAATCTTAGCACCATACTATTAACTTTCAAACAGCATTAAGAGAGAATTTTACATCCTGACAGGTGCAATCTTCAGCAGGATTATTACACAGAAAGAAAATAATTATCAAGCAATTCTTACAGAATTTCCGAATACGAGATGCCCAATTAGAGAAATAAGATTATTCTTTCCATCAATTACTGTTAGGAGAAAATTCAGTATTAAGGCTGCTGTGTACTAACCCTATTGGATTCGCTCACCTCAATGTTAACCATGGAGAAAATGTGTCCAAGAATTGCCGACTTGAATAGAAAGTTTTGTTTTGTTTTTTTTAATTTGTACTCCGTAATAAAGAAAGAAATTTTACACCTTGCCACATTTTTCGTTTTAAAAAAAATGCAAATAATATTTTAAAATTTAAAATATTAGGGAAAAAACCTTGTATAGTTTGTTTTAAACGCTCCTTTATTGGACGAAATTAACAAAATGAATCCTGTTGCAAGGTGCTGAAAAGTTCAGGCTATCTTCACATACCACTTTTATTGGATTATCAGCATTTATGTTGCTGTCAATAGTAGACAAATTTTCTCCATAGGTTAACATTGAGGTGAGTGAATCCAATAGGGTTATTACACAACAGGCTTAACCTATGGATTTACAGTAACCAAATTCAATATATCGGCAGGATAACATTATATAGAAATTTAATTGTATAACATCTTATCCTGTTATAAGACTGTTCTAAACTTACTAGATTAAACACGAAAATCTTTATAACTAGGAAGACGGAAATCTCACTTATAATCCGCCTGTTTAAAATTCTGCGACTGTACAAGGGCGCTAATACTATATCTTCAGATTCTTTTATTTCCAGCTACTCGATCCGGAGATGATATGTAGCATGATGTACTAAAAATGTCGTATTTTGTCAGAAAATTTCATATTTTATTCCGTTCGTACAGCAGTCGAATGCCAAAATAAAAAATAAAATAAAAAACGGCAGGAAAATCTCGAATCCCTCTTCATCTGTCACTGTCAATGCAAAGCCAACTTTTTCTTATTTCGTCGCCATGTTTATAAGAGCGTCCAAAATATTCTGGACAATCCGCTCGCACGCTTTTCTGTAGTCATACAAATTTCGCGTGCCTCTCGAACATTTAATTATCATATGCATTAGTTATTAGTCATAAAAGGGGGAGGGGAGGGAGGGAGAATTTCCTTGTAAGATTGGTTTTTCCCTGAACACGTGACTCGTGTTCAAAAAATAATTGAATAATGTTTTATAGCAAGCAGTCTTCGTCGACAGATGGATGCACTTACACTACGCTCTCTCTTGTACGAAATTGTTTAAAAGCACAGAAATAATATCGATTAAACAGATCATTAATGGGATAATATTTTTTTTTCAAACTCCATGGGAATGACGTCATACTATATAATGAATTACCTTCTAAGATATGATTATTCTGATCGCAAAAGGAAATCGACCATTTGTTTATCTTTTGCAAATAATTTATGTATTAGCAGTAAAAATAAGGGCAGGAAATAAAAATAGTCGCAGGAAATTTACCTATGCTTCCGTTAATATGCGAGTCCAAAATATAAAACACTTATCTTTCTTAGTACTGCTTTTTTTACCACCCAGTTACGTGATGAATGAATTATTCAATTCCTACTATTAGTTCACACTCTCCCTATATATATATATATATATATATATCTTGTTCAAATTTTCAATCGTTAATAAAATACTTTTTATTCATTCACTCAAGTTCAAATACATTTTTATAAACTTGTAGTGGATGACACTTGATGTTAATACAGTTTTTTCAAATATTAATTCATTAACTAAATTTAATTAATCAATTTTAGTTTTAGACCTAGAGCGTCTCTTGCTCTTGAATAGTAATTTCCCTCTTCTTACTTTGTTAACGGTGTCTTACTTTGCACTGCGGTAGCGCGGGCTCCTCCCGTCCTGTAGGTTGCGGGATCGAATCCCCAACCTGACAAGCCTTTTCTCTCTCTTTCCCCCCCCCCCTCCTAATCTCGCACAGTAGGCAAGGTTCTGGCAGGCAATCCTTTTTTTCAATTCCTACTATTAGTTCACACTCAAATTTTTCTTTGTTGACCTAAGTAGGAATTGACGTAAATTTTTTTTTATATATATTACTTGTTTTTAATACTTATAAACACAAACTGCAAAACTGGGTGATTGCGACTGACTAATATTTAGCATATTTGCTCTAATTTTATTTTCAGATGTTTGCAAATAGTTTTCAGAAATAAGGCTATGTTTATTCAGATATTGCGGGAAAAACTGCTAACTACCTGATAATTCCGGATGAGATTCTTAGCCCGTGTCATCAACGTACGTGTTAAAGGGACTCACTACCCTTAAATCTTTAAATAATTCGATTTTTTTTTAAAAATATATGCTAAATCCTGATCATTTCTGAACAAAATAAAGCAATCCGCGTGAAAATATTCCGCTTAGTTCCGGAAATATTGATATTCTAAATATTTAATTACTGATCAAGTTTATGGTAAGAAAAATTTTAAACTCATTTTTCTCAAAATGCAATTTTGTATCATTCCGCAACTAATATCGCAAAAACTATGAAACATAATTCCATGAAATTTTTATCACTGCATAATCATGTTATTTTATTGCTTCTGAACTAGAGTTATTGGAATCACTGCACATTTTGTTATTTTTTTCAGGGGTAAATTAATGCAAAAATTTAAGGAAATTTTAAGTATATTTTGAGCAGTTTTAAAAAAATTTAAAAAATATTTTAATGCTGAATGTTTTATGCTCAATTGTATTTTGAATTATTTATTTTAAATATAAAACAGGAATTATACATTTAAGTGTAAAATTAATTTCATAGTTCTGCGCGCAAGCCAGTATACAATAAAAATACTTAAAACACAAGGTATATCTAAAGCATTTTTTTAAAAATTATTTAAAATTAATTTGAGAGTTGAAAATTTGCTTATTAAAATAAATATATCAATTTATCATATACATAAAATTGGGGAAAATTGGGAGTAAATTGAAATAGTTACAGAGAGTCAAAAAGTATGAAAATATGCCTTATTTCCCCCTTAAGGGAACTGAGTCTTGTATGATTTAAAGAAAAATAAAACTCAACACTCAACACATACATGATCCGAGCCTTAATTTCTCTCCACTTAGTTAAGGAGGAATTACATACTCAAGAGAAAAGTACAATTCATATTTATTTCATCTATGAAGGAAAATAATTCCTTATAGACCTTTTAGAGGGCCAGTAAAAAAATATAAATGCAAAAAGAGACATTTAAGCATACATAGACTGTTTCATGAGTAGGATCTTTGTAATGTAATGCATATTCCATTTACTTTGTTTTCATACAGTAATGTTAATTTTTAATATACAGGTAGACTGCGTCAAATTTATAACATTTTTTGGTGATATTTGAAGGCAAAAACAGAATTAAACAAACTGAGAACTGTAAACTTGAAATCAAGTAATACCTATCTGTATTTGAGACTTTTTTTTTTTAACGATGTAAATGACATTTTAATGTACGGAGCGAAATGCTTACTGACTTTGAGGAATTTTTCATATAACTGTTCCTTTAAACATTTTGAAAGCCTAATACGTTAAAATAATGAAATATGCCTTTTAATAAACCGTTGTACTTCCTAAATAATTCCACCTGGGAAAGGAAATTTTTAAAGTTTCATGCAATTAGACACATATAGCTAATGATTTTAGAAACTGTTCGTCACGCTTTTTCTCTAGACATTTCAAAAATTAAAAACCACTTCGTAAAAATGCAGGATCAGATTTGAAATGATATAGTATATTTTTTTAAAATTTTAATCTAGAAAGATGGTTTTTATGTGACATTTTAATGTACTTTATTTTGAATTTACTAATTCTCGATATGCTATTTTTTTCATGTTGTCCCGAGTATTCAAAATGCTCGTAGTGATTTTAAGCTTCAAAACCAGAATTTTACAATTCTTGTTTTGAATTGTCCCAGTACAGTTGGAGACCCATCTATTTTTCAGTTTTTAATACATCAGAGAGAGCGTTACGTTGATTTATTGTCTAAGACTCTTTGTACAAGCTTTTCTTATCTGCAACGTGTTTAGTTAAAAATTAAATCTGAAAATGTGTATGCAGAGGAAAATACGAAGTGGCATCTTTTACTATCTATTATAAGCAAAGTAAAAATCTTGAAGTTCCAGGAATCTAGAGCAATCGAGGTCATTATACTTTTAAGATAGCATAAATTTTCCCCTTTACCTTTAATATATAAGTTTAACTATTTTCATAAAGTATAGGATGTAGGAAACTTAAGATGTAAAGTACAATATCATGCTATTAAAATAGGTGAAGGGGAGCTTCCCGTCACATAAACATGACTGCTGACAAAGAAGTAACCAAAACCTTTAATTCTTAGTCTTCCTAAATTCTACTTATTAGAAAAAGCCTTTTATGAATTCCTTTAACAATTTTTTCATATTATTAAATACATATTATTAATATTATTTAGTATATATGTTATGTAGTAAAACACTATTTAATCTATAAAGATAAAAGTGCTGAGTCATCGGAAAAAAAATTAAAACAAGGAGAAAATATATATAATTCGGTTTAAGACATTTCTTAGAAAAGAAATTGTACTGAAGTGACGCAAACAGTTGTGGAACTTTCAGTGTATAAGCCTAGAAAATAATTGGAAATATACTCCTAAAACTGTTGGGGCTATATATCATGTTGCCATCCCCACATGTCAGATTACACAAAAAAAAAAAAGCAGCATTTAAAAATATCTTCCCATGCACAAATTCGTTAACGACATACGTTATTTAGCTCTATAGCTAATAAAATATAAAAATATGTCCTAATTTGCCGGGAAAAAATTTAAATCAGATTTGGACAATTTTTAACTAGAATATTTCAGAATCTCCATTACAGAATTACTATTCCGATACATCATAACTGTTGAACTGTGACAAACACTAAGAGGTTCACTGAATAACACTTACATAATCCCATTATCCTAATTCCAGATACATTTCCCACGACCTCTCCAGATGCAATTAATTACATTCCGTATAATCCCTCTTATTAATGAACATGAACTTTGAAGTGGCGGATTCATTTAACCTTTTAAAAGAGCGACAGGCACCGCTTCCAGTGAGAGAAGAGAGCGTTTCTCCTTAATTTAAAACAAATTGATAACAGCACTCCGTTGTTTTATAAAATATGTATGCGGTAATGCCCCGCACTAATCTCCGGATGTGTGTGCTCCTCCATTTTAACCATTACTATGATCGATGGTCGCGAGATACACGATACCCCGCTTTTTATAGTCCGTTAATGAAAGTGTAAAGAGTAAGGGCGCCTTAATTGCTTTTTTTTTTCCTTTTTACGGTGGAGGTATAGAATCGAAGTTGTAGTTAATAACACTGTGCAAAAAGGGTTAGGTCAGCAGTGCGAGTTTAAGCGTACTGAGAATGAGAAAGCTGATATAGCAATAGAAAAGATCTGATCTCATAGGCTAAGCACTACATTATCGTATGAAAAATGCTTCAGAGAAGATATCTAATCTTTCAAAATACGATAAGAAGAGATAGATGATACATAGAGATACGTAAATTTCGCATAAAAAATATCGAAATTTAGCAACAACAAAAAAATACAATATATAAAATTTCGCATTCATTCGCAATATATATAAATTCAAAAATTTCTCATTTATTAGAAAAATTACAATTTTACTTACTTGGATAGGTAAGTATCAAAATTCTTAGTCAAAAGCTAACATTGCAGTAGTCTCTACATTATCTTCCTTAAGTCTTTGCCTTCTGTCATTAATTACTATGTTGTACATACTAAACTATCTCAGCATTTACCCTGTTAACAGGATTAAGGCTTTGTATAGGAGTCTTTGCAAAGTTTAGGTAGCAGCATTTCGTTGCCATTAAAATATGTATAACATCAACAGGAGTTTCTTGGTTGACTGCTGTAAGGTAGCTGAAATACTCTTGACTTTTGCGCAAGAGACGTTCTTAAATCTACTAAATTGTTCCACAAAACTTGATGGTTGATGTGTACAGTTAGATTTTTAGGTTCGACTCCGGTAAGGACAAATTGTCCGGGTGAAATTCGGAGCAAATCCGAGGGAGAGTGAGATATCTCAGTTAAAGACTGCGGATGGTCTTAATTAAGCAATGATACTATTTTTACCTAATTTCGATTAAAAGGCCGTTCATCACAGAGTTTTCGCCAAAAAGTAGCAAAAAAATAATTTTCGTATTTATTCGCTCATATCGGCAAATTTAGCATTTATTTGCACCTACAGTATTTCGTAAATACGAAAATTAAGTATCCTTAATGACACTCTGTCCCGCATATATACATAGTAAATTAAATTCGCCGAACCAATAACGAAAGAACTTTCTTCATTATTATTCGTTAAAGTTTATTGGGATGTCGTAAATGAATCCATATTCATTTAATTTTTAATCTCTCAACTCTACCATATACTATTTCTCTGGCTCACTTCCAATGTCTGACGGGACGCGCAGCATGAGGAAGAGAATTTCGAAAATTTTCTTATTGCTAGTCCGCCAAACGAGAACACTAATATTAAAACAAATCAAGGATCCCTGAAGATTAGGATTAGACACCTGAGAGGAAACACAAGTGTCTTCACTTTTGATTTTATCCCAGAAATTACTTTTATAATGTTTCATTTATATCAAAAGACGCAAATAATACTATATATAAGTCCCATCCATCACATGATGATTTACCCATTATAATCAAGGTATTATTAATTTATATATACTTTAATGAGTCTATTTGTCATACACAGACAGCAGTTTCTACTACATGAGACTTTTAAGATACCACTTTTGCCCTTTGGGATGACTTATAACATATTTAAGCATTACGATATTTTATTTTAAGGCTGTCATTTTCAAAAAGATATTTATTGTTGTCTCAGTCATATGCACTTGATGCATGTAAGCAGAATCGATTAAATATTCTTTTAGAAGTCTCCAGTCATCTCCCTTTATTATCATCGAGCAATATTAATAATAATTGTACTTATATTTCAAGCATACAGCAAATATAATATTGCTCTAAAATTTCATTTAAATAGTTTATATTTACATAAAAGATAATCCGAGCTTAGTTAGATTTCTCCCTGTAAATAATTTAGGGTAGATACAACGAAGAGAACCAGATAAGATGCTTAGAATCCATGATAAAGATTTGTGAAACAAACACGTTTAGAACATTCATTAAAATAGCTCTCAGTCGAAGACTAACAGCTACTTATTTGAAGAAAAATTAGTTAATAGATGTATTATCGCAATCCACATGCCTTGGGGTGAGTGAAAAATAATTTATCTGAAGATTGTATCGGCTGAAAACATTCCCTTTATAGACAAAAAAGCAAATAAATAATTCGGTACGGAACCATTTACGTCCTCATAATCACCTCCCTGTCAAGGGAAAACAATTAATTTTAATTGCTGTCTGATTTCTCTTGTCGATATGGCCGAGTCCTATGACAACTAGCTTTTTAAGTATATACGGCCAGGCAAAATGTTTTACACCAATCATTAATTACACCTTAGAGGGTCCTCCCAAAACACAGCCATGAAATGACATGAATACAAAATTTCTTAATTCAGTAAGTCATGAATGGATTCTCTTCATTAAAAATATATCGATAGCATCAGAGTGCGACGCCGCTTCATAAAATATACATGTGACTAAGCAACTGCCTGACAGGGGAGGGGCTGATGATCCTGTTCTTCACTCTTTCACACCATTAATGTGACAGGTAGGCCAAAGAAAAACGAAAGCTTTTTTTGTTTCATGTTACTAACTGCTTTAAGGGGTTTGAAGTTGTTTTTTCACGCCGTCCGTTCTAAAGACATCATAAAAAGAGGTAGCATGTAAGGGAGAAATGAAGAACATTTTGGAATTTAAATTGAAGGTATTTACATTTTAGTACAAACGAAAAAAAACAAAATAAGATAATATATTGTCTTTATGCCATCGTTATTTATACATAACAGTAAATATTACTTTATTTACTTTATTCATAATGGGAAGTTAGCTCCAAAGCAAGCAATGCACGGGTTTTACTCGACTATTGAAAAAAAAAATAACAGAAACGTGTTCTTTAGTTTCTCCCTTTGCAGTTTGACAATAAAAATTATGTATAAACACGCATCTCTAATTAATGTTTATCTTAACCAAATTAAAGCTCTTCGTGTATTTTTGAAAACTGTTCCTGTTCTTTGCTATAAGATTCAAAATCAGATCATACTGTAAATATGTTCTTAAACATATGTCCTTGAAATAGTTTTTGCTTATGCATGATAAATTTTTTGAAATAACCCAAATTAATCAATGATCAAAATTAGAAATTATAGAATCAGTAGTAGTGTAATTTCCTAAACGTTTAAGGACAAACATTCAGTCAAGTTTTTGCTTTCTATAATGTTTCATAAGCAATATAATGAACATAGTGTAAATATTCACTTAAACATATGTCCTTGAATAAGTGTTTATTTATGCATGACAACTATTTCGAAATAACACAAATTAATCAATGAGCAAAATCAGTACTTATCAAATCAGCAGTAGTGTAATAGCCCCAAAATTAAGGACCAACATTCCGTCAACTTGTTGTTTTCCGCTGTGTTGCATTTTAAGCAATAATGATGAAAGCAAGAGGGTTATTTTTTTCCGTAACTGTAATAATTAACTGAGAGTTTAAACGTCCAAATATTTAAAAATACTATTTCTTCAAACTTAATTACTTCTCAACTCTTCAATTTTCAAGATCACCAGCCTTGAATCCCGAATACCAAAAATTTTTTCCTTTCGCAAACTCTTCCTCAGTAGCACACATCTCATGGCTCTCAAGAATCCTTTTAGAGTTCCCTGAACTTACGATTGCTTCTTAATCCTCCAGCAGAATAAATACATTTCGATATCAACAATCAGATAACCCTCGGCGACGAGAGTGAATCGTGAATCGCGCTCCTCTTCATTAAAAGCATGTTGATAACATCAGATCCGAGCGACATAAAATATGTACGCGGTAATGCTCCGATAAACCTCGCAGGGGAGGTGCTTGGGTGCCATCTTACTCATTTTGGATCATTACCGTGACAGATGGTTACTGGACGTCCATGTCAGTCGCCATTTAGTTAAGCTCAGACGAAAATAGATGACTGCACCGTCTGCCTCGTGAGAAGTCATTTTTAAATAACTAAATACGCTCTCAGATAATGCCTGCGGAAGCCCGACGCAGAAGTGAGTTTTAGAGGTGCATTTCCCAAGGGATACTCAAAATATTAAATTTATTTGTCACGAAAATATTAATAAAGAATTTTTTTAACAGTTAGAGGAGAGCACTGCGCATTTTAAATATACCATGGGCGCGATCCGAAACTTAATCCAGTAACTGTTGTTATGGAAAACTTAACTCGCTTTTGAATATGGTTCCTAACTATTCAGTGCAGGCACCTTTTATTACCATGTATTTATTAACTTGCTTTCTTGTTTGTGTGTGTGTTTGTGTGTTTGTCCAGTATAAATCTTGCAATCAATTTTTAACTAACTTCCCGACTAGCTAGACATTTGAAACTTTTAGAATAGATCAGGACACGATGACAATGAATTTTTTTAATACTTTTAGTCATCTTTAAGCAGATTTTTACCATTATTTTCAGTTAATTTTGTTTTGTAGACTGGTGAAGCCATCTATCGGCCGGAACGGGGACGAAAAGTTAAACGCAAGTTAACTTCCAATTAACTTCATTTTCTTTCAAGTTGATGGGATAATTCATCAAAAAAATTTTAAAAAGTATTTATCAATACATAGAATTCTTAAGTTTATATGATCCAACAGAAATTTTAAAAAACATGGTATATAAAAAGTTCTTTTTATCTTGTAATTAATTTAGATATGCTTTACTAAAACAGAAAAGTATATTTAAAGCATGCTTATTTATTTTTTGCTTTTTATTTTCATACTTTATAAATATACTTCGCCTTTACTGCTTAAAGTTGAAATTTTGCAATCATGTCGAAATTCGCATTGAAGAAATTTTAGAAAATACAAGTTTTAGTTCATTTATTTAAACAAACTGTTTGGACCTCTCAGGTTGCCCTCTTGTAAACACTCAAGCGGTAGGTTGGTTACCCTAGAGCGCTAAGGTCAACTTTTGCAATACGATAACTAAATTGACCGGAACCTGCTACTTATAGCCGGTAACGGACAGTTGCTAAGGGCATGTTCTTATAGAATCAGTCAGAGTCATTGACATATTTTAAACCAACCACAGACCTTAACAATTTCGCGCCTAATTGTTTGGAGCTTTGTAATTGGTTAAATCTATTTCAATATAAAGAACGCTGACGGACGCAATGTGAACAGCTACTAACATCCATGCATATAACGCGAGATTCGGATACTAGAACCCTAGCCATTCATCCATCGTCCGCCACTCCAGCTAAGAAAAATAAAAGCAAGACGTAAAAAATATGGGGTTATACAATTAGAATATCATACATGCGTCAGACTCAATGAAATCGATTTAAATTATGAGGTTTCGTTGTAAATTATTCCAGCATTGTCACCAAACGAAAGTGTTTCTGAAAGACGTAATCATTAAGATTAACACAAATCAGTACGGCAATCGGAAATCCTTTTTTAAAAAAATGGGGAGAAAAATAAAGCCAGGTGAATAAAGCAATATGCATGAAGACAGTTTATTCACCTAGCACAAGGGCGAAAGTCATAGTTAAGCGATACACTCCAGGTAGTTGAAACATGAAGCACATTAGTTGGCAATAGAGAAGTAATGCTTTATCATGCAGCCTATTAAAATATTTCTTTAAACTAAAATACTAATAAAATGATAAAAATTAGCAGAATTAATAATTTGATGATTGTAATTGAAGATGCAACAATAATAAATTATATAAACCTTTTTTCCTTTAGCATAATTTTAAAATCAATTAAGTACAAATTATCTATTGCATATTATTTTAAAAATATAATATACTACTTGAAAATTCAAATTAAGTGCCTATTTAATTGATTTTTTTAATCATAAATAAAGATAACATTGATGCAATAAATTCAATTAAAACTATGCGATTAATGACATTTATTTAATTAATGTTGATTGTTGTGATACTGAAATTAATATAAATTTAATGGTTATAATTAATATAAATTTAATAGGGGAAAACTATTATGAGTTTTTATTGAGAAATATGTCTTTATTTCACGAATTAGGCAGAGTGTAGTATATGCAGAAATATATTGTCTGTGCTATATGACTGCTATATGACTTTCTTGATCAGTTCTTACTTGAGGTAGTGAAAGGCAAAGTGGTGTAAGTCAAAGAGTTTAACTGCAAAAACTACAAAAACTACAAAAAATTCCACCATAAATTAAACAAATTATAATTCATAACAGTTATTACAATGTTGCAAATAATAACTATTTACAATTCCACTATAAATTGAACATGGAGATTACATATTTGCCCTCAAATGAAAAAAGTTGAAAATGTGACTTACACCACTTTGCCTTTCAACGCCTCACTTTTGAAGGGAAAATTCAAAGATGACCTTACGCTACAAACGCAATCTAAAATTGGAAGACATACCATCAATGCAGAGCATTATAAATACCAGTGCACCCTTAGAAGGATTGGTTAAATGGGAGAAATGCTTAAAGGAAAATCTTACAGAGAAGAAAAATGTTATATTTATGAATTACATGGTAAGAAAACCATTAAAATCCTAGAACACGACAGACTCTCCATTCCAACAGAGGCATCGAGGCCTGAATTCACGAACAGAACATTCGGAATAGCTATTGTTCGATTGTAAATGCAAATTAGCTCAAAATTAATTATCTTCATATTTTTTTAATAATCAGTACCATTTAATTTTTCCCTAGAACAAATGATTTAACAATTTTCAACATTTGTTATGTGTCTGAACACGACATTTCGAAGCAACCACGTCTTCAAATTTACATGCATTCGTAACCTTCATAACCAAAATTGCGGCAATAGAACAGTGACTAGTTGAAACTGCGAAACAGTTTAAAAACGGATTCCCACCTCAGCTTTTTTTTTTTTTTTTTAATCACCTCTCTCTACGCCGGGTCCTTGATGCCAGATTTTTAAATGAAACGAAAATAATGAAATCTTTAAAAGTGCATTCTGTCACTAGTGAGCTAAAATAGTTATCCCGCACTATTTTACGCTATTGTTTTAAAGTAATTGATTCTGCGACTTCATTCAGTACAGGATATTTGCCTTTATTCTGTTTTATGTTCTCTAACACGATTTCTTTTTTTTATAGCTGTAAAATACAACAGAAATTTTAGGGCCGTTGCCAGAGTCATAACGACATTTGCAAACCTGATTTACCCTCAGAAAGTAAAATGAAGTACACAATGTCCCATAAACGCTCCATTTTGATATTATGCCTTGAAATAAAAACTTCAGTTTTTTCAAAACTCAATAAACAACGAGAAATGCTTCACTTGCGAAGGTCGCCTCTTGCCTCCCATCGCACATAGAACAAAAATAATGAATTACTCGAGAGAAATATACCTTTCAAGAATTTTCCAGCAAAAATAAAATTCCAATAAACAAATATCTAAACATTATTATCAATAGACGAATAGTTAACAGTAGTGAGATGAAGCTATTATTTTGTTGATTAGAAATTCCTTTGAAGCATTTTTTTATGCCCCCCCCCCAAAAAAAAAAAAAAAAAATCAGCGAAAACCAGATATTATGAGACTTTGAAATGACCTACACAGATAACATTAACACGCAGAAGTTTTAAGAATGAAATTTCAAAAAACATTCTTAGACATTCCAGAAAATTTCTCGCTATTTGATGATAATAATATCAATGGATGCCCCATTGAGAGCACCACCTTTCTTGAAACATAAAACACAAATTCTGACAGAAAAATGAAAAAACTTTTATGTTGAATCATATTTTATCAGACATACGATAAAGTATAAAACATCAATATGGTTGTTAATTATTCGACACATCGCTGTAATTTGCAGCATTTAAATTGTCTTTCGCAATTTCAAAAAGAAAATTGAAAATTTATATCTATATAAATTTTTCTATATATATTGTGATATATAAACCTATGGGATGAAAATGTGATATATAAACCTATAGATTTAAAATCACATTTTCATCTTGAGTTATGTACGTTTAAAATAAATTGCTTGTGCCTTTTTTTACGTAGTGGTTAAATAAACAGTTTTCAAATTTTTTATTTACACACTTATTAATTTACTAAACATATTTTTTCTATCATCTGTTCTATATAAGGCCTCGATGTTTTTGACCGATATGTTAGCTTAAAACATATCGAGTAAGAGCCGGTAAGACTTTCAAGAGTCTTGCATAAAATGAAGAATTATTGAAAAGTTGAAAAAAAAATCAATTGCATTACGGAAGCAAAAAATGGAAAGCTCCATCATGATTCCCCTTTAAATAAATTAAATGCAGTTTATCGAGTTATAAATCTTTGTATAAAAGAAATATATGTTAAGGCTAGCACTTTTTTTTTTCCAGTAAACGTATCCATGACGATTATTAACGGAAATTTTTCCTTTTTTTTATTTCGCTGCTCTCATCTATGCCTCCCTCAGATCGTGCGAAACGAATAAATTCCATCGAATCGGAAACTTCCAGCCAATAATTCCATACAAATAACTCAGGCGTAAATATACAGATACATATAAATATAAATATATGAAAGAAGCATGCTTTTTGTTCGCCCTCAAATTAGCCCGTTCTTTCGAAAATCGGATTTGCGAAACCACGGAAACTGAACATAGGAAAAAAGAAAAAAAAAATTGAAGTTTTTTTTTTCTTCGTTTAACAAGAGGATTATAGTTTTTCCTACCCCTCGCGCAAAATGTCGGATTATGGCTTACCTCTTTCGCTATACACTGAATACAATTTATTTTCTCAAGAGAAGCAAAAAAATATTTTTTTTTCTTTTTTTCTCTTTACATTTGATAAGATTGAAGATCACGAATTTTTTTTTCTTTATTTTTAAAACTTAATGAGCTTCAAACAGTGACTGGCTGTTCAACGAATTGCGCAAAACGATTATTTGATTTTTTTCTCTCCTTTTTTTTTCCCCTATGCTGAATATTCCGTACAAACAGTTCTTTTCCTGAATCCTAATTTTCAAGAGATTGTAGGATGTTGAGGTACTTAAATTCCGCCGCAGGCACAATGCTGTATAAAATTTCGAGCTTGTATTTTTTCTTTCCGGCGAGCAAAAGAAGCTTAGGAACCCCTAGCATTAGAATATGGAGAAATTTTATATCAGGAGACAAGTGTCTTATTATGCACGTTCAAAATTTTGAATTTAGGCGGTGGATTGTATTTGAAATAACAATGGATAAAATTCAACGCTTCTCCACTGAAGACATGATTAGGAAGAGGATTTGTTTACTTTAGTAAAATGTACTGGGGGAAAAACCAATTTATTTATGTCAGCATCGGAATAAACAAGCTGATCGTTGAATAAATAAAAACCTATTTTTGCAGTTAGTAAGTTGCTATGGAAGTTGAAATCAATTATAAAGAACAAAAATGAGTTCTCCACATTAAATGAAATTTCAACAGAATAGAGTTACATTTAGATTTGCTTAAATTTAACTTAAAAGCTATTATATTTACATTAAATTTTTCTGCATACGTGTAAACATGGGACCTTAGATCAGAGATGTGGGCACTGTGATTGTTAGAATAGGGAAATATTTAAACAAATAAATTCTCATTAATTTAAATTCTGAAAACTGAACCGCAATTTTTTTTTAAATAGCACAAACCTATGCAATATTCTGTAGTGAAGGAGGCAGTATAAAATTTCGCTCTTATAAAAAATTTTAGAAAAAGCATGACAGTATTAAATTTTTAAGATTTGTATGATATTAATTTTTCTCTGAAACAATATCTGTTTTTTTTTATTTTTTCCGGATTTAAATTTAACCATTTGGCTTTAACCCGTCGGGTTGAAATTTAACCATTTGGCTGACAACTTTGTGAATAACATAAATTGTTAATCAAAATAATCGTTGCTCAAATTAATTGTTGAAGAGCAACATAATTGAAATTGAGTAGCAAGTATGGAATTAGCTAATACAATACGGCGCTTTGATAGTTAGGCTCTGTCTTGCTTACTCAATAATTACTTGAAAAGGATTTGTATTGAAACACAATCTAACGTACTCCCTCCTATATGACGCACTCAACCTAATGTGACGGGCAGCATATAACAGCAGAACTACTCGAGTATTCATTATAGTGTTTTATATTATGTTATATGTGTAGTGGTTAGCGTTCTGAACTGCTACGCAGTGGGCTTGGGTTCAAATCCCGAATAAGGCTTGGTCGTTTCCGTGTCGTCCTTTTTATATGGAGCAGTGCTGGTGTTATTATGGTGCTCCCATAATAAAGTAGCCAGTACATAATGGGGTGTCATAAGGGGATGTGGCCATAACAAAAGGGAGTGTCTAACGACAAGTGCCTCCGCATTTCACACACACACACCAAAAAAATAAATAAATAAAAAAATTTATACGTGTATAAATAGAAACTCTGCCGGTGTATTGTCAAAGCATTCCAAAACTTGCGACAAATCTTCAAAAGATGTTGCTTGATTTCTCTCGGGTGAAAATAAAGTCTAGTGTAAACGCAGTCCCCCTTCCCCTGATTTTTAGGTCTCTATAATAAAACCTTATGTTGCCTTTATGTTGTCACCTGATTTCTTAAGTACGAATTTCAGCCACTGGAGTACATAAAATCTGGTTTCTGATGCACCTAACCGCAGGTTACATAAGCCAAAATGTTTGTGCATATTAAGCCCGGAAGAAAAAAACCAAAAATGTTGTGTATCACAGAGATTTTGAAAAATTATTAATCCATGCTTTCGGTAATAAGTGTTATTTGTCAAGCGGAGCAAAGTGAAAAAAATATGAACTTGTAAAATATGCATCACTCCAAATTATCTATAAATAGCAAATTTTTGTTTGATTTTCATATACCTAGGAATGCAAACTGGTGATCTACAAATTAAAAAAAAAAAACCAAAGCCAAGGTAGTATTATAATATGATAACCATAGTTCGTGTAAAGGATCGCTCAAACATCTCCTTCAGATAGATCATACTCGTAAATTATAAAGACTTCGGGCGAAAAGCAAAAGGTTCAAGCAAAATATTAAATAGATGTTTGTAAAGACCATCCACAGATTCCCGTAAAGGTAGTTTGTTTAAAGTTTATTTTAAAATAATGCTCCCTAGAGGAATGTCATGTCACATTACTAGAAATTTCTAAAAGGATGTCAACATTTTTCGCAAACTAAAGAATGTAACCGGCTTTTTTTTCAAAATCTTTGATAGTTTTGATATTAATGTAATTAAACCCTGGGTGAAATTTTGAATATAACAGCTAATTTTTTTAAAGGATGAAGGTCATTGCTAGTACCTGACCATTTCCAATTGTCCGTACGTACCCATATATAAACTAAAACGAATGATGGGGAGTTCATTATATGTTTAGTTTCTGCTATTCCATGTAGTCTTGAAGACAGCAAAACAAGGATACGTTTAATAGGATATGAAATTTAGAGCCCATATCGTTCGTAATAATTTACTTTTGAATTACGAAACAGCACATTCACACATTGAATTCGGATAGTACCTAAAAAAACAGTAATTGACAACTTGTAAATTTTTTATGTCTAAGTAAATTATTATATAAAGGCAAATTTATTGCAGTCAGTAAAACAATATCAATATATATATATATATATATATCCTAACGTGGTCATATGCTGCTCTGTAAATATGCTTCTCTATAAAAAGTCTATCTTCCCACTATTAAATAACTTAGACTAAATCAAAAACTTCCTAGCCTCCGATGACTTTCTATTAAACGGAAGAAACGATTTTACAAAAAAAGGAGAAAGAAAAGAAAGAAAGAAAGTGCGTTGAAATAAATTCTTAAACCTCAAGCGCAAGGATATAAAATAAGATGTTGATATTCAAAACGGTTTAAAATAAATCTGACCCAAAAGAATTACCAACTTTTTTATTCCCTTCTTCCCATTCATCCCAGCCCTTTTATCTAAATCCCCCTCTCAACCGTAACAAACTTAATGGACAAATTTCCTAGCACGAAAATGCACTCACGACCGGCCCTAAGCTGGACGCATATAGCAAGACTGAGCTGAACAGTTGCGAGGAGTCTCTACGTCGCAGATGTGTTTAAAAACATATCCTATACCATTTAATTCCGGAATTTGATTCTGCTCTTGTTAAAGCCAACATTTCTCGCCTTTTAGATCCGCACTGCCATTGTGCAGGGTGTCGCGAACCCCCCCCCCCCTCGTTCTCTGAAAAGGGTCTCTCCTTTGTTGGCACCATTTTTGCAAATCTCCCCCCATATCCCCAGATTTGTCGCCCATCACAATGGGGTCTGATCCTGCGGGTCGAGAATTCTTTCCGAATCTATTGGAAACACCATTATGTCGGATTTTCATCGAATATAGTTCGATCGCGCGGAAGTTTGCGCTCGGCTAACGTCGCCTCAGCCAGAAAAAAAAAAAAAGAGGAGGGTGGAATGAGAAAAAATAATGCTGGACAGAACCCTACAAAATGGATTTCTTTCTATGACTTTTCGGAACGCCCAGATCTTTGAGAGCGTTTCAGACTCGGCGTAAAAAGGAAGAGAACGGCTTCACTTTAATATACGACTATCTTCAATATTTACGAGCTTTTTCGCCAGTGTGAAGTCATGTATGCTATACAGAAAAGTCATTTGGACTTGCATCTCATTCAGAGATTCTTTCTCAGCTCTCCTATGGCAGGACATGTTTTATGGCCGTGTTTTACATAAGAGATATGACCGACAAAAAAGAAAAATACTGTTCGAAAGAAAGAAGAAAACAGCTGAAGTGTAATATCGGATCATTGAATCGGTCGGTTTGTTCGGGTAAGAAATACTGAAATATATAATTTTACTAACTGGAACACTAATAATTATTTTCGATCAGTAGCATATATGATGAACAAAATTTCAATCTTTAAAAAGAAGCATTTTTGTTTTCTGTTTTGATGTTATCACAGATTAAACTGAAACCTTATTTCTCTGAAAAATGATGACTATTGATAGGATTTTAATTTCTCCTCTAAAATTTTAGCAAACATACAACATAAATTCAATGAAATAAAGCTTTGAGAAAAGTAAACTTTTAGTTTTTATAGTACAATAGTCAGAAAAAAATTGTTTGTGCCATATCCAATTCAAAATTCTAATAACATTTCTGAAGAGAGATCTATTTCCCCTCCTTGCTTAAGACTACGGAACCCAAAGAATCAGAATCCTTGGCCCCGATCATCATAACAACTGACCGCCGTACATAATTGAAAAGGCGAGCTTCTAGATTTCCCTAGCTGCACAACGTATTTCGGATTTTCCGAGAGAGAATGATGTTACCGGTTGTACAATATGTATAGCTGAATGTCGGGGCTCAGTCACCTGAATTTTGCATTAGGGATGCGTCAAATGAATTTCCAGTTTTATTGAGGATGTATAAGGATTAGAGCAGATGATTTTGAGGGGGTTGCGTTGTTCAGTTTCGGCGCTATAAATTAAAATCTAATTATCTAATAATAATTTAGAGAAAATGTTTATTATATGGTGAAGAAGTTTATTTTTGAGGTCCACAACCTGTGGGATAGCAAAAAAGTTTAGTTTCCCCATTTGGGGTGTGAGGGCGGATATTACCATCGCACATTAAAAATCAGCAAGATTAGCTTATAAAAATTTTGCAGTTTAGCATATTTTTCATCTGTACCTTCGGCCTAAAGACTTCATATGAAAGAAAATAACTGGTTTTCACGAAAACGGTGTAAGTGCATTAGAGAATGCCATAATATTGAACATTAATTACAGTAACCACCGCTTATAGTGATCAGTGGTTATAAGAATCAACCGTTTATAAGAATCAATATCGCGAAAACAAAATCAAATGTATTATTTCCATGTTAAAATTTTCGCTTTAAAGAATCAATCGACCGGTTTTAAGAATCAATTTTCACTCTTCGCTTTCCTTTCATTTTTCTCAAAAAGCCACCAAAACCCTCAAAAGGCACGAAGTTCTTTCTTTACTTTTTTAAAGAAAGATTAATAAGATGTGGATGGAATATAGTTTCAAAATTCATCCCTTTCTTTGTTAGACATAACATAATAGTTTCCCCATAAACGCTTTAGCACAACACTGTCCTATATTAGCTTGACCCAGGGGCATCTTTACCCGACCGGGTCCGATTTAACTTTTCTCCACTGACAAACAAAAATAGGATCTCTTTTTTCCCACCTCCCACATCCCGGTTGCGGCTTCTGGACCCTGAAACACATAAATCTTCGGCGAAGTGTCCACTATCACTTAGGAAAACCTGACATTAGTAGATTCAGCACGTTATCAAACCGTGAAACGTAAGCTAGAAGGTGAATCTTCGTCTGAGACTATTTATATTGAGAGAGGTATAAACAGCCTCCTGAAAACTTCATTACGTCAAACTACCACAGAAAACTTTTTCTTGCTCCCTTCCTGTAGTTGAAATGTTAAAACTGTTAAGCAGGTATGTTGTAACAAATATTGGATTTTTTTCTTCTCACTATAATCATGTGTATTTACTTATAGGACTAGAAATTAAGTTTTATTTTTTAAATTATAAAAAATAATTATAATAAAAGATAATTAACGTAAATTAAAGAGTATTTTATGGTAAACTATTCATATATGTATATACAGGTGTGTGTGTGCCTATCCAAAAACCTAAATTTCGGCTATAAGAATCAACCGCTTATAAGAATCAAAAACAGTAATAACAAACGTGATTCTTATAAACGGAAATCACTGTATTTTCAAAACCTTTTCCTCTTGTTTGCACTATCAGAAAACAAATTACGAAAAAATTTCAGCATCTTAAAAGACCAATTATTCGTAACAGGCAGTAAATTCTGCAAGACTGAAAATTCGATAACAATAAGTCCCATATCGTCATAATTCCTCAACTTGTTACAAAATCTCTCGGCCGGGAGACACTTCCTGCTGACCCTACAGTGAAGTTGACGCGTTACACGTCTATAGCATTGTGGATGAAAGTTGTTTAATCCTTACTGTGTTTATTTTTGAAAAATTAGTTTCTAGCACTTTGACCATCAGGTAATACATGGAGAAGTAATGCCTCAGACTTATCAGGGGATACATTCCAGACACAACACTCATAATCAGCTGTACTTATCGGAAGCTCTTACAACAGGAAAGTCTACAGATTTATCTTGTATCGATAATAATGGGAAAAAAATGTTCAAAAACAAAGCAGACGTGAAAAAAAATCTACAAGCTTACCTCAAATTTTACTTTTTATGTAGATGCAAGATCACCCACCCTTTTCCCTGCATTCACAAAGAGATTTTTTGATTACTGACCGCACCCGAGGATTACGTGAAAGCAATTTCTGACGCACCTCTCACACCACTGCAACACCCCAAGATGTAGATTATTAATCAAGAGAATACAATATTTACTTAGAAAAAAACCTAAAGATGAAATCAGCTCTGGTCTATAGATATTATTACGTAATCACTCAAAGACTATTTTAGTATTTGTTATTTGATATTCCTGTATTACATCCTTAAAGTACGAGAAATTAAAGGGGGAAAAGTTATAAACCGTAAGAAAGATTTAGAGCTGCAGTGATTTTAAAAATAAATTATATCCCAGAGTGCACTAGGATTTTCGTAGATTTCATCTTTTAACTTGGCAGAGCATTAAAACTTTGGGTAGGAAATTACTAATGAACATATCTTCATATATTCATTCATATTCTGTCTAATATGCTCCATTCTGGGTTGGGGGAGGAGAAAATAAAAAATACCTTGTAAGCTTTACATAAGATTCGATTCACAATAATCGAACTTATAAGTGAATAAAGTTAAAGAAGCCGCTTAAGATATGCTAATTGCAGCATACGCGGTTGGTATAAATACCAAGCAGCTAGATTAAAGAAACGAAGTGTTGAGGAAGTGAGAGGAAGTGAAAAAATAAGTAGAGCTGACGAAACGAAGTATCGAGCTGGTGCTTGACTTAGAATCTGGTTTGTGCATAGTTGAGTTTTGCGAGCAGCCGCTGGAGGCATAGCTAGGTTGCTTCAAAACTACGCGAGTTCTTGTTAGGCCCAAAGTTTACGTGGAAGCATTGCTGGTTGACTTTCAAAGTATCTGTGAGTATTGCAAAGTGTATTTTTCTTGAATGAGTAGTTATACAAGTGAATATATTGACTTGTATTTCCCTTGCATGAATGCTATATATATCTCGTACTAGTAGTACGTATGCTTTATGTTGAAAAGCAAAATCTATATGTGCAAATATTTAAATAAACATTGGTGTTATGTAAGAACTGTGTTAGAATGAAATTATTTAGAGTGCCACTTCAAGATATATATACCCAAAGGTAGGGTAGAAGTGCAGAATTCTCTATAACCTATCAAAAACAAGTCTTTAAATCCCCATTCAAAGGGATTTAAATGATTCTTTCTCATTTCATTCAGCGAATGCTTCTTAATGTATTATTAAATGTACACTAGACCCTCCTCATTAGCAGGGCTCTCATAAAGGAAGGAAAACCGACGAATACTTCACACCCGTCCAACACACAGACACATACACGCCTCTTCCCTCTATTAATTCAATACTTTTTACTTTTATCACTGATGTTTTTACACAGTCTTGAACTGCATAATTAAGTGTCAATAGTTAAGGCCAACACACGTGCATGCACACACACAGAGAAAATGAGAGAGGAGAAATGGCAGAGGTTATAAACTATTTTTGGTTGACCATGATCGGTACGATCATCTTTTGGAACGGGAGGGCCAAATTGACCGTGACCTACATAAAGGCCGGGTCTGAAAGGCTACACGAACATCCATGCATACCTAGTTGGGGATTCAAATAAGCAGAGTCTGAATTCAGACTCTAGAGCAGTGGTTCCCAATCTTGGGTACGCGTACCAGTACCGGTACAAGCAGCTATCGGTACGCAAATGATTTTACAATTTAAAACAAAAATCTATTAAAAATCTGTAATACGAAAAATGAAAAGAAATGACTATAATAACTAATAATCCATACGTTTTAATATTTTAGTTTGGAATTTCTTATCCAATGCTTGTGTTGTAATACTTTAATGGGATTTACCTAATCTCAAAAGATGCCGTCTACACCTGAATGTGTTATCTATGACCACCCCATAAAAATTTGGCACTCGCCTGCGAATTATAACTGTGTCTATAACTGTGTTTGCGAATTATAACTGTGTTTGAGTTCTACTAAAAATTGTGTTTGTGTTTCAAACATCTTTAAATTAATTGCATATTATTAATCAATCATTGTATTATTAAAAAATATTAAGAAGCTGTTAAGGTAAGTGTATTAAACTCAGGAGATTTATTTAAAATGATTTTTTATGTATCCTAATTTATTTTGTTCTCCATTGCATTTTATTCCCCATTTCAAAATTTTTGGTCTACCGGTACGTCATCAAATTGTTTACAACGTACAGGTACGGTACTATAAAAAGGTTGGGAACCCCTGCTCTAGAGCACTTGCCCCATTCAGCCATCGTCACGGAGGGTTTGTAATGGAATGTTTGTATGTGTGTAGCTGTAAAGCTAATACAGTTTTTAAAACATTGTTATTTACTGTGCAGTTCAATACAGTACAGTGTTTTTTTTCCGCAACTTCAATCATATTGGTATAGCATGAAAGTTTAATTACAGAGGGCATTAAAGCCAAGAATAAATGTCGGCGATCTACGCTATCAGTTCACTCAGGGTAAATATTGATTCCATTGGAAAAGTATATTCAATGTTCTATTAGATAGCACAGACTTTCAAAAAATAAAATTTCCCTAACAGGGACCATTCAATATGAGGGTCCTGTTATGTCTTTTTGTTGTTGTTGTTGTTGTCCTGTGTAATCTTAAATATATATCTGGATAGTAAAAATTATGGATAGTAAAATTCTGCTCTAGATGCTTGTGTTAATTGTCTGGCTTAAAAGCAAAAGTACCTTTCTAAAGTTCCAGATATACACTTAGAAATTAAACTTAGCACTCAGAAGAACAGGATGGAATGATAGATAGGTATACATTCTTACCGAAGATAACTTTATGCAAAGAATGCTGAAGATGCGTTTAACCTTTCAAAAGCTTAATATAATTTCATCGCATTTCTTGAAAATTTTTGACTTTAAGGAAGTGGAGAATTGCTGTGATATTTTGGGAAGTAGGATAAATATTGGTGTAATTAGAAAACTCACACTTTAAGTTACTCAAAATAGAAAGGTGTCCATGTTAGATAGGTGCTGGTAACAGAAAAAAAAAATGCTTTTAGTCAGCTTTAGATAATTATAACTACTTTAATGGAAGCAAAGTAAAATAAATTAGGAAAAAGAGTAAATCGCATAACTCGCACAAGGCGTGCTAAATGGTAAAAAAAAAAAATCATCTCTCGCGGAATTGTTCACGAAATTCCTTATATATACATGCAATGGTACATACTTGGCTTTTCTTTAAAATTCTCGCAGCACTAAGCCTCTCCGTGATCTTTTTATTCATCATGCTTGTATGAAGCTTGTATTTTTTTTCCGATCATTTCCCCCTTCAACCTTTCGAGAATCTGGGATTATAGCCCGCAGTTACAGGAACAGCTAGCTTCCTCATAAGAAATGTATGCCCATAACATATGCGACCATCGAAGTATTGAGATAGACAAGAAAGGCCGAATACTATGAGAACATAAAATATCCAATAAGCGGAACAAGTGGTGCGGTGTCCATAATTGAAAAGATAGATTCCGACTCGGTCAAGACATGGTATTCCCAAGGCAGCCGAATTCGTTTAGGGATTTTTTGAGTAGATGATTTCTAACGGCTGTAATCTGCTCAGACATTTCCTGACGAATCTGTCTTTGGATTTCATTATTTATGATGCATCCACATAGATCTATTTTCAGTAGATCTCGTGAAAAGTATAATAGACATTCATTCCCCTCTAGAATTAAAAAAAAAAAATCCTAGCGCTTGTTTCGATTCTTTTTCAGAAAATTAAATTTTGCGAAAATGATTTATGATCAGAATTGTTAACCAATACTTCTACAACTCCTTTAATTTTATAATGCTAGACCTTTGGGCTTATTTGACTGAAATTCAAGGCAGCAAAATCAGCTACAGCATCACATTTGTAAGAATACTACACTCTTGATATGAGAAGTAACAAAAGCCTTGAAATATTTATCTATCGCGAAATAAACCCTCATTTCAGAATATTACTGATATCTGGCTAAATTTTTCATAGTACAATGTATAGTGACATTAAAAAGAAAACTCCACGGATCTCGGATAGTTGAATTGAATTATTTTCTCTAGAGTAAATTCATATCCTATACAGATGTTATGCGCATCTTTGTTATTAATTTACATTCACTCAATAAAATTTAAACACAATTTTCGTAACTGGAGTATTTTCAGGTCAAGTTTATTAAAGCGGGTGACTTTTGAGACTTGTAAAAATTACTAGGTATGATATCATTCGCACAATTTATAATAAAACCTACGTGAATGGATAGCACTTTGATTAACATGTAGTAGTATGCTGTAGTTTACCTTACTTGATAGCTCTGAGACAGCACTTGAAGGCATATTCTCCATTAGTAGAATGTATTACAGTGAATCTTAAGTGGATAGATAGCTCACGGGAACTGAACCGACAATTGTTTAAATGGATAAATTAGTAAGAGAATGTTTCCAATGGAAGCTATCGGTGAGATATATGCATAAGCCAAATGGGAATTTTTCCTTATTCATTTTAAATACCATCATAAAGACTTATTTAAAATAATCATAATTATATATCTCTAAATTTGTATCAATGTATTCAAAATATAGCACAGCAGTAGCAGTAGATCTACCAGGGAGTTATGTCATTCACACAAATTATAGTTTTGTAGAACAGTTGGAATAGTGATGGTCATTAATACCTAAAACTTCCGATTATCGCTGACTGGATTATCTATACCCTTGATTATCCGAAGACAACAAAAGAAAAATACTAGGCATAAAATAAAAAGTAAGCAAAAGCATCTTAACTTAGTTCGTACACAAAGATATGCAACCAACAAATATTTCAAGAAGAAAACTGAAAATTCATGACCTTTTTAATACTTTAATCAAACCCTCATAAATTAACTCTATGTAGTTCATTTAAAACTTCTGAATAGTTTAATTTACAATGTACACTTTACACTTTTGGATAATTTATCTTTTGTAGTTTTCCTTAAATGTTAATAGCCTACCCACAAGTGTGTTTTATGAACAACCTCTCCCTCTTCCTCTAAAAAAGGAAATTTTAATGCAATTTTTGCTTCAGCGATCTCCTATAAAAGGTTTCTGGTTGTGCTACTGATAATCGGGCATCAATTAGCACTGAAAATCGGAAGTTCAACGTACACACTTTTAAAAGTGTAGAGAAAGCCGGAGAGAAAAATTAGCAATTTTAGTTGTATCCTTCCCGGCACATTATTCATTGCACTTTGCTTTATAGTGTCAAGAGAGGGAGCCTTTTTTTCGTTCGTTTTTCTCTCCTACTCATTTTTTTTTCTCCTGGCCATTGGGATATGGACGGAGAGAGTAAGCTCTCCGGACATTCAACATTTTTTTCGATGATGCACATTTTTTTTCTCATTTACTTCACTGCTCCTTTACTCCTTTACGCATTGACATAAAAGTTTACCAGGATTCCTTTTCAAAATCCAGACACCATTACAAATGATTTCCAAACAGGACAGCGTGTTGAACCCAGATTCAGATCTTTCCATCTCAAGACGAAAGCTGCAACATCTGAGCTACCTCAACGTTTAAAGGAAAATATTTTTCATTCTATCTCTTCGCATCTTTGCCTCACCATAAAGCGAGGTTCGAAAATATTTTTCAATTTTTTCTCTTATCTATTTTTTTTTAACTAAACCAGTTTCCCATTGTCTTAAGTTGTATCCCATTATATACTTTAATCTTTGGCACGTTTAGGGATATTCCCAAAATCCAGCTTCTTTCTTGGGCACATGCAACCTGTAACTTTCAAAGCTCATTCCTGATAGCATTCGCCTAGTAATGAGTAGGATATAAACATTATATTCTAATTTTATCTAATAATAACAGCGTGGAAATGAACTAGTATACTTGGTCAAAGTTTTAACCTGTTGTTTCTAATCCCCTCGGTGTAAGAAAGCCTACACCAAGTCGAAAGGACCTAGGTCCTGAAATCCTAGGTCCTTGGCGAAGGGTAGTAAGCAGCTTCATTTTAAGGCGAGGTACCACTAGGGCTGAAGTCTGACTTGACCTCGAAGAACATCGGTCGCGTAATTTTGAACTGAGTCAAGTGACGAGACAGGAACACTTGACCCCGCACCTCCAGAGGTAAATTTGAGAACTTGGAGGACATTGTAACCACGACCTATTTTACGAGCCCTGGCCACCATTAGTGAATAGGGCGGTGGATTTGCAACGACGAGCATCGAACCAGGGACGTTCAGATCACTGGCCCGCTGCTCTTGCCAACTGGGCCGCCGCACCCCAAAGTTTTAACCTAAATACGTAAACCCGCTCAATTTGGTAATTTTCTCCATCCTGTACTAATACTTTTAATGAATGAATGAAAGGTAATTTATCTGTTTGAAAATACGTTTCCAAGAAATAAATATACTGACAGTCGATCAAAATAGGAAATGATCAATATAGCTTTGTAATGCCCATGCGGCCAACGCTCTCCTGATTGATATTTATGCAGCATTCTAATAACTCATTCTTTCAAATGTTAATCTTTTCTGCGTACAGTTAGTTATTTCCGAGAATTCCACCGCTGTCCGAATGATAGGGCTCTCTAACATATGATGTCATAGCCCAAACCCGCTTTTGGCATGGGTGTTTGCAACAATTTGGAATCACCTTAAACTTAAGGTGTTTGAGTGTTTTTGCCCTCGTGCGGCAAAAAGATGACAGTTGCATCCTGAAACCGAGTACAACAATTAAGATAATCAACCCTTTTACAGATAAATTCATTAAAATAAATATTTTTACTTAGAGAATTCACTTCAAGAAAAACTTCATTAAAAAAAAGGACATTGTTTGAAGAATACAACCGGAATTTCCTTTAATTAGAATGGAAACAAAACCCCATTTCACATTTCAACTTAAAAAAATATAACAAGCAGCTATAAATACATACAAAGAAATTTTACGAGCACTTTCTATGAGAATGACTGCTCATAAAACATTTCCATGCTCTTGACTACTCCTTATGACCTTCAACTATCTGTTCTTGAGAGAAAACCATCTCATAAAACCACCTTCTTAGCTATAAAAATAACGAACTAACAATACTTAATCTCCTTACGACGGGACAAGGGATAATTTATTTTTTTTTGTATATAAAATGCGAAAGAATAGTTAAAACTAAACGTAAAATACACATCGGAATAAATGAGACTAAAAACTATGACCCAAGACATGCTCATAACACTTTATGTCATAGCTAGAATGCATTTATTCTTCAAACTTAACGAGCAACAAATTAAAAGAAATATTACTCGAACGGAAATACCCCATGAAAATAATACAATAACAAATTCAAGTCCAATTGTTTGATGATTAAAAAAAAAAGAGAAAAAGAGGAAAGCTCTTTCAATCGCGCCATGTGCACACCAAGGCATAGTTAAAACACCACCAATAAAACTGTCTTGTGGTAATTACCATTTTTCTTTCTATGCTTAAGAAATGCGAGGGGAAATTTTTTCGGACTAATGATGTAATAAGGTCTTTAGTGGAAATGGGAGTTTTTGAAAAGACGCCCATTTCTCTAAGAGATGTTTTCGGGGGGAGGGGGTGCTTTTAAAATACGGCGCGAGATGGTTTGTGTTTTTAAAAACTACTTAAGAAATCATATTTATCAGTTAAGAAGTCAGATTTTCAGCACCGAAGAGGAAGAAAATGAATATGGTTTAGCGATCAATTTTTCAAGCTGATGGGGTGGTTTAGACAGTAATGTTTGCTCCTAACTTTCTCTCCTAATGTAGAAACGTTACATTTCATTTTCTCGCATATTCTAACTGCTCCATCTAATCGATCGTGAAATTTTAATGAGGAAACTTTCACAAATAAAAAGCCGTGCCGATAAATCACTGAAAAGGGTGGTGTCGAACAGATGATTGCGTAACTATCGGCGAGAGAACTGGTAAAAAATGCCTAGTCATTTAATTTATTAGAACACTCATTTATGGAGTTTGTTATATTTAACCGACGACACAGACTGATTTAATACCTAAAATTAGGAAAGACCTTCTAGACCATTAAACGGTTACAAACGATTGAATGTCATTCTCGGCAGAAGATATAGGTGTAGCACGCTTGCGCCATTTAACTCCGTATCCATTACACTAATTTCTATCATTATCGGTCAAGTTTTAGATATCGTTTGGTGTAACAAGTTTTGATATGCTGAAACGAGGAGATGGGGATTCACTTCCAGTTGATCTTTCGGCAAAAAATCAAAGAAATTATACTTGATACAGATACCGATAGCCACAGGAAAGACAAAACGGAGTTATTGATATCAAGATATGCTATGATGATCAACAAATGACACGGGAAAACTATATAGATGGAAAAAAAATAAAAGAAAAAGAAGAAAAAAAGGAAAATATTGCATAGCATCAGGATGTTCTGCATCACGATCTAATACGAAATGATACGGTGAGATACGATAATAATCTAACACATTATATATGACATGGTGTCAGGATGCGATTGTAAATGCTCCTGCATACAGAGGCTGTTCACACATTTTTTAGACGATGTATATTGAATTCACAAAACTAAATTACATAAAATTCTTGTGTTTTAAATGTTCTATTTGACATCCCTTATTCTGAACTATCTTTCGACACAGCAATTTCCAGGATAATAATGCCTTTTGAGTGTCAGAAGAGGTATTCTATCCCATTCCTCCTGAACAGCTTTCCAGTCCTGTAAGGGTTTTGGGACGACGTTTGGATAATGCAGATTTTAAAAGTCCGAAAGCACAAAAATCCATAGGTGATACATCGGGAGATTTAGTAGGGATATCAGTGAAGGTTATGGCCTTGATACCAGTTTTTTGTTCCATTTCTTTTAGGAAATTTGCAGTGGATTTTGATGTGTGACTGCTAGTTTTGTCCTGATGGAGTCTCACAGATTGATGGCACTGTGGGTAAAGCGATGATATTTCATTCAGAAAAATTGGCGATAAAATATGTTCCTGATAGTATTTGGAGTTAATCTTGACTTTTTTTTCCACTCTCTTTAATTTCACCTTGCCATTATAAGAAAAACCAGCAACAATCATGAATCCCTTAGAAAAACTTTCTTTCGATTCTTTGAACCATGTACTTAAAATTTTTTCTCCCCTTTTATGATAATGGCTCTTTTTTTGTTGTAATCATTTAAATACACCCATGATTCATCTATTGTGACAATTGTTTTCCATTTTTCTTTGGATAAGTGTTTCTCATATAGAATTCTGCAGCGTGTCCTGCGTTCAGCGATATGATTTGGAAGAAGACGATGCACATTGCGTTTTTTCGCTTTCTTAAGATTTAAATCAACGTTTATCATTTTGTTTACAGTGGACACTGAGCATTTTAATGATTTTGCAACTGTCCTTTGACTAGTGGGATTTTCTTTTAACATTAAACAACGTACCTTTGCAATAGTCGAAGATGTCCGTTTTTTCCTTGGATACTTGTTTGGAATTTTTGTCCCACTCGAGGCTCCAATTTGACGTTTTTTCCTTTGTTGTTGACGATATTACCTATCGACGCTTTAGATATCACAAAACCATGACTCTCCCATCGTTTTTGGATAACGGAGTATGCATATTTCTCTTCGGAAAGAGCATAAATGTAGCCTTCGAACCACTGCTTTGTTAAAAACGCCATTTTGAATAAAAACAAAACTTTCAAGCCGCAGACGATAATTTTGACTTTAAAAACATAGTACAATTGCAATTATTTCTTTTGCAGCAAACGATTTTTTATTACCGCTTACCAAAATCGTCTAAAAAATGTGCGAACAGCCTCTGTATTCATTTTACACAAAAAGCTTTGCTAGTAAAAGCTTAGTCCTGCAGAGTCAACTTTTAACTAACAAAGCAATTTGTTAAACAGACAGTGAGGTAAGAACTAGACTCCCAGATATAGAGAATCGATACATCCAAGCTAAAAGTAAAGAAATCTACCATTGGCAATTAATATAATGAAATGACAAAGGATTTTTGATGTCAAATCGCGTGTCATATACACTGCTGGCCACTGTAAATGCAACACCCTGAAGGAAACATGCAAATAACATGAAATTTACAACATGCATTAGCGGAGGTGATATATGCAAATGATTAGAATTTCAGCACAGACGCACATCACGCGCGCCTGTGGCGCCACTTCAAAGCGGTATTTAAGACTTGGATATTTCGACGATTTCAAGTTCGGCAATAGTGTTTTTCTTGTGGTTTTTTCAAAAAAACGATTAATTATGCCTCGTCGAAAACAGCGATCATCTTTTGATCAAGTATCCGAGTTCGACAGAGGAAGGATAGTGGCCTACCGAGATTGTGGATTATCTTTCAGGAAAATCGGTAGTCGTGTTGGACGAAACTAAACAACTGTAATGCGGATATGTGATCGTTGGATGCAGGAGGGTACGACGGACCGACGTGTTCGATCGCATCCACCTCAGCGCACCACTTCACGTGATGACAGACAAATTATGCGCATGGCAGTGACGGATCGCTCAGTCACATCACGAACCATAGCACAGCACATGCACTCTGTAACGCATCATCCAGTTGCGCAACGCATCATCCAACGGCGCGTACCATTCGACGCCGTTTACAGCAGACTGGTCTGTCCGCAAGACGTCCATTGCTTTGTCTACCCTTGACGCAGAACCACAGACGTCTCCGCCGCCAATGGTGCGATGACAGAAGGATGTGGACTGCAGAATGGAATGAAATTGTCTTTACTGACGAGTCACGCTTCTGTCTGCAACACCACGATGGTCGCATTCGAGTCTGGAGACACAGTGAAGAGAAGATGCTGAACAGCTGCGTTATGCACCGCCACACTGGTCCTGCACCAGGTATTATGGTATGGGGCGGTATTGGATATCACTCTCGCACACCTCTAGTACGCATTGCCGGTACTTTAAACAGCCAGCGCTACATCTCCGAGGTGTTGGAGCCAGTTGTCCTTCCTTACCTTCAGGGCTTGCCCACAGCGATATTTCAACAGGATAATGCGCGACCATACGTGGCACGCATTGTCCAACGGTTCTTTGTCAATCGCCAGATTGAATTGCTTCCCTGGCCGCCTCGCTCTCCGGATCTTTCGCCGATAGAAAACATGTGGTCCATGGTTGCTCTACGATTGACCCAGATTCCATCCCCGGCTGCCACAGCAGATCAACTTTGGCAACGTGTGGAAGCTGCTTGGTCTGCTGTACCCCAAGAACTCATCCAAAGTCTCTTTGAATCAATGCCGAGGCGTGTGGCAGCGGTGATCTCCAACAATGGCGGCTACTCTGGCTACTGATTTTGGCAGGAACCACACTTCACAGAAGTCTATAAATTTAATCATTTGATACTTGGTCAACATGTTATCTACAAAATAAATTTTGTTGTGATATCTCTTGTCTTTCTTGGTGTTGCAATTTGGGTGGCCAGCAGTGTAATTCAAAACAATTCTTTTCCCGAGAAATTTTCTTTATCGACGTACATCAATATATATATATCTGTCACACTTAACTACACTAATAATTTCGTGCGTTATAGATCTTAACAGTATATAGATAATTCAAAAATTTATGTTTATAGTTTAGCATGCCATTTAAATAGTGTAAGCACCAAAATAAAAACTTTAAGAAATGAATTGAGGAAATGTAAAGGAAAGGTAAAACTAAACTAGATTTATTATTTGGCAGGGTAAAGCAAACGGAAAAAAGTCATAAGGGCCCAAATGTTACAATAATAATGATTCATGTATTATACATTTTAACAGCATACAGATAATTCGAAAATTTTATGTTTATAGTTTCGCATATCATGCAAATATTGTAATCACAAGAATAAAAACTTTAAGAAATGAATCGAGGAAATGTTAAAAAAAAAGGCAAAAGTAAACTATATTTATAATTTCACAGGACAAAAAGCAGCGGAAATAAAAGTCAAAAAAGCCCAAATGTTACAAACATTTGAAGTTTATTGAAAGTACATCGTATTTACTTTGACTTTCACGTTTGAAAATTAACTTCTGTTACTTATATATTGCGAGTCTTAGAAGATTGAATAAAATATCATGAAAGCCATTTACTTCAATCAGTGAAAAAGCTGACCTCTTTCTCCAATTTTCAGTTAGTAAATTAAAAAAGTTTTGTCACTATTTCTCTGACTACCAAATAAAAATGACCCGATGATCTCACTCAAAATCATTAACGTTGAAAATTCTATTGCTATTTCAGTAAATCTTATTCATAATCAATAATCACCATTTTAATAACGTCCCCAAGTACTGATAAAATTCAAAGCTAATTTGATCCCCCTAGTTGTTTTTTTTTTTTCATTTCCATGTTAATTTATAAAAGAATTCAAAACGCGTCTGAAATTCGAAAGCTGCAGTTTGACGCAGAACATAAAAAATAAATCGTTAAGAATTTAATTAAGAAAACAAACAAAAAAATTGCGAAAAACTACACGACACAGAAGAGCCAGTTTTACAAATTGACAGACTTATTCAGTCGGGAAAAAGCGTCAAAATTATACACCGCTGGCGGATAAAAATAAGAAAGATTGAATTTTACTTATTTAAAAACCTTAGGAGCGATTCTTTCCTATAGCACGAGGTGATATCTTGTTATGAATATTTATAAATCACGAATTATAAAACACGACTGAACAGGGAATCCAGCACAACTAATGACATAAAATGATTCCTGTATTTCTTTATTTTTTGAGGAGAGGGGGGGGGGGGGAGGAAGTTAAGGAGTTTAGTAAGGAATTTTTAGAAGTCAAGAGCTGAGACTGAAGTAAAAGAATCTGTGATGTTTTATGTTGTGAACAGATTTTCTGCACTTTCAGTTTATTTGATTTATAAAAATAAAGATTCAGTAAATATTTATTAAAACATTTTTAATTATTTTTTAATAGCGGTTTGTTCTGCCGTCGTAAAAATTACTGTCACAGATTATTATATGCCATTGAAGAGAGTTTACTATTATGCTTAAATATGAAAACAGTTTTTCAATACTTTTCTACTCCTCAAAGATACTTCAGTATGCATATAAAATAAATAAAATGTTGATTATGATCAATGAATAGACGATCGATCAAGGATTATATTTTTTTTCCATTTTAAATATAAAGACCCCAAGGTGAAAATAGGAAAACTAATAAAAAAATAAAAAAACTGTTTTAGAGTCAAGAGAAAGGAAGTAATTAGTATTTGCTATTTTTCCATTTTATGTCTTTCCATTTTATGTCTTCCATTTTATTACTTTTGCACACACATTAGTTGATTTGCACACTGTTCTGCAATTTTCAAGGACAAGTTTACCCACTTATATAATTCTAAATGTAATTCATCAATATGAAAAAGCAGAATATTTACAGCACTAATCGATAATAAAATAGTCTTTTGCGACAAAGCTACAGTATCAGTAACATACAATTAAACTAATACAGGTTTGGTTTGGAGGGCTACGGTCAATTTTTTTTGCTACACGAGGGCTACTTAGACCGGGACATACTGCTTAAAGCCGATTCCAAACGACTACAAACGTTCATGTAGGACTCGAACCCACAGACTCTGGTGCCGTACGTCAGCGCGTTAGCCATTCGGCTATCGAAACGAATAAAAGAAAAGCAAATTTAAAACAAGAATTTGTGTAGCCTGTATAGCGTGGAGCAAACACAGCGATCTATTCTTGTAATGAATTTCAGCAAGTGATCTTCATTTTAGATTTTCTAACCGTAAATGAACATTTTGCGGTTAGTTCAGCGTAGGACACGATTTATTTAAATTGGCGCAGGGAGTCAAAAGATGAATCTGAGAAAACATTTAATAATTCTACTGAACATAAAAATATTTATACCCTCCTAAGTTAATTAAATTATTTTGCATTAAGTTAATATCCTGCATTAAATTATTTTTTATGTGATAGTATATGCATTACCTCATTACACACTCAAACTAAGGTCAAAATTAACATTTTAACCAAAAGTTACTTTGTCAAGTTGGATTTCTTTAATTCTATAATTTTAATACATATGTGACATACACAGTCACAATATTTTGCGCAATTTGAAGAGACCACAAAACTTTCCACTCTGTCAGTAGGAAACCTTATGGGGTAGAGGGGGGGGGGGGATTGATACCTCATAAACTATAACACACGCTCCTCAAATATGTAACAGGAAATGATGATCGAACTCACGACCTACCGAGCAGTCATAACCAGAGCTCCTAGACATGGGTGTTTTAATGAGTATAAAGGATTTTGGGTTCATTTTTCGAAAATATCTCAAAATCTGGGTTTTATTCTTATAAGCTAAAAATATAGCAAAAAATAAATATTTATTTCTTATTATAAACATAATTTCATTATAACAAGACAGTTTAATATTTAAAAAATTACAGCTAACAATGGCATTAGTATGTGTTTGACTATAAAATGACACAAGTGGAGATCATTTCGACTGAATCGCGATATATCTCCCTCTTACAAAACCATTCCAGAATTTTGGTACTGTTTACGTAATATCAAAAATGGATTCGATAATTTCAAATATGAAATGTTATAAAACTTCATAACCATTTAAATATTTTACCTCACTCTTCAGGTTCTTTCCCAAAACGGTTCTTTCCCAAGTTAATAGAACTACAACAAAAGATATAAATTCTCTTAACCATACACGATCGTGTGATGGCAAAACAGGAAACAGAAATCATCAAAATTGTCACACCTGGATACCTATAACACAACTGGTAAAACACATAATAAACGGAGCATATTATACACGATAAGAAATATGCATTTAAAGGGAAAAAAAGAAAGATCTTCAGAAAATTAATTTGGAGGTGAATGATAAAATGGATAAAATTTGGCAATTAAATAACTTTAATTTAATTTAGATTAATCTTCGAAAATATGGTATGTATTACCTTAGTTGTATTTTCTTACTATTTTTAATTTATTTATATATATATATATATATATATATATATATATATAGATAGATATATATATATATATATATATATACACACAGTGGAATCTCGATCGATCGTTTTCGGATCCATCGTTTTTCCGTATGTGTCGTTCATTTTATCCAGTCCCAAAGATCATATTACTTTGTTATGTTTCCGCATCTATCGTTTTCCCGCATTTATCGTTCATTTCAATCGGTCCCTTGAAAAACGATAGATCGAGACATATTGGGAGATTTTATTCCACTTTAGAATAAAATCTCCCAATTTTTGGCGTTTGAAACAATACTTCGTGGGCCCCTGATAAAGTTTTTAATGGACTGAATAAATGCGAGCATTTTTTTGATGAACTTTCCGCAAAACTGGCTGTTCAGCAAGATATTCGTAGTTTTTTTTTTTAAAAGAATGTAACTGTGATCACTGTAACCACTGTCTGGATTATTGTTTTCTTAAAGGTATACAGTACTCAATAAATCTTTCACATTAATTCATTTTTTAGTTAACTTTCATTTAATGTGATTCCCATATAAATTGGAAATGGAGATTTGTATACGAAAATTAGCTTTAATTTTAATGTTTTAGGAGAATTATGATAAAACTAAGATCAATTCTGTATATCGAAATTTCTATATATCGAATTTTTTTCTGGCATTTTGCTACTTCGATATATGGAGGTTCGATATATAGAGGTATATATATATATATATATGTGTGTGTGTGTGTGTGTGTGTGGTGTGTGTATAAAAGCTTTTTTTAAATAGATGCAATCTGGGTTTACTACATTTTTCTCGCTGGGGTCTCTGGTCGTAACTTCTGTGGGCAATCTGTAATCTCAAAGGATTTTTCCGGCTTATAAATTTTAACATATTCCCTCGTCGCGCAAAATGTGATTTTTTTTTAGAAGACTATGATTTTGGAATATCACCCTTTTAAGAATGTTAAATGTTTTTGACCTCGTTAGAATATACACGGTGTTCTAGACGTCATATCAGTTTATAAAATTCCTACAGCTCTCTGACGAGCCTGCCTGAAATAAAGAGAAAATAATTTCGGATAATTTTCATTATCGAGGAAAACGCATCAAAGCCTTCTCTTTAACTGCCTCAAAGAAATGCATAATGTATAGCTCCCACTTCTAGAACAAAGCAATACATCCTGTAGAAACCTCATATTTTTTTTTTCCTCCTTCTCACCCACAAGACATACAGCTTGTCTCCTGACAGCCAGGCCAAGTTCAAGGCGTGAACAAGTGACCCCGATGATTGACCACAGAATAAGCGGGGAAGTCATCCGTCACACATTTCAGCGCGTTACACACAAAGGGGATCATTTGCATTCATCATTATTCATAAGAAAATTCAATCAAAGAAAAGTGCAGGGAGTTGCGGCTTGATATGTAAATGGTGTAATGTTTCCTCGTGAAAATCCTGATTTCATGTATAATATAGATAAAAACTCAATCACTGCGAAGGAAAAAAAGCATTGAGTTTTAAGCATTATCGTGAACACATTCGAGTTGTTTTTAGCTTTCGGTGAATGACTGTGCATAAATCACCGCTGACAGAGAGCCATTACCATATTTATTGAGTGATAAAACTTCCAATATATAACGAGGTTTAGACACTGTGAAAAGGGTTCGTGACGTATTTCCAGTGTCAGTTTTCAGTCACCAAATAGGGTTTCAAAGTTGCGTCCTGTTTTCCCACAGATTTTAATAAAAAGTTATATTTATACAATCATTATGCGAGTAAGATCAGATAAGTGATGGTTTAGAACCAATTTTTTATGCATTTCCAACAGAATCCCTTACCTAGAACCAGTGTCGTTAATTTTAAAGAAAATTTGGAGAAACTCCTATGAACTTCTGAATTACAAATTATGCAACCCAAGGTACATGTGTGATACTCAGTCTTAAAATCTACGTTAATATTTAATGAAACTACTGAGAAAACTCTCAAAAGATAATAAAATTGGAACAGTAAACACAACAAGTAAAGACTGCCTTGCACATGTAAAATGAAGGATGCGGAACAAAAACCGAAATGTCATTAGGTTTAAAGAAAAGAAGAAGAACTTAATAATCGTAATAAATTAGGGAAAACTAGCTCAAATACAATGAATAAATGAGCTTAAAAAACAGCATATATATATATATATATATATATATATATATATATATATATATATATATATATATATATATATATATATATATATATATATATATATAATATATAATATATAATATATATATATATATATATATATTTATATATATACAGTGATTTCCGCTTATAAGAATCACGTTTGTTATTACTGTTTTTGATTCTTATAAGCGGTTGATTCTTATAACCGAAACTTTCCTTTGGACAGGCACATATACACAAATATATACTTGTACATATATATAAACACACAGGCACATATATACATAATTTACCATTAAATACTCTTTAATTTACGTTATTTATCATTTATTAAAATTATTTTTTATAATTTTAAAAATACTCAATTTCTAAACAAATACTATAACTCAATTTCTAGACCTATAAGTAACAACACATGATTATAAAATCAACAAGAGGCAGCTTCTCTTTGACTACACTTTGGAAGAGCATCATATCTAATTAACAAGTTCTGCTTTTCAGAAAAACTAAGAGTTTTCCTTGTTTTTATCATATTTGAATTCGACTATCAAAAAGTTCTAACACTAACTGGCAATTTTGTTAGAAAACTAAAGTGAATACTAGCGACGTATGCTTATTACAGTCTCAGACGAAGATTCACCTTATAGCTTACGTTTCACGGTTCTGAATCAAACCGTGAAACGTTTGATTCAGCATCTGGTTCATCTGATTCAGCAAAATGGATCCATTTACGTTTCACGGTTTGAAGTGCTGAATCCACTGTCCCGTTTGCGTAAGTGATGGTGGACACTTCGCGGAAGATTTATGTGTTTCAGGGTCCAGAAATCCGCAACCAGGAAGTAAGTGGTGGGAAAAAAGGAGTGCCTGTCTGGAGAAAAGCGAAATCGGACCCGGGCGGGTTAGATGCCCCTGAGTAAAGCTAACAAGACAGTGTTTAGAAAAAACGTATAAGGAGAAACTCTTATGTTACGTCTAAAGGAATGTATTTTACGACTGCTTTGCACCCCAAAGTTTTATCAATCTTTCTTTTCAAAAACTTAAGAAAGAATTTCGTACCTTTTGAGAGTTCAAGTGGCATTTTTTGGAAAAATGAAAGGAAGGCGAAGATTGCAAACTGATTCTTATAACCGGTGGATTGATTCTTTAAAGCGTAAATTTTAACATGGAAATAATACATTTGTTTTTGTTTTTGTTATATTGATTCTTATAAACGGTTGATTCTTATAACCACTGATCACTATAAGCGGTGGTTACTGTATATATGTGTGTGTGTGTGTGTGTGTTACCGTGAAAGACCGAACTGGAGAATATCGAAGTTCTCCGGTGAATGTCAACACATACCAAACATGTCGGTGAAAGATCGAATATTTAGGTTATATTCTTATACATTCGGACCATCACCGGTGTATGTCGACAAGCACAGATATGCTCTGGTGGAGGTCGAAACGAGAAGTCGAGAAAGATATAGTTGTGAAACCAATGGTCAGCTCGGAGTTAAACTCAAGATGTCAAGACGATCTGTTAGACTTGCAGTCATACAGGATGGCGAATATAAGTTCATAATGGTGCATTAAGATCATTTAATGAAGTTTGTACAACTACGACCTTTGAAAACTAACACAGCTGAAAAAGTAGCGTATCACCTTCTTCAAATATTTTTAACATTTGGTGCCCCAGCTATATTGCATTCAGATAATGGTAGGGAATTTAGTAATCAAGTCATATCTGAACTAGCGGCTATGTGTAAATATGTTAAGATAGTTCATGGAAAGCCTCGCCGTAGTCAAATACAAGGCTCAGTTGAAAGGGCCAATCAGGATATACAGATTATGTTAAATGCATGGATGAACGATGACGATACAAATAAGTGGTCAGACAATGGTTTAAAATTTGTTCAATTTGTCAAGAACACTACATACCACGAAGGAATACGCCAAAGTCCTTATGAAGCCCTGATTGGCGTTAAACCAAAAAGAGGCATTAGCATCGCCATCTTTGCCTCACGAACAAATCGCAAATACTGAAACCGAAGACCAGCTCGAAGAAATTGTTAATACGTTTGAAGAAAATCTGAGCAGTGGCCATATCGAAAACCATATTCCAAAGCAAAATATTGAAGAGGAGCTGCAACCTACCACGTCTTCATATCAAGTCCTGACTGAACAACACGAGTTTATTTCTATAAAAAGAGCGGCCGCGAAAGAGAATCTTCTACTGCAAGCAAAGAAAATGTTACGAACCTCAAAAAGAAAATGTTACGAACCTCAAAAAGAAAATTTCCTCCTCAAATTGGTGATACCAAACGAATACAAGTCCCTGATGTCGATCGTGGTCGTACAGATGTACGAAATGTGATGGCGGTTGTTTTTGGAATAGAAGACTCCGACTTTTATAAATTAGCAAACAAAAATGGTACCCTAAAGCAGCTTTATACCTGTAATCAGTTCGTAATTTCTAAAGAAAAGTAACTTTCCATAGATGAGATTTCTTTTCAAGAAATATCGCTGAGGTAAGCAGCTGTAACTAATTCGAGTAGTGGAGAGCAAGGCGATACACGCTGTCATTGTAAAAAAGAAGTGTTCCACGACTAAATGCACTTGTAAACGCAAGGGACTCTTGTGCAATTCAAAGTGTCATAACATTTTAAGTTGTTGCATTTAATAAGATTGTATAACGTCAATCATATAATTAGTAAGTTTATTTTTGGTGTTATTTTCATTTCTCATTTAGAGTGTACTGTTCGTTTTAAGTTCAGCAGTTTATTTATATGTGCTGTTACTTAAGCTTTCTCTTATTTTGACATACATCATAATATGTTTTAATAATAAAGTATGATTTAAAAACGTAAAAAAATAGTTTTAATCAACATTCACCATCAGTGCATAGTGAATGTCGACATTTGCGAGTGTGAGAAATAAGAATATTTAGCAAATATATCGGACATACACCAAGCGACTATGTGAATGTCGCCAATAACCGGAGAATGTTGACATTCTCCAGATTTCGGTCTTTCACGCTAACACACACATACATTACTTATTATTAAATACCCATTCTGAAATATTCATTTTAATTAATGGATAGACCTCTATTTCATTGAAAATCGTAAGTGTACGAACACTTTTGGGAGTCACTGTATATATATATATATATATATATATATATATATATATATATATATATATATACACACATACAAAGGCTACTACTATTTTATATTGAAAATGTTTTTCACTGAATATTGAAATGTGTCCATCAACGTTGATACAAATACACATCCTTAAGTAATTCAAACTAGAGTGTTACTTTTGATAGACTGATTTACTGTTTCGTGCGTTTAGATAAATAACTTAAATTCGATCATTCTAAACATGCCTCGTCTGTAAAAGATAAATAAAATTAAACTGTTTTTATTACCAAAATTTCGTACTGCAAAAATGAAAACCTTTTGAAAAGCTTACATTATTACTGCTGAAAAAATTAGCGAGGACAATGCTTAACTTTTTATCTGTGATAAATACGGAGTAATTCTGCTGGGCTGTAGAGTTTCATACAAAGAAAATGTATGATAAAAGGAGGAAAATGTGTTTGATATGGGATATGAGCAGTTATGTCGTAAATTTGACAATTTCACTGTAATCCTGAACGAATGTCCGTGACGTAGATAATGAACGTTTTTTGTTACACTAAAATCTCGCATCCATGCATCATCATCCATCATACGCTATAAGAATTACACAAAAGCGCAATTTTAGGGGAAATGATACGCAAGAAAAATCACATCCCTCCAAACTATGTTTCAAAAATAAAGACAAGATTTTCATGAAAGTGGGTTTGATTTCACAGATGTATAAAACAACAATTTAATGAACTTCAGCTTACTCAACAGGCCGCACCAAATCAGCGTTTAGTTAATGTAAACGAAGAATTGTTTATCAGCTGTAACATATCACTGTAATATTTTTACATATATATCACTGTAAATTTATCACTGTAAATTTATTACAGTGATATGTATATTATTTAAAAATATACATATCACTGTAAATTTTATCAGCTGTAATATTTTCTCACCGCGTATATTTTTTTTTTCTTCCGGGAGAAAAAGAATGGATTTTTGCAAAAAGTCTTTAGAAAAGCAAGGAGTGGGGAGTATTGGAAATCACTTTAAAATTATCCAGCAAAAAAGATTTAAAGCATTTTGGTGCAATCCTCCAAATTTTAAGTCGAGGTGCTTGTGAATACTGGCATCTCTGTTTCACGTAGTGCTTTAGCGATTGGGACGGTGTATATGGTTCCGTAAAATTATTTCTTTTTAAATAGTGTCTACAATTTTTTCTTTAAGGGGATAGTGGACTTTCAAATCACAAAAATTGCACAAAAATTAGATTTTTTTTTTTTTTTTGGGGGGGGGGATATTAATATTTCAAAAATATGTAAATATTGGAATAAAATGCATTTAAAATATGTATCGAAAAGTACAACGAGAACTTGGTGGCATTAGAAAAGTAATTATTAAAGGTAGGTGAAAAAACCTCTTTTAAATGGCTTTTTCTCAAAATGAGTCATTTCCAGATTTGCAAGTCTTTGAAATGCTCCTTGCGCATTTTTTTTGACGAAATTTTATAAAATTTATAATAAGGACTCCTCTAATACATCAAAGTAAAGTTATGTATCCATTTCAGGTTTATCAAGGTTTATCAGGTTCATCAATCAGATTATCAAAGTTTCACTTAAATGTAGAAAATTACAAAAATTTCACGAAAATTCAGAGTACAAGTATAAAAATATTTCTTAAAAATTAACTATTCAACAAAAGTACAAAGTAATACATTACTCTGTTCAAAATGTATTTATTAGCAATATAAATACAAAATTAAGGGGAGAAGTTAAAAATTGGATAGCAAGGAACATTTAAAATTTTAATTTAAATTTTTAAAATATAAAATTTTATAAGGTGTTTAATAGTTATACTTTAGTACATACATAGTACAACATATAGTTATACTTTAATGAATATATATGCAAAATTTCATATCTCTTAGTTAAAAATTTTAAAAATCGCTTTGTGATGTCCATCATCCCGTTAAGAGATCTACACTTAACAAATTTTCTTCGTATGCTTTTCAAATGCTTTCTTCGTATTCTCTCCGTTTAACGATACATTTCTGGTAGTTTTGCTACCGAATTTTTAATATTTCTTTCAAAATTTTTTAGTATTTTTCGTGCTTGTCCTAAAGTTTGTTTATATATATATATATATATATATATATATATATATCGCTGATATTCAATCTCTGAATTTCCCTTGTTTTCAGGATTTCTTCTTAAATCATAAAACACTACATGGTAAACGTATGCACGCATATATTCGCAAACTCAAAGGTATTAAATCGGGTTTTTTTATACTATATCGAATACATTCACATAAACGCACGTTTTCTGTATCTACAGAGGGTCCAAGTCACGGCTGTTATTTCTCTTATGCAGCAAATGATTTACAATAACACTCCAAAAACAGACAACCAAATAATACTTCGTATTATTTATGTTCTGTTTATGTAACTTGATTGACCGTTTCATGGAATGTTATTGTAAATCATTCGATTCATAAGAAACGAAACAAACATTGTATTTTTATTCTGTATAGAACAATGGGAAGCAATTTTAAGTACGTATAGAGTACATAAGGTTGTAAGTTTCCTTCGCAGAGTGTTTTTACAACGCAAATCAGATTCCTTAGGATCAAGAGGAGTTTTGTTGCTGTCGTATCACGGCGAGCAGTGCTACAGAAAATTTCTATTCATCTTTACAACAATGAAGAAAAAAAACATATCTAAGTTTGATCTGAAAGTCTGATAAAATTATTGGACGAAAATCATTCTAATTACATACACAAGGGGCTGCACCTGTATCGTTATCGAAAAGACATTCCGCTTTAGTTATGATTTATGCTCCATCGTCAAGAAGGCGTGATTCAATTATGTGCAGCCTTTATTTTGTTTCTCTTTTGTTAAATCTTTCAACAGAACTGCGCAAATAATTTTTGCCTGGATGCTTTTTGTGTTCAAATAAATTGATTTTTTCTTTCCTTCCCTGAGAAAATTTCCTCTGTGATAGAGTAGCGAAGTAATAGACCCGTTTCGATACTGCATGTGCTGCTACTCACAAGTAAAATGGAGGGGGGAAAAATCAAAAGAAAATTAGAATACGAATTCTCCAGCTTCGTTTAATATTAATATTTGCATTCTCGTTAGCGTCTTGTTTCAAGGTCAGGTAAGCGAAGGAGTGGTTTGGGGCAAAGGTATTTATTCAACCTCTGATTGACACAGAATATTCAAAAAGAGGAAAACGTGTTCATTTATAATTAGTTAAATCCCCCGTAGACTGGAAAAAGCTATTGCAGAACGAAATTAATATTGGGAACGTATTGCTGGCGGCAAGAATTTAATTTCCGTCAAACATTTTATATTCTAGATTGAATGAAAAAGTATTTAATCTATAAACAATATGACCGAGTTCAACTTTTTGTTTTCTTTAATCAAATATTCATTTCAGATGAGTGAAATCACTATGCCTTTTGGAGATTACGACAGCCATCATGTATCTAATTCAGGCTTGCATGAGGTTCTAGTAACACGGGTCTAGGAAAATTTTGGAAGTCTAACATGCCCAATTAGTCATTTAATAAAACTCACGATAGATACTGCACACTCGATTGTCTTCACGAAAAGTATTGTTTATAAAATAATTGTAAGTTTTTTTTTTTTTTTTTTTACTTTTCACATGACGTAAATGATGCAATAAATCAAGTAAATATCTATTTTATTCTATATTCACATATGAAATAATTGATTATTTAATTAGCACATTTATTTTTTGGTTTTAAATTTTTGCACAATTTGTAACCCATCAGATCATCCCTTTTTTTTAGGTTATCAAGAATTCGATCTGATTTCGAAGCTGCACTGAAATGAAGAATACTTTATTTTGGCAAAATACATTTTCAAGAGATCTTGTCAATGAAAACACTGGATACAGAACTAGGGTTTTTGACCCGGGTTTCCCCGAACCCGAAAACCCGGGATTTTCAAAGATTTTACGAACCCGAAACCCGGGGAATTTTTAATGTAAATCCGGGGAATTAGTTATTTATCTAATACAGTAGAATACCAATTATATTCCTTAATTTGGAACCAAGACCAATCATATGATGAGTTTGGTTGTAAAATTTTTAAAAACAAAATATTTGATCTTGCAACAACCTCAATAAAACGATTATTCAGCGTAAATGCTAATGGGTCAGAGTCTGAACCAGAAGTAGCAGTTGAGATGGAAGTTAAAGATGGATTTAAAGATGATGCTACGAGTATTGGTGCTTGTACTAAACAAATGTCCCTATCTGATGAGCTTAGTATGTTTCTGCAGGAGAATGATAATAAGGAAAATCATAAAAAATCAAAATCTGGTTCATATATCATAAGAAAAGAAATTGTGTTGTTTAAGACAACAAAAAGCCGACCTGAAATGCTAGATAAACTTTTCAGGTCTTTAACAACAATTCGACCAACTTCGATGGAAGCAGAACGAGAATTTTCTGTAACTAGCCGCTGCGCGACCAGCATGATCGCTTTTAGTTTTATATTTTCTTTTGCAAAACAACTCAACTGAAAATAACATATGTGAGGAATGTTACCATTACCTGTCATCATGAGTATACGTTGTTAAGGGGTAGTGAGAGCTCAGCCAAAAAAATTTACAATTATTGCTAAATTCACTATAAAGCTGATTCTAAAACTTCGTGATTTTAGAATTTTAGAATATAATATTTATTTCCATTATTTCAGAACAGAGTTAAAGATAAGACTGAGAAACCCAACACCAATGATTTTAAAAATTACATCCCTCTCTGTATGTACAATTTTTCAAAATTAAGATGTCTACACTTTATGATTAAATCAAATAAGAAATTGTTGGGGAAATTTTTTTTCATTTAAAAAAATGCAGTAAAAATTTAGCAAGTACTAAAATATAGTGTGAATTTCATCACTCTCTGTATGTACTATTGTTCACAATTCAGATATCTCCACATAATAATATTAAATAATAAATTGTTGGGAAAATATCTTCACTGTTAAAATGGAGTAAAGATTCAGCAAGTAATAAAATGTAGAGTGGATTACAACTGTGATATTCATAAAACTTGTTGATATACACAGTTGAGTATTTCAGAAGTAGGAGATACTACAGTGACAGAATCAAAAGAACGGACTCTAGATAAACCTACATATAACTGTCCATAACTAAACACTGGATTTGATAGGTCTAAACATATTTTGTCAAAAGATCAGCGGTTAAAACATATGTCGCCACCATGGAGCTACGTCGCCACTACACACACACGAACCGCTAATGTTTACATCCGGTAGTTGCAGCCGTTGCCATTCGGAGTGTAGAAATATCCTCGATTTTTGTGCCGCATACGTACGCGTTTTATATATATAGATGGGTCTCTTTGCTAATAAACTCAGAAGCCGACTCAATGATGATACGTTGAGTGCAATGACGGTTGTAAGGCAGTTTTATAAAAAATGAGATATTTGTACCACTTTTTATTTATGTTATATACATATGTATATGTTTATTAACATTAAATTTATTTAGTGTTATTTTTTATATTTGAAATTCTGAAATAAATTAAATGCTTCTAATAAATTATTTATTATTTTAGTTCTTTGCTATTGACCCCCTGGAACCAACCAAGTAAATTCGGGAAAACCCGGGTTTTAAATTAAAAAAACCCGTCAAACCCGAAACCCGGGTTTTAAAAAAGTTGCTCCAAATCGAAAACCCTATACAGAACTGCCAGCTTCTTAATTTCTTTGAGCTCATCAAGAGAGTGGTTGACTCCTTTTTGGTTGCTTTCCTCAAAATACTTGAAAATTATCCTCTCTATTTCCTCAGCTTACAGTCGCTTAAAACTACATCATCGACTTTTGAAACGGCTGGCGTTTACTTTTTTTAGAACCAAAGGCTCTTCTTCAATCGACAGTAGGCAGATAATGAACAGACATTTTTCATCTAAATTTAGTGAATACTCAGTTATATTAATTTCAAAATGGTTACATTTCCAATAAGATATCTTTCATGTTTTCTATCACTTTTTCAGGACTATTTTTTGCCAGAGATTTCAACCGTAGAATTTTATTTTTGGCCTGTTGATGATCAATAGGCGATATCTTTTCATGGAACATTCGCCGAAATCAGTGAATAAGGAACTCACACTATTAAATATCCTACAGTGTTTTTTAACAGTGTGTCTTTTAAAAAAACACCAGTGGTAGTTAACAAGAACCAGAGTCTTAAAAGTTCATGCATTACGATCAATTCTTATTCAGGAATTTCTTGCTGGAAAAATAAAAGCAGTAAATAATTCCGTTTCTTCATTTCATTCATGTGACAATTTTTTTTTTCCTTAAGAGAGGATTGGGGGTATAATTTCTGAATTATACTATGAAATGAAACACCGTTTAAATTTCGCTTCTATGTCACATCTTATGCATGAGAAAGGAATTATAAAAAAAAAGTGTTATACATGATTGGTTGGTCAATCATCTTTTGCAACACCAGGGCTGAACTGACTGGGACCTACAGAGCTTTTGATGTTGATTCCAAAAGGCGTGATTGATTCCAAAATCAATCCCGCCTGCCATGGAAATGAAATTCACAAACTCTACTTTATAAATGAAATGCAACCATCAAAACGTACGATATTTAAACAGTATGAAATGACCCACCAGATCCGAATTGGTTCATTCTCAGACATACTTTTTTTGATATTTATATATTTAAAACAGTTCCGTAACTGACTGACATACAACGCACAGACCGAACCGCTGGACCTAAAGGGCTGAAATTTTGCATGGCGATTCTTCTTATAGTGTAGGGGTGCACTAAGAAAGATTTTTGAAAAATTCATCTTAGATTTTTTTAAAATTAAATTTTGAAACTGTTTTAGTAACTTTTTTAAGTTTGCATTTAAAATAACAATTTGAGGGTTATAAAATTTATGTCACGAGAAAGATCATAAAAATTTCTTTTAAAGTGATATTTTTTCGAATCTTTACCTCCATTTTTTGATTTTTGGTGGATTTTTAAAGATTAATTTTTAGAATTTAATTTATTAAATGCTGATCACGTGATTTCTTTTTCTGGTACTTTAAATAAATTTAACGTCACGTGCACAACAACAGAATAGATAAAAAAATTTCTTACTAATGCGGCAGACGATTGGACATTATCCAAAAAAATATTAAAATACAGTAAAAGTTATGTTCCTCAAACAGTACTTTATTGACTGTACTATATTCTTTAGTATATCCTATCAGATTTAATTTGAATATTTTCTTCTACATTATTTTGTCTATAAAAATATCCGTTACGACTTTTTTATAAATATATATATATATATATATATATATATATATATATATATATATATATATATATACATATTCTTTGACATTAATTGCATACATTGACCGTTGTACTTAATTTGAATGTACTCCGTAGTGAAGTGCGGGTTTTCAGCTAGATGTTTTATAATAAAAAGTCAAAACAACAAATTATTTAAAACCATGGTAAAATTTTAAGCAAAGAATAAAAAGAAGCTGTGAAATAATAGGAGAGATAAAAAACAGTAACTCAATAAACACCCACCCACTGGACATAATAGCAATGTAACTGTAAAGAATTATAGCTTTAACTACAGGCCCTCTAAACTAATATTAAACGTTTAGAAAGGATGTGTGATAGATATATATATTTTTCCTTTTCCCACGTCATAATAATAACCACAAATAAATACTAAGAGGTTATGCCTTTTGTCAGCTGCGCTGGTGAATGAAATGATTTTGAAATGTGGAGGAATACTGTGACTGCCTTCAACCGTTAAAGATTTTACACTTCCATCATAAAAAATTTACAGAGTATCACTGAATTCTGTGCGAGGTTTGGCAAATCTCCTGTAAGTCGTAAAGTTTAATACGGGTATTTGTTTTTAGGGTAAAAATATAATCTGTATGTTCGACATTCATTTATTACTAGTCCACTATATTGTGTACGTGCCATAACACGGACAACTGTACGCTTTAATTTTTTTTCTTTAACAAGGATTGAAAGATAGATCTCACAATCCTTCCATTCCACCCTGCATAAGTACGCTTTTTAATTTAAAGCCCTGCCAGCTGTCGTTTCTCCCCGCACCATATATAGAATACTCTTATTCTCTTAGTAAAAATTACGTCATGGATATTGTGGTCTAGGATAAAGGGAAAAAAATCGCACGCGCTTAAATTTGCATAAATAAAAATGCTATATTTGTCACATTCATACCAAGTGTATATCGTTGCAACTACGCACGTGTGCACATTATTTGCCTTTCAGAAAGTCGAGCAGCGAGAAAATGTGTGAGGCGACTGGATACTCCCCAGGGGTACAGTAACCGTCGGAATAACCCCCAAAGGGTTATTTAACTGCCCCTCATGTGGAATGGTATTCTCAGTTGAATTGCCCTCAGAGGGGAAGGAAAGGGCGTGGGATTTTTAAAAAAAAAAATTTTTTATTTTAAGTTTAAAACATTTAAACCGTAAATTTGTTAGCAGAATCAGGCATCTTCGAGTGATAAAAACCAATAGTGAATTTAGGCAGAAAACGGGTGCAAATTTAATAGAAAAACTTAACAGAAGATGCATAGAAAAAACTATTTTTAAAAGTTGGTTCTTCGGTCCTTTTATAACATCGTTTAGCAAAACGATGGCGTTTTGCTAAACGATGGCTAAGCAAGCAGGGGCATGCAGTTTAAACAGATTCCGAAAGGCTACAAACACCAATTTGATCTCTACGTGACTCGAAACTGATTCTGATACGATTCCTCTCGACCATCATTCATCTTTGATTTAAATACGGTATTAACTCTTTCCTTACGGGGCGGGATAGCATGTATCCCAAGAATACGGGCCCAAGAATGAATGAATGAACATATATATATACATACATACATACATATATATATATATATATATATATATATATATATATATATATATATATATATATATATATATATATATATATATATAGTTTGGTGTTCAATGATAAAGCCACTATTTATTCACTTCTGTTTCTTATGGATTGTACGGTGTCTAAGTATGTTTATTACTCAGATCATACTTATTAGAAACAATCCATTGGGTTTTTAGACAGTATCGGCACCGCTGAAGACAAGATGCTGTCTAAAACCTATTTTTCACTTATCTTTTCATGTTTTTAGTTCCTGGCTCTTGTGGTTCTGAGCATATACTGGTTTTTTCCTTTCAACTTTGTCTTTTATATATATATATATATATATATATATATATATATATATATATATATATATATATATATATATATATATATATATATATATATATATATATATATATATATATATATTAGGCGAATCTCGATCGATCGTTCCCCGAAACATGGTTTTCCCATATGCGTCGTTTATTTCGTCCAGTCCCGACAATCATATTGCTTTGTTATATTCCCGCATATATCGTTTTCTTGCATTTATAGTTTATAGTTCAGTTCAGTCGGTGCCTTGAAAAACGATAGATCAACACTCCACCTTATATATACATATATATATATATATATATATATATGTATATATATATATATATATATATATATATATATATATATATATATATATATATATATATATATTAGGCGAATCTCGATCGATCGTTCCCCGAAACATGGTTTTCCCATATGCGTCGTTTATTTCGTCCAGTCCCGACAATCATATTGCTTTGTTATATTCCCGCATATATCGTTTTCTTGCATTTATAGTTTATAGTTCAGTTCAGTCGGTGCCTTGAAAAACGATAGATCAACACTCCACCTTATATATACATATATATATATATATATATATATATATATATATATATATATATATATATATATATATATATATACATATATGTATGTATGTATGTATATATATATATATCGCTTAATGACCGTTCTTACAAAGGGGGTATGAAATTTCCCATTCTAAGGAGGGAATCGGGAAAATGGGCCCCGTAAGCTAAAGGTTAATTTATATAACAGTAATAGTGATGTAAACTTTAATGTAAATAAAATGTCACTGCACATAAATACTAATTTTAAAACTAAGGGAATAAAAATCTTTGCAGAGAACAAATCTAAAGCATCATTTTATTTAGTGTAAAATTATTATTACAACTAATATTACCTGAACTTAATACGAATCCTCTAAATTTTAAGTCCATTTCTATGGAATATTATTATCATTATCATTATTATTATTAATGGCTTCTACCTTATCTTACTCTTTTATAGGAAATTAAAGTTCTTTGAAAATGGATTTGTAAAACAGTAATGAATAATAGATTGTTACAGTATCTATCCCGACATGAAATATTGGGCAACACGGCTAAAATTTAAGAAAGGTTCGGTTTTGATGGACTGATACTTTTTAATAATCATTTTGTAGGCTGATTTAGGACGATTTATAGAACTGAGTACAGTTTACACCTGAAAAGAGACGAAATTTTTTCTGCCCAGATCTTGCGTTTAGAAACGCCGACGATTGTAGCTAATACGAAGCTCCCATTATTTCAGTTATGCGCATACGAGAAAGAAGAAAAATATGGAGAAAAAATTTGTCTACAGATTTGATCATACACTCCCCCCCCCCCCCTTCTCCTCCTAACGGCAAAAAATCCCCTCAGAAGCTGAGAGCTATTATTAAAATATGGTTTTGAAAATTAAATTTATAACTACTTCGGACAGCCCCGTGTTTGTACAGATGCCAAAATCAGCTTTCTGAAGATTTTTTAAATATCAGATTAAAAACAAAAAGCGTCGAATTTATCTTGCAAATAAGACATTTTAATGTCTGCTGTCAGCCTCTAAATAAAACTATCATTCTGGTCATTCAACAAGTTTCGGAGATGCATAGAATTCTCCATCAGACTTAAAAAGCTTTATCTTAAACGGAATTACATGCTTTCACATTTTAAAATATTTATTTTCAAGAGATTACTCTGGAAAGGCGAAAAATAGAAGAAGAAAAAACTATTGGAACACGTAATCCATAAAACTGAAAGAAGCTATGATAAGCTTCTCTTGCTTGGTTCGGTGGGCGGTTTTGGAGAGCTGTGGCCATCTTTTGCGATACGAGATCTAAACGGACCGGGACCTACGGTTCAAAGCCGGTTCAGAACGCCCACAACACCCATGGTGAGACTCAAAGGTTTAGACTCTGGAACCGAATGAAAACACCCTAGCCCAATTTCATTAGTAACCCCCGGATACATTATTTGATCTAAACAGTGATAACCGTTGTTATGAAAAGGTGTCTATCATTCTCAGATAGTTAGGAAATTTCGACAAAAGACGTGGGGCGTGATCTGAATTTTCCAATAACAACATAGTACGATATAATTTTCTCCATGAAACAAATTTGTACAATGTGAAATTAAAATAGAATAAATTTGCTTATTATTCGTCGAATTATATATTTAATGTACGTCCGGTAAAAATCAATTCCGCCGTGAAAGGCACTCACTGATGAGGTAAATACGACCGCAAAAGGTTAAAAATATCCTATATGCGACGAGAAAGATTATGTATTGTTAATGTCATTGCAGAACAGAATGTCAATGACAGGCATAATTTTAAATCGATCTTTCTGTCAATAAAAAAAAAGCCTATCGATCCAAAGAAATTTATTGATCTCAGAAACACTGCTCTTTGGCATTACTTATTCATAAGTGTGATTATCTTGTACAATACAAACACAAAGCATATTTTCAAGTATCCAAATATGAAGAATTTTTTTTCTATCAAAAGCAATTAAACAGCTCTTTATTGCACAAGATAATTACGTTGTAGTTCTTTAAGCAAATTTTAATAAACAAGACTCTCAAAGAATATGTATTGTAAAAAACACAAAAGCTCCTACAAGCTAATATGAAGAGAGCGTCTCTACGCTAATTCGCAGAAAATAATTTTTAAAGCTATTTTTCAAAAGAGCAATACTTTGGAAAAAAATACATTTATTTCAATCAATTCACTTATTTTGGATACTTTAATTCATTAATTTTGCATTTAAAGAAATCGGGATGGAGAATTTATTTTCATAAATATAATTGCATGCAGCAAAAAAAAAAGTTTTAAGTTAGTATTTAAAATTTACATTCTTTAAAAATTCAGGCGAACAGAGATAATTATTTCAGTCTTTTACCTTACTTATCTTCAATCACAGTGGCTTCGGAGGAAAAAGGTATCGCTTTACATCTACTCGTGCTTTTTTTTTTTTTTAAACCTTATTATAATTTAATATTAATTTGAATTTCCGTTTTCATTTGTGTACTTGAATATTGCGTGGATGATACTTGGACGAAAATGCTTCGGTTATCAATTTACTTGAATATCAAAAGGTGAGCTGCTGCTGATTCTAATAATTTTGGATCGAGATTATGTTGTAGAATTATTTATGAATTTCACTTTATCTAGTAGTTTTCAATTATTTCGAGTGAAAGTAAATAATAAACTAAGCACGGATAACAGCAAGAATCACGAAAGCGAGAGAATTTTTCCTTTCATCTTTGATAAATAAATAAATATATATATATACATATATGTATATAAATATATATATATATATATATATATATATATATATATATATATATATATATATATATATATATATATATATTCGCTTATGAAGATGTTTTCTCAATTCAAATATGCACAGACAGTTTATTTTCAAAACACAAAGAATTAGTTGAAACACTATGTGCATAAATTTTAAAGGCTTGAAATCATGCGATAATAAACAAGACAGTAAAGATTTAAAATATTAAAAATTCACATATTTGGAAAATTTGCGAATTAAAAAACGCTAAGCGGCGGAGTCAAGAGGGAGTAGCTATCAGAAATACGCCAGCGAGAAGAAATAAGTGTAAGAATACTACAGTGAATTTGTATGATTTCATAAATACTTAACAGAAGCAGCCTGCATATTGATTATGATATATATCACAATCGATTAATGTATTATTGACATTTATTCAGTTGGTCGACTTTGGAGATCTAAAGAAATATTAATTTATAACCTGGACTTGTAGATTAGGGCAATTTCTTTCAGTGATTATAACAACGTACACTCTCGTTTACCCATAATATAAATCTAAATCCCTCAAAGACATAAATATATGTTTGAACGATTAATATTTTTTTTAATCTTATTTTCAAGGTTCGTAAGTCCTGAAAAAATACTTTCGAAAATTACTGTACCATAAGTAACTAGGACCATGTCGGGAATAAACTTGCATATTTCAATAATATTAGTTTCATTACGTGTTCTTTTATTAATTTTATATTTATATGTACTGAGTTGCACCCTCAGTGGAAGTGACCTTGATTGAGACAATGTCTGAAAAAAAAGTTAAACTCACACTTGTCACTATTTGCAGAATTTTAAGATCATAGCCCAACTTTTGGTTTTAAACAATCTTAACTATGACAAAGTAAGCCTACAGTCTAAAAAATTTATATCAATCTTTATATATTAAAAGATACTGTAGGGACTAAAGTGAAAATGATCCGTTTTGAACAACTGGATTTCATTTTTGCTTTACATTTTCACTTTTTTTTCTCCTTTGCGTAATGTATTTTATTTTTGTTTTATATCAAGAACAAATAACATGTATGCATAACTAGATTTTTCATTTATTTCGGAGAGAACATAAAAGTGTGGTTTGGAGTTAATCGAGTAATTTTTTCACCCTTTGGAATTATGTACAAATCTGAGAAACTCTTAGCTGAAAAACCTCATTTTAGTCTAAAAACAGAAAAAAAAAAAAAACCGAATAATTTTGTCCTCCGTAAGACGGTATTTGCAACCTTCCTTCTAAACGTCAATAGATGCAAGACTTAATTACATTAACATGGGTATAATTTTAGATTAGTTATAAGTTAAATTATACTGATGTTACATATCTTTGAAATTGAAATATAAAATCTGTCATTCTTCAGTAAAATGAAAAGTATTATTTCTGAGCACAAAATCTGTTACTTCAGATTCATGTATAAAATGGTGCTTAACTTAGAAGGAGGAGCAAGAAGTGTCAAAGATGATTGTTTGCATATTTATAGTTACTGTAAAATAAATTCTAACCAAACAAAAGCATTTATCGAAATAAGAATTTTTTTTTGTTACTAAAAGGATTCTTTGAAGATAACGTATATTAGTCAGCTTGTTTAGAGTCATTGCTTTAAACACTTGCCTAAAAAGCAAAAATATAAATAACATCTTGTCGAAATTAACTATGTGCAATCGTTGAGAATCTAAATATGGAAGGATGGGGATAAAACATGTGTGTTTACAGCACTTGTTAAACTGATCTTTGTCAAGCACTTGCATTTTGTAAGGCAAGTCATAAATAGTAATTTACATTGTAAATTACTATTTATGACTTGTAATTTACATTGCATTTAAAATGCATATTTTACAAGGAATATTACGAAGCTGTGTGTTCCTGCCAAATATCTTTGTTTATTAATATTTCTTACAGTAAATGCTTAGATATAATCTGAGAATTTGAAGTATACCAACCGCAATCCTTAATTTCATTGATATAAAACATGCATTAAATCTAGAGCGGTTTTCTCTAAGAACCTTGACTCTAAAACTGAACTGTTACTAACCCTGGATAGATACAATTTCAGTATGATACGAAAAAAAAAATTAACGGGCACATTTCGTAATTTCTTTCAGTAAGTACTTGCGAAAATTATGTTAGCTAACAGTGATCTCTTTCGCCGCATCTCTCTAGCAACGTTTATTTGTTTGTTTGTTTTTTCCTTCCAAGATGTATTTTTCAAGAATTGATTCGAGATGTTTTATTTCATTAGCTTTGGAACTACACCATAAGCCGTTAAATTAACAGGGATGATGTTATTACGACACACAATTCCTGACAGGCCAAATATACATGCCACGGATTTGTTAAATAAAATTCACGAGGAATATTCCAAATCAAAAACATCTGTCGTTTTTATATTAAAAATGTAAAAGTTTCAAGGATTTAAACGTTATTGCGAGCATAACTATCACATCTTAGTTTGTTTTACATAGAACAAACGGTTAAAATTATTTTATGACAAATTAAGGGTAGAATTCAATAGTTTCTACAAGTTTCCTAACTAAAATTCCTAATTTAAAGTCAATCATAAAGTATTACCGGTTTAGATTTACTTTGAAACTGCACATTAACATTTTAATCGTTTGTAACTTCCCACAATATGAATATTCGACTTGTAAATAAATTCTTTAACGTATATTTGTATAGATTATTTTCAAAATGAATATTAAGCTAGATATTTTGGGGAATAAAATCCAATTGCTTGCACCTATAATTGCAGGTTAATATCGCAAATAAATCTCATGAAGTTCTGCTCGAAATATATCGGTGAATGAAAAGATGAAATGTCATTCTTGGATACTGATAAATATCCAAAACCTTACACTATAAACAACTTTGGTTCGGTGTTAACTCGTCTAAGTATGAACAACATTCGAGTTGCGTTAACACTTGCTCGTAGTAAATAAAATAAGTTCATTTATAGCGAGAATCATGATGCAAAAGGAAAATTACTCATTAAATGTATATCGGCTAAATATTTTTGAAGAATGACTTTAGTCCCAAAATTTGGCGAAATTCACTACGGGTTGCATATAGTCTGGGCAGATGGGAAAAAAATAGATTTGTACGCCATTCGTATAATGTATAAAATCAATTTAGAGTAAAACTTTGTTGCAGACTTTCTTCATGTCACGCGGTGAAGAAAAAGACTCTAATACCTGAAAGTGTGGATTTTCTAGATAAAAAAAACAAGAGTTTTCTCACTTACCTGGAGCTACTCTGTGGTCCGGGTGTGATATGAAATAGTCCGAGGAGCTTTTCACATTTACGAAAGCCGCCAGAAGTACAATCCAGAGCGAAGAATTCCACATAGCTCGGCGGGCAACAACTTTCACCATGTTTCACAAACACACACTCACACACCAGAGCACTTAGCGAGGCGACTACCAAGTAGGCAAGGGCAAACCACTCTGGAAGGGTCTGGTTCAAAACCTGCGGTTCTACCTTCCTTTCTGCTTTTTTTTTCCCCCTTGCTTTGCTTTCTCTCTCTTTTTATTATTCTGGTTCTTTTTTTTCCACCGGGCTCGCACAGGCAGGCCTCTACCCTAAGGGTAGGCGGAGCCTAGGTGCAGTGGTTTGGCTTGGCGGCCTGCAACAAAGAGAAAACATATTCCTTTACAAAGAGTCCACGACAGCTCAATTTTCGTTATGTTTTTGTTGTGTATATTGTAAAGAAGGAATATTTTTTTCTTGTTCAACTTCATTTTCGGGGAGGAGTCTCTCAACTAACGTGGCATCCGGCAATAAAAATCTCTTATCTTAATTTTATTAATTAAAGTGGAAGGTTCTTAGATGCTTCATTAGATATTTTGTTCTTTTGTTTTTGTACGGCGAAATCTGAGAGACAAAAGATGAAGAGATTTTTTTTTCCGTATGCCACCCACTAAAAATATTAATTTAGGAACTCTCTTTATACTGTGTTTTTTTTTTCCTATCCCGCTATTAAAGTGTTTTTACAGAAGGAATTTTCTTCTAGATTTTATTGAGCAAGTAATGATAAAACTCTACATCTTATATGTAACAGAAAATATTCTCTATTATATCAGTATTGTAATATAAGCAAGATATCTTTCCCTTTTTTTATCCATAAAAAAACTCCAGGCAAAATATTTTTTTAAGGATAAAAAAAAAATTCGTAAAACATTCATACAAAATATTTACAGAAAAAAAAAATTCGTGATCAAGAATGCACTGATAATGAAAAGAACTTCTCTCCGTTAGATTGTTTGTTTTAAAAAAATGTTTAAAAATATATATGCATATTTTAAGAGTGAATAAAAAATTTCATTAGGAAAAATCAAGGATTTTAAATACTGCTAAAAAAGTATTTAATTTTTTTTTAAAAATTGGTAGTGATAGAAAATGAAGACGACAAAAAAGACATGAAGTGGCGGAATTTAATATTTTAAAAGCATCATATCTTTACAATAGTTTACTTTCATATATCAGTTCCGAAGTAGAAAGATGTGATCAGATAACAGGAGCTTTTAGGGAGACATTATTCCTAAATTATTTTCTTGATAAATATGTCATATAAATTCTTCATTTTACACACTTCATGTTATTACAATGGTCGTTTTTATATTTGTACATAAAAGACTTTTACAGTCGATTCGAACAATGAACAATGAATAACATAAAAATACTCCAGTTTTGGAAAATAATATATCGATAAAACACAGAATTATTTTCAGTAGAAAGATATCCAATTCTTAAAACATCATGTACTTAAGAAATGAAGCACACAAAGATATATAAAAAAAAAGTTAACTTTAATGAAAACAAATTTCATGATATATCAGGTATAAGACGTATAACTATAACAGTAATAATAAATACAAATGTAAAACTAATTTTTACGACAAAACTCATAGATTAGCATGAAAATAGTTTTGAATCTGTAAAATAGTCTCTAAAATATAGATAAGTATTTTATTAATAACTGTAAAATTATATTAACCGATTGAAAATGCAGTTTGATAATAGAATAAGAAAAATAATTATTACTGAAGGATGAAGATTTTTTTTTTCAAGTACCAAATTATAAAAAATAGACTTTTGTAATGCGGTCGTAGGTTTCGCTAATTTGGTTTATTTCAAATCTAATTCCCACATGTTAGTGTACCAAACATAGTCTATACTCTTGGGGGAAGTTTATTATCCAGTGAGTTTTATATACGTATATATATAGTGAAATATCTCTAAACGGCCCTATTTTGTTCAGAACTGATTAATGACTCCATACAGCCAGTAGTATTGAATTCAAGAAACCCCTTTTCCACGGCCACCCCTCAAAACGACCATTTTTTTCCGGAACCATTACTGGCCGGCATAGAGAAGTTTCACTCTGTCATATAATGTCCTATTTCTACTTACCTCTATGCGATCGTTGGATGACTTCCGGACCCATAGATTTCAGATGTTCATATTCTATGGACACGCAACAGAAGTGTTTGTGGTGGTGGGTTATATGACTGTGGTGGTCAGAATCTTCACAGTGTGAACAATATGACGGTATGTTAATTTATGTTAAATTGCATAAAACGTATTAAAAGGTTTAAACGTTTTAAACGTATTTTCATGGTGATGGAAAAATTAAATACCAGGATATAAATCATATATATGTTCATAGTTACATATTTCTACATTAGGTTTGCAATGAAAACTACAGCAGGTTAATTTCTTTTTTAAATTAAGTCTTGTTAAAACTTTCGGTGTTTGAAATGGAAAAACGCAAAAATGCATCAGTCAAGCCAAAACAAGACGACCAGAAATAAGATAGTTAAATGATTTATTCCAGGTTATCTTGTCTCGATTTGAACCGCATGTATTGATCATATTTTTCATCTTACGTAGGAAAGTGCTGCGATCTATGCCTTACTATGCAAGTATTGATATTAAATTCCAATTCACTATTTGCTTTGTTTCTAATGTATCATTTTCTCAAATAAATTATATATATATATATATATATATATATATATATATATATATATATATACACATCCTGGGGGTCACCCATAATGATAATTTTCTTTTCCATCTATGCATGTTTTTTTTCTTTTTGCATATAAAAGAAATTATTAAAGATTAGAGAAAAATAAAATGTTTTATAGAAATGTAACTGAAAAAGTTGCACTAAAGCGTTACTGATTTGAGCTAATTGTTATATAAGTAAAGTTGAAAGAGAAAAACCAGTATGAGAACTAAAGCTACTAGGAATCAAAAACATGAAAAGATAAGATTGAAAGAGGTTTTAGACAATATCTCATCTTCAACGGTGTCAATACTGTCTAAAAACCAATGAATTGTTTCAGATAAGTATGATCTATACAATAAACATACTCAGACACCGTACAATCCATGAAAAACTGTAGAATTGAATAAAGAGTTACTTAACCATAGAACACCAAGCCTGGCGCTAGACAGAGTGGAAGTTAAGAATAAGTAACCGCAAGATGACTGACGTCACAAAACTTGCAACCATGGAGATTATGGAAACACAGAAACTGACCTACTATGGATACTGTGTTTTAAGACTATTATTCGTTTATTAATTTAGTTTTTATTATTATTACTAAGATTAATTTTTTATCGTATTTTTATTTTTACTTAAGATTTTAATTTAATTTTCATTTTTTATTTTTAGTAGTTACGTTTTCTAATTTTACTTATTATTATGATTTACTTATTAATTGCAACAGAACAAACTATTCATTAAAACTAAAACAACCAATTATGTTTTTGGATAGACTTTCGGGGTAATAATTACGTGTTAGCACAGCTATCAAGTCTAAAATATGCTTATTCCTATTGTCTTTAGAACATAGCCTATTTATACGAACTAACTTTTTTACAATAATGTTATTAAAAACAGATTTATGTAAACAGGTTAGGTAATTTTGAAATTTAACAATATTAATATCATAGTCAGATCTTTTGTCGTATAAGTCAAAAGTAAATTTGCTAAGAGAATTTAATTTAATGTTAATATCTAAAAAGTTTACATTAATATTATCTTGACTACTTTTAATTAGTTCCAGATTAATATATATATATATATATATATATATATATATATATATATATATATATATATATATATATATATATATACAGTCGAACCTCCATATATCGAACTTCCCCATATCGAAATTTTCTATATATCGAACACTTAGCAAATCTCCATGTTCATTACATAGAAAAACTGTTTCTATATATCGAAAAAATCTCTATATATCGAAATTTTTTTTCACGACATATTGGGAGATTTTATTCCACTTTAGAATAAAATCTCCCAATTTTTGGCGTTTGAAACAATACGTCGTGGACTTCAATTTGCTGAAAATGTCCCCTATGAAGTTTTTAGAGGACTGAATAAATGCGAGCATTTCTTTAATGAACTTTCCGCAAAACTGGCTATTCAGCAAGATATTCGTAGTTTTTTTTTTTTTTTTAAAGAATGTAACTGTGATCACTGTAACCACTGTCTGGATAATTAAAATTTTTTTAAAGGTATATAGTACTCGATAAATCTGTCATAGTAATTCATATTTTAGTTATTAACTTTCATTTAATCTGATTCGCATATAAATTAGAAATGGGGTTTCGTATACGAAAATTAGCTTTAATTTTAATGTTTTAGGAGAATTATGACAAAACTAAGACCAATTCTATATATCGAAATTTCTATATAGCGAATTTTTTTCCGGCATTTTGCTACTTCGATATATGGAGGTTCGACTGTATATATATATATATATATATATATATGTAATATAAAAATAATTTTTATATTAATTATCTGACTTGTCTATATTCCTATAAAACATAATTTATTCCATTTCTAATGATGATATAATAGCTCTTAAAGTTTGCAGTAGTTAATCCCTTCGTTCCCCTATAGACAGAGAAATATCCTGATAGACTTAGAACAGCCTCTGTCTAGGGAGACTGAACCGATAAGAATCATCGGACACGCCCTAGTCCATGACGTAGCATAGCGTCATAGGGATTATTGCTTACACCAAGTCTTCTGTATGTTCCCGATATAAAATGTAAGCACGGCAAAAAGCCGGGCTCTTCTTTATAATGATTGTACATAGAATATGTCACACGGTCTAGCTCCCTCCCTATGGGGAACTCCATATGAACAACAAATAAACTATTTTAAATCATTCGACTGTTTACTGCGTCCCAAGAATTCTTTTATAGCTGTTCCAACGATGCCTATTGCCATGATATTACAAGCCGACAGGATTAAAAAAGGGGGCTAGACAAAACGATTAAATTTTGTGGGACGCAGGCGAGGGCTAAAGTTTATGAGTGGAGCAGGGCTCCTCCGCCGTTCTTGGAGGAATGTGTTGTGTCTACCCGCGAACTTCCCTGTTAAACCGAAACGGAAGCTGGAATACAGATGGAGGATGACAGACAGCGTTTTAAGAGGTGTTAGTTCCGATGCAGTATTCCTACGGCCACTGCGACATCAATAATGTTTTTGGGTGTGAATACACTTGTTTTGAAAAGGACCAACCTTCTGTTCGAACTGGATCCCAAAGCCTGGATACTTTCCTATTTGAGTGCTACCTGTGGATTAATCAAAGAACAGTGCGAGTCCAATGCTTCCAGGATTAAAATACACAAAAGTGGACAATCTAAGCCGATTTTTTTTTTTTCGTTTCGTGCATGACGATTCCAGTGAAATATGAACAAAAACTGTACATAAGGAGTAAATTTTTTTTATTATTTTTTTTTTTCGTTCAAGGAAGTGGTGAATCATTACGTGAGTAATTTTTCTTTCTTTATTAAGTCATAAATAAATGTGGATAGGAATTTTTTTTGAATTGAATAATGAATAATTTTAACAAATGGTTTATATCTCAATATGCTGTAGTTTTATAATGGTTTATAACTGAATCTGCTTTATGTGTAAATATTTTGGAATTTGTATATTAATATTGTAACCATGTTACTTAAGGATATTGACGTAATTTGTAAAGCTTTGAAGAAGCAAAAAGCTTCAACGGTCAAGTTATTAGATAAACTCATATTCCAAAATGGAAACACGAGATTAGATCGTAATAGAGTTTTAAATTTTTGTGGCTTTAAATATGAAGTTGGAGATAAAGAGTTTTTAGCTAAAGTGAATGAAATTTCAGAACAGTTTAAGTTAGCGGAATTGATTAAGATTTGTGATATTTTAAATATTTCGGGAGAAGGTGAAAAAGAGGAAATTACTAAACATATTATTTCGTGCTTATCTAATTTCGAATTTCTTAAAAATTCGATAATTGCAGAGGACATTTCGGAAGACGAAATTAGTCTCGAAACAGAACAGGCTGAATTTCAGTCCGGATCCACAAATAAAGTCAATAATGAAAATAGTACTCAAACCGAAACAGGTGGGGTACAACTTACAGATATTACCGCAAATACTACTCAAACCGAAAACCTTATAAGTAATAACGAAAATGATACCCAAACCGAAACGTTTGGAGTCAAAATGAAAAATAATACAAGTAGAGAACATGAAATCAAAAGCAGTAATGACGAGGAAAACAGTTATTCTAAAATCGAAAATGTCGATAAAAATTCAAAATTGTCAAACATGGGAGAAACAAAAATTATGGTAAACTTCTCTGACATTGAGGCAGTGATTCCTCTCTTTAAGGGAGAAAAACATGAAAATATCGTACAATGGTTTGAAACTTTTGAAAATCATGCTGCATTATTCTCCTTATCTGAGTTTCATAAATTTTTATTCGCAAAACGTTGTCTTAGGGGGAACGCACTTCTGTTCATTCGTAGTGAAACTTCAGTCAATTCTTTTGACAAACTAAAGAAATTATTAATTGAAGAGTTTAAAGTAACATATAATTCGGCGGAAATACATAACATCCTACAAAAACGTAAAATAAAATATAATGAGTCAATGCAAGAATATTTTTTAACCATGAAACAAATTGCTAATCAAAGTAATATAGACGAAGGTGCTTTAATCACTTACGTCATTAACGGGATTAATGACACTACACAGAACAAAGCCATTTTATATGGATGTGAGAATTTAGTTGAGTTTAAAAATAAATTGAAAATTTACGAACAAATTCGCAAAGACATGGACAAAGTAAAAGTACCGTTCCATCGGGTACCCTATACGAATGGAAAGACAGAAAAACTTAAACCGGAAATCCGTTGTTTTATTTGTCAACAGCTAGGACACAAATCTTTCCAATGTAGTAAGAACAAGAAAATTACACCACGAAGGTATAATAATTCAAAACCAGCAAAGGCTCAAACGACGCATGCGGTGCAAGAGTTGCCCCCCAACCCCTGTAAGTTTTGCGCAAACATAGGGATCATGAATTCTTATCATTGGGGATTCTCTTGCATCAATAGACCATCTACGTCTGAAATTGCAGCGCCTAAGCCACAACCCGAAAAGTGACAATTAATAATATCCGGATACACAAAAAACAAAACGTACGTACATAATAAAAGAAAAACAAATAATGAAAACAACTCGAGTTCAAATAATAAGATATGGTTAAATATGGATACTGGAAGTTCGGTGAATATAATTCCAAGTAAAATTGTTGAAAAATTAAATGTTCCCATTAGAGAAAATAAAGTGATAAACGTGAAACAAACAAAAGGTCTAATACAGCTTAACAAAACATGCAATCTCTACCTTAAAATTGGTAATATTGTTAAATCGGCAGAGTTTTTCATACTTGACACCGATTTACCATATGCCCTCTTGGGCTTAAAGAGTTGTGTTGATTTTCGTTTGGTAATTAATTGTGCGAACCAAATTGTTGAGCAGGATGGGAGAAAACTGATCACTTTCTCTAGTTCTGAATGCAGCGATTTGTCTTTGCATATCGTGCCCGAAAATCATGTTGAGCTAAATGTTAATAACGTTAAAGAGAAAAAGGAAGTAAAGACAAAGTCTAAAAATAAAAAAGTTTTAACATTTTCGAATGTTTCCGAGATGGATTCTGGTAATGGGTGCACACATTATCAGAGTACAGTCGAGGAAAAAACGAAAATGAGTGAAAATGTAGGAAGTTCCGAAATAAAAGAACTTTTAGAGGAATATAAAGACATATTTGCGAAAAATAAATATGACGTGGGATCAGTAAGAATAGAACCCCAAAGAGTGATATTGACTTCCGATTTGCCAGTTTCGTTACGCGCATATAAAACTTCACCAAAACAACAAGAAGAAATTGATACTCAAATTGAAGAGTTATTAAAAGCCAATATCATAAAAGAAAGTTCGTCTCCATTTTCGGCACCAGTAACACTTGTTTATAAAAAAGATGAAAACAAAAAGAATAGGTTATGTATTGATTTCAGGAAATTAAATCAGGTGACGAAGTCGGATGCCGAACCATTACCTCTGGTCGAGACATTGATTGATAAACTAGCTCAAAGTACATATTTTTCAAAATTGGACATGGCCTCAGGTTACTGGCATATCCCTATTCACCCAGATGACACAGAAAAACTCGCTTTTGCAACCCATAATGGATTATATGAATGGCTACGTTTACCTTTTGGTTGGCGCAATGCACCCAGCATTTTTCAGAGAACAATTCGTAGAATTTTAACTAAATATAAAATTACATTTGCTGCAAATTATTTTGATGATATTTTAATTTTTTCAGATAGCTATTCTAATCATATTGAACACATTCAACAAATTTTTGATATCTGCAGACAGGAAAACTTAAAACTAAAATTTTCTAAATGTTCCTTTTTACAAAAACAAATTCAATTTTTAGGATATGAAATTACCAATGGGATTGTCACTCCGGATAACACCAACATTGAGGTTATTAAAAAGCTAAAACCACCCAATAATGTAAAATCTTTACAAAGATTTCTCGGTTCAATTAATGTGTATCATAAATTTATTGACAAATATGCCACTATTAGACAGCCACTAAATAACTTGTTAAAAAAAAATACACCTTGGCAATGGACTGAGAAATGCCAAGAAGCGTTTGAAATGTTAAAAAGAACTTTAATTTGTAAACCTGTGTTGAAAATTTTTAATCCAAAAGCTGAATGTCATATTTATGTTGATGCCAGTCACAGTGGTGTAGGAGCGGTTTTAAAACAAACAGATGCTTCTGGTGTCCTATACCCTGTCGCGTTTCACTCCCGCTCATTAAAAGATTATGAAAAAAATTATTGTATTACTGAGCTGGAATGTCTCGCTATAGTGGATTCTTTAAATAAGTTTCATCATTATCTTTTCGGACAAAAATTTACCATACATACGGACCATGCGGCTTTAGTTTGGCTCAAAAATGTTAAAAACTTAAAAGGAAGATTGTTCCGCTGGTCTTTGCAGTTAAGTATGTATGAATATGATATTAAATATACAAAGGGCACCACAAACATCGAAGCAGACATGCTCTCTCGTGATGTACCAGATAACAATGTACAAAATGATGTTATTGTAAGCAATGTTGAAACTCAGGTATCACATCTCTTGCAGTTGAGTGAAATTACCGAGGCTCAAAAAAATGACAATTTAACTGGAAAGTTTGTCGAAATTAACAATGTTTTATGTCTTCGTAAAAAAGGGTTTACAAAGATTGTAGTACCTTTTTCTTTAAGACTGAAATTACTCAAAATTGCTCATGAAAAATTTGGCCATCCGGGTATTCAAAAAACAATTAATTTGCTCACCCCTGTTTATTATTGGCAAAATATAACTTCTGATATTAGTAATTTTATTAAACACTGTCATACATGTCAAGTAAATAAAAAACCTCGACAAAAAAGATTTGGACTTTTGCAATCAATGCCTCCGGTTGACAAGTCATTTGACTTGATTGCAATTGATAGTGTGGGTGGCCTTAACCATTACAATTCAACTAAAAAATACCTGACGTTAATTATTGACCATCACACTCGATTTATATGGGCTTTTGCTTCAAAATCAATTACAACAGAAACTTACACTAACTTCCTAAACCAAATTTTTCAAATTCAAGTGCCAAAGAGTATCTTAAGTGATAGAAATCCAGCTTTCACATCTTCTCATTTTAAAAAATTTCTTAAGCATTATAACGTTAAACAACTATTGACTACAGCACACAGACCAGAAACGAATGGCAAAGTGGAGAGATTAGGCCAAACAATAATCACACGTTTAAAATGTAAAATTAATGAATCATCTACAAAAGTTCCATGGCCTAAATTACTAAAGGAAGTAACTCACGAATACAACTTGACCCCCCATTCCGTTACTAAATTTCCACCAGCCTATTTAATGTATGGCACAATTCCATATACAAATCCATTAAAGGAAAGTATTTATCCTCCTGTTGAAGAGGCGAGAAAAATAGCAGTTCAGAGAACAAAACATTACCATGAAAGGAATAAAATACATTACGATGCTAGATTTGTGGATATACAATTTACACCTAATGAGTCAGTCATTTATGAAGAATTTAAATACCCTAATACTAGGAAACTGTCTCCAGTTTTCAGTGGTCCTTATAAAATCCTTAGCAAAATAAGTCTTCTGTATGTTCCCGATATAAAATGTAAGCACGGCAAAAAGCCGGGCTCTTCTTTATAATGATTGTACATAGAATATGTCACACGGTCTAGCTCCCTCCCTATGGGGAACTCCATATGAACAACAAATAAACTATTTTAAATCATTCGACTGTTTACTGCGTCCCAAGAATTCTTTTATAGCTGTTCCAACGATGCCTATTGCCATGATATTACATATATATATATATATACGAACATACTGCTCCTTTCTATGTAGTCTGTTTCCATCGAATTTCCATAACGCATGGACACTCCCTCTCATATTATATATTATATATATTATATATTTATGTTTGTGTATGTATGTAAGGGCCTCCTTCTGTATTAGGGCCCACCTACGTTGTTGAGTTTTGTGGCGCCGAGTTCACTCTCTATATTAAGGAACGATACATTATATGTAAAATCTGTCGGGCAGAGAGAGGGGGGGGAGAGACAGAGAGAGGGGATGAGTGTGGTATACACCACTAAGGGTCGACAACGCACTAGCTGGCTTCATCTGACATCTCTGATGTAATCTGATCAAAATAAATAGATGGGCAGGGAGCCACTGCTTACGCACGTCAGATGTGCAACAACTTATCTCTCAGACACAGCAAAAAAAAAAAGACCTTTTTTCCTCTCCCTTTTTATGTAAAGATTAGGAAAGCACGTGCGCAACAGCAAAAACCGCAATTACATTAATTGATGCAGTGTCACTCCCCAATTCCGAAAACTAACCCTCGCAGATACAGACCTGCGATCTGTCAGGGATGCAGCTTAAAAAAACTCTTGAATCATAATTTTAATTAAGGCGGTAAGCGTTCACTATGTGTCTACTTTGAAGCATACAGTCAAGAAATATTGTTGATATATCTAGCTTTAAGAGAGAAATGTATTGGAATCTTTTGATATTCCTTGATGATTAATGAAAATTATGTAGGCAAGAAATTTTAACTATGCACTTATATTATTATTTTGTCGTACCACAAGATTCAACACAGATGATTCGTCATTATCAAAGTTTTTTATTTATTTTTTGTTATAGCTTTGTGAAGAATTAAACTGTTGACTTAACTGTTTATAACTCTCCTAAGATTGAATATAATAACCTTATTTAAACATGATATTGGGATAAGTGATTTCGGATTTTATTTTAAAAATGGGTAATCATTTTTCTTTTCCTCGTATTTCTCTTGAATTTCGATCTCTCTGAAAAGATGCTCAAGCCACATATTGTAAGATCATCTAATGCTAATGGAAGCCCGAAAGTCCCACTTATATACCGATCAATGAGATTAAGTTTACTTAGTCCTTAGTTGTTGTTAGCCCATCCAACAATACATCATTTTTTAAAAATCTAATAAATCTCATGAAAGTTGAAATAGTGTGGAAAATGCAGTCCAGAAAATGAGTTTCAAAATTTGAATAGAAAATTATCTGAAATTAGCAGTCGCTTACTTTTTTTTTTTTATCCGTTTACTCCTTTCAAACATTTCATGCATTACAATCTCCAATCTGATATTTTTACATCATGTAATATTAATTATATTAAATTTCGAGAAGTTTTAACCAAGGGCCGTGGCTATTGGAAAAGCTGGAGAGGCTAATTTGTACCTGGATCACTACGAAATTTTTAAAAATGATATACATTCTATATACGATGAAATGAATTCTATATATGCATGTATTAAATAAAATCTATCTTCCCCTAAAGAACAACAAATGCTATCCCTGTTTTACCTCAGTAAAATTTGGTAAGAACTCTTGATAAAATTTCTGCGAAGTATTATTGTAATAATAGTTTCCTTTCCCGTTCAATAACTGAAAAGCAGGGAAAGTAGAAAAGAAGTATTGGCCAAGGGGCAATTTGACATCTTTATTGAGCCACCGATAGGCGCGGCGACAAACCAGTTTGTTCCTTTTACCAGAGCATAGTTATCCTCCAGGGTCCTCAGATTACGAGAAGTACACTTAAAAGTGGCGACGATGCCGGTAAATACCGAATTCGAGCGACAACAATTGCACAATTACATGGAACTCGGAACTACGGGCAAAGTGAATGGGTGTTAGGGCACCAATCACAAGCAATAAGTAGAGAGGAACAAGTACTTTTCCTTTGTCTGTGCTTTTAAATGAAGAACCCCCATTTTGCTCGGGGCAGATATCGTATAACATTTTTTGACGTGAAGAACGCCCCATCGGCTTCAAGGCCAGGTTCTTGCCTGAAGGAGACGGCGTTTCGAGGGGCCCCACTGCGAAAATAATTTTTCAGGATATTAGATATTTTTCAGGATCCTTTGTCAGGATATTAGTTTTAAAAGCAAATGCGACAGTCGAAAGCATTATCGGGGGTTCTAATTAAAGGAAATTAAATAAGCATCGAATAAAGCTAGAAAACTTTCTTCTAAAACTCTGTTTGAGTTCTAGTACATCCCCTTATTATATTTATACAGTGAAACAATATACTCATATAGCCTTAAAACTTTTGTTTTCAAATTTTTTTGAATAAGCAAAAAAAAAAAGGGAAGTTTCCATTATATATATATATATATATATATATATATATATATATATATATATATATATATATATATATATATATATATACATATATATATATACATATATAATATATATATATATATAATAAATATAATATATATATATATATATATATATATATATATATATATATATATATATATATAGTAAAAACAGATAAAACATAAAGGTAACCCAAATCATACAAAAAAACAATTTAACTGTTTAAGAATAACATGTCTTTTTCAACAGTGCGCACATTATCATTCGCCTGTACGCCAAACCTACGTTGCTCAAGATAGACACAACCAGGTTGGGATTATCTTGAAGATTTAAATATATATAGACAGAGAGGGAGATTGATAGATAGATAAATGGGCTAGCCATAATAAAAACAACGTTCTCTGTAAAAAGTTACAATCATTTGGAAATTTTTTTAAAAATAAGTACTCTCTCTGACACTTTAGATAATGAGTTTTATGAGTAGTATTCCTTTTTCAGGCTATGTTTTCTAATTTTTCTCTTCATATCAGGTAAATGACTATGAAACTATTTTCGACTTCTAAGACAAACACAACAAACAGAAACCTTTCTACGGCTATTCGATCGTAAAATAGCAAAGCCTTTTTTGCAGTGATTCCTCAAATTTTGGCACATATCTCAAATGGGTATCAAAATGATGACAGTAGCTCTACATCCGTTTTTAAAGAAAATTATACCACTACATCCGTTATTAAAGAGAAATCATCAAAAAAAAAATCTATAAAAAAATAAATAAATGAATAAAAGTTATTTATTTATATATTTATTGATAATGAACTTTGAAATGAAGTTCTGAAATTTGTCTTCGACACATTCCAATGTTTACAGCTTTATATCTACTTTTCACTCACAAGGTGATGATTTTTTTAAAATGTAGGATTACGTTCCTCCATAACGGTCCTCCGGAAAGAAAAATTTCAGACGTTAAAACCCTCCGTCCGTACCTCGCAAATTATAATTTTGGCAGCGCACCAAACCCAGTCTGTATCGCTTGGACAAGCAGTAAACAGTTAAACAGAAAAGTACCAAAATGCGATAAAATTTTGACTGACTGACACACACACACACACACACTCACATATATATATATATATATATATATATATATATTACGGTGTCTGAGTATGTTTATTGTATAGATTATACTTATCTGAAGCAATCTATTGGTGTTTAGACAGTATTGACACCGCTGAAGATGAAATCTTGTCTAAAATCTCTTTCAATCTTATCTTTTCATGTTTTTGGTTCCTGGCTGTAGTAGCTTTAGAGCTCATACTGATTTTTCTCTTTCAACTTTATTATATATATATATATATATATATATATATATATATATATATATTTATATATACATAACACATACATACTTATATACAAACAAAAGAGGTAAGCAACGATCAGTAATCCTACGTTAATAATCCACGGTAGTTTCGTTAGAAGAGACTACCTGAAATTTCTTTTTACTAATTTACACACTCTCCATTTTTCGCCAAAAATTAAGAGTTCTGACTCGAGCGTAAAATACGAGAAGAAAACTTTTCCGACTGAATAAATAAAAAAAATTTCGAAAAAAAAAAACTCGAAAAGCAAGGTGGTTACAAGAAAGTCATAAAGATATCAGATGAAGACGAGATCACAAAATCTCTCGCGAAAGCTGAATTCCGAAACCGCGACATCCTGGGAGACGGAATTTTTCGGGATTAATAGATGGGAAAATTATATCAGTGGAGGAAAAACGCACACCGCAATCCCAACCATTCACTACGTAACCCGAGATGTTGACCTTTTAAGCTGATTGGAAGCGACGAGATGCTTCTTTATTGCAATTCAATAAGACGATACCCCTCCCCCTCCCCCCCCCCTTTTCGCGAGGTGCTTTAACACGGATAAAGTTTCTCATTGCGTCGGATTCTCCGAGATTGGAAAGGATTGGATCGACGAGTAGGAGGCTCAGGGTATCTTAGGAGACACGTTGCGGTGGATATTGTATTTCTACGGCAGGAAGTGCTAGATGCCGTTACGAATAAAACTTTTAAAACAACTCGCAATGAAACAGTTAAATTATTTACGATAAGTTTCGTAGATTTGATCTCTTAGGTCTACTTTAAAAGGATTATAACAGATAATGGATGGTCGATTCCTTCGAAATTAGTCCTAAAATATTTCAATCGGGAATGTTAAATAATTTTATATTTATTTGCCCTTTGGTTCCCCATGAGTAATAAAAACTAATAAAAACTCACAGAAATTGAAAACTTCTGGGGTAAAAATTATTTCTGTGGTGGCCTTGGGGAACAGCGCGCTGGCTTTCGGTGCTGAGGGTGCTCGGATCGAATCCCGGCGTCGCGACACTAAAATGCCTCCGTTTGTGTCGTCCCTTCATGGGGGGTAATGCTGGTCCGCCTATATGATGCACCCATAATAAAATAGCCAGCAAAACTGCGGTGAATTATAGACGAATGTCTACACGACAAGTGTTAAAAAAAAATAAAATAAATAAATAAATAAATAAATTATTCCTATTAAGATGCGTAAACGTTCTAATAGACGTGTCTGTGTTTGTAAACTTAAGACTACTGAAAGCAAAACTGAATTTCTAATAGAAAGATTAAAATATTTTATCTATTTTACGATATTATTCGTTTGTTCTCATGTATCAAATACTTGCTTTTATCTCTTACGTACTATACAACATGCAATTATACATTGGATAGAAATTTACATAATGAAGTTTTTACTGTTAAGTGTAGGTACCTGAAATATTACCCTACAATTAATATGACTCTATGGCTCTTTAGGACCGAATAGACACTCTTCATTTCCGGAAGGTTCATTGGGTGATTTAAAATGCATTCACATATGCAGCCACAAAAGCTTTTGTATAGCTAGATACATAATGCATGTTTCTGTATATGTATTTCTCTTACGTAGATTTAGGGTCAGTTACATAATAGATGGATAATCTGTATATATTTGAACCTCGTGTTTCGCATATTTGATTATTCGGAAGTTTGACGTTAATGATTCCATATAATTTTTTGAAGAGCTTATCAGCCAACTGTCACAGTAAAATTACCTAATTTTATGAACTATAGATCTGTCTTGTTCAGATCAATTCAGTTCTGTTGTTGTTGTTTGTGCCCCCTGGACGGAGGTATTCCAGATCCATATAGGCTTCAGGCTAAAGGGCGCCGCTCTCGTTTATAATGGCACTTCAAGGGCCAGGGCCCGATTCAGCTAAGTGCTACCTAAATTTTGAAAGAACACCCCCCAGGGCGACATCTAGGGGGATCGTACCCTCTCCCACCTTCTCTGACCTCTTAGCGAGACTTCCGGGTCTACGGAGTTAACGTGCCCATATCCAACGTAGGCACGGAAGTATTTAGTGGCGCTTGTCGGGATTCGATCCGAGCAACTCGGCACCGAAAGACAACGTGCTACCAGTGGGCTATCTTAAGCCCTCAATACAGTTCTGTATTCAATTATTAATATCAAACTCACGAATCATCTTATTATAACTGAATCGTTGTGAACGCCGCTAACATCCTATAGTAGTTAGCATCACGAGCTTCAATCGAACGGGCTTGAGTTCAAATCCAGACTACGGAATACACGTTTTTTCTATGTTCCCTCAGAGGGACTGATGTTAATAACCATAACAAAAGAAGCCAACAAATTCATGGTGTGGATTGGGCGAAGGACGAAAAGGCAAGAGCTGCGGTATTCGAAAATGAAAACGCATTCTTCTGAACTGCATTTTTTCTGCGAATTATAAACTTTGAAAATTTTGCTGTTATATAAATATTGTAGAATACTTTACTGCATTAGCTCTTTCAAACGCCTAGTGCATTTGCATTTGTATTAGCTTACATCGTCGATACTGTGAAGCATAGATTGTTGCAGTACCGGGAACTATTTTACTTATTTGTGTGTGAGTGTGTTTCTTACTTAATTGTTGTTTTACATAAACAATAGTTTGAAGAGTTAAATTTTCAGCGCTTAAAGGATATCACGGTTTTTCCACTTTCACTCTACAGCCGATCATAGCGCAAATGGGAAACACCAAATGTTTCTAGAAACACCGATTTAGCTGACTTTTATGAAATAACCATGAACTCACATTCTTAATACAGACGGGGAAAATGTTTAATTTTCTGTAAATACAATTTTCTCGGATTTTTTTTAATCAGTCCGTTAATAGTAGGGCGGATGATTAAATACTTTATTTTAATCTGTATTTTTATTAATTGAGCATACTTATTGAGAAGTATATATACTTATTTTGTAATTTACAAACAGTGTTAAGTAAACAAGATTTTTATGTATCAACACGAAACATAACGTGAAAACTCTCGAGACAAAATTCACATAAAAAAACTATATTTTAAGTTGTATCATTTTGCGAAAGAACCTTACTCCTGTTTTAAAAAATAGAATGCTTAGTTGATTAATGCAGTTGCATTAGAAAGAGAGTGTATCCTTTTACCAACTTTTTCTAGATAAATTCACTCTTTTCCATTTTCATAAATATATTTTTGTTCGCATTATTCCTCTCATATCTAGAAATAACATTTTAGAATATGTTAGCGAAAGATAAAATTCTCAGGGGATAAAATGCTTACACGCCATGTGCTAAAAATTCGTTTTTATGACGTCTCCAACGTCGATACCGAAAAGCTGCGAACGCTCCATCTTCATAAACCCTTCATCCTACTAGTTTAAAAGCAATATCTTGTATAGATACTGAAAGCGCTATTTACAAGTTACATTCTTTAGCAGCGGAAGCTTTGCGTATGCTACAGAGCTCAAGAAAATAGAAATGCATTTCGTAAATTACGATAAAATCTTTCAGAATATAAAAGAAAACTGCAACTTTCTTCATAATTCAAAGTCTTTACTATTTCATATCCTTCAGATACCTTTTGTATAAACAACAGAGTACTCTTTTATTTCTTAAGCTTATATTCATTTCGATCGGTTCAGATCATCTTTAGACGGATTAGCCAAGCGTCGCGAATTGTAACTTCGAAGAGGAAGATAGCAGTAAACGACTTTCAGTAAATGCTTTATCCTGTTTATATTTCATATTACTCAACATCTACAATGAGGTTCGGGAAATATGCGTAAATATTTGAAATGGACTTTTTGCTAAGATAGCGTTTAAAACTAGGAGATAACAAAACAAAAAAGAAGTTCATTTATTGTTTCCCCTCGTGTGATTGAAATGCTTTTTCACGTATCCAGTTCGGTTGATTGTAACTTTTCAACTGTACGGAAATTAGCAAGAAATATTTCATCCACACAGCAACTGTAGACGCAAATTAGCAAGAAATATTTCATCCACACAGCGACTGTAGACGCAAATTAGCAAGAAATATTTCATCCACACAGCAATAGTAGGCCCCCCTGAAACTTCCTTGGTATAGGTATGGCAAATGTGATTATTGTGACGACCTCCCGATTTACTAGACCGGAATGAGGCGATGAAAGAATCTCCGATTCTGACGAACCGAAGTGAAATAAGGAACGGTAGGAATTTTGACGAAGGAACTGAACTGAAGTGAGGTCAGTAGGTGTCGAAAATGATTGACAATTAGCAGTCAGTGAGTTTTCCCGTCGAAAGCGTGTGACCTCCACTCAGTGCCGTCCACTTTTTTTTCGCTGTCTCTTATGTGCAAGTGATTTTCCGTCCTAGTGTTTATTTGTGCTAGTGAATATTCGTCGAAGAGATGACCTACCTTCACGACAGCGTCCTGTTTGATATACGTCTGTGAAGTGTTGTCCCTCGTCGTTTCAATGTGAATATTTTTTTCTTTGTGAAAAACAGCTGTGTTATTTCGTTACATTATACATAAAATCAGCAAAATATATATGTGTGTGACGTTCTCTACGACTGGCTGTGTCCCTTGGAACATCCCTTGGATAGACCGAAATAGGTGTTCGTCTGTAGTGTGAGCAAGTGGGCGATATAAGACAATCGCATTAGTGAATTCTGACCTTACGGAAACAACGACGTACGTTTTGAACCAACCATTAGTTCATGATTTCGGAGGTAAGAAGAATTCACCAGTACCAAGCCTTTCAAAATTTATAAAGATAGCATGGTGAGATATTTATTTTTAAGGTGTCTACGCACATTGGCTGAGAAATTATCGTTTTTATGAATTTTTGCAATGCTTCGTCATCCGAATTAAACAAAATATTTTACGATATGAAGGAACAGATAACATTTTCCAACTTCTAACTTAAAATTAGTATTGTTTTCTTCTCGATACAGTCTCTTGAGAATCGTACATTGACGAATTTGTAAACCCCTGATAGGAGACAAATTCAATGTGTTACACTTCAGTTGGGGATTTTATATACAGTGGTTAACTCTAACAATATTTTTCATTTTTATTCGTTGCGAATACAGGTATAACGCGCTTTCTGGTGAAAGTTTATTTTGTAGCATGATGCTATTTAAGAAAAGATCTTCGAAAGTGCCACTTTTCTCACTGAAAAGCAGTCCATAAAGGGTTTTTCCTGTAAAGTGATAGGCGAACAAACGAAATTAACATCCGGAGTTTATTCTGCAACGAAAAAAATTGAGACGTGCATCGTGTGACGGATACACAAGATGAGATTTTAATAGACGAATCTCTTTCTCTCTCTCCTACACTGTACATATGTGATGTTAACCACTACCTACCTCACCTTGTTACGTGGCCAAGTGATGGCTGAATGGCTAGGGCGCTGGCATTCGGTTCAGATCCTGTGGGTTCGAGTCCCACTATTGGCATGGATGTTTGTAGCCGTTCGGAATCGGCTTTAAACTGTAGGTCCCGGTCAAATTAGCCCTCGTGTAGCAAAAAATTGACCGTAGCGCTCCAAACTAAACCAAACCAAAACCAAACCTTGTTACGTGACCATAACATCTCTCAGACAGTGTGCTTGCTGTCTTTCCAATTTTGGTAAATAATACTAAACACCGCAACGCGCATTACTCCAACTTTCTGCTCATGATAGTAAATTTTTCACATGAAGGTGAACCACGGGAAACATACGTCTCACATTTTTATATTAAAAAAAAAAGTCATTTTCATTTCTGAAGAATAATTCGAGTATGTCAGTACACCTTTTAATGAACCGACGTGATGTCTTTCCCCTCTTGTGGTCTTATTAATAAGAAATACTAAAATATATTCTAAAGATTTCATTTCATTATAGTAATCTAAAAGTACATTACATTATAGTAATCTAAAAGTCTTCATTACATTATAGTAATCGAAAATTCAGTATTATCCTTTTAACAATGCCTTTCAGAGCATTGTTAAAAGGGTAATACTGAATTTTCGAAAGGGGGAAACAGAAAGCCGACAACAAACAAACACACTTGTAAAAAGAAAAAAATAACGGCCACTACTTTTAAATGTAAGTTTAAAGTCTTAATGGAATAGTTCTAATTATACAGCTGGACTCGAATTCGAGGAAAAGCAGGCAACAACAACAACAAAATACCAATTATTGCGGAAATTCTTTTCGCTTAAACTTCTGATCACAAGAATAAAAAATAAAGTAAAACACGTAACAGTGAAAATAAGATTAAGAAATGGATTGATGGCCGGCCTTTTAAACCACAATTTGTTGTCGTCTTGGGACAGTCTCTTTTCTTAGTCCAGGATTTCATAATCGGATCAAGAATGTAGGAAAAGCATTATTATATTTAAAAGACAGTCCCACCGGTCCGCAAGAGATAACCTTTGCATTAAAGGATTACGAGCTTTTAAGAAAGCGAAGTGAAGATGGGGGGAATCTCAAGCTTTGCATCTGACATTCTTCGTAATCCAAACTTTGAAAAAGGCGCATGGTTTCAGCCTTGAGTTCGTCATTTAGAGGATGTATCAAGCCCTAATAAAATAAACTTTTAACAATGTAATACTATGGAGTAACTACGGAGCACTAACTTGCACTAACGGCAACTGGAAAATAATTACAAGACAAAAAGAACTTTTTATATACCATGTTTTTAAATTTTCTGTTGAATCATATAAACTTGATTATTTTAGATTACTACAATTCTATTATTAATAAATACTTTTTTGAAATTGTTTTGATGAATTATCCTATCAACTTGAAAGAAAACGAAGTTAATTGGAAGTTAACTTGCGTTTAACTTTTCGTTCCCATTCCGGCCGGTAGATGGCTGTACCAGTCTACAAAACAAAATTAACTGAAAATAATAAAAACACGGTAAAAATCTGCTTAAAGATGGCTAAAAGTATTTAAAAAATGCATTGTCATTGTGTTCTGAGCTATTCTAAAAGTTTCAAATGTCTAGCTAGTCGGGAAGTTAGTTAAAAATCGATTGCAAGATTTGTTCTGGACAAACACACAAACACATACACAAACCAGAAAGCAAGTTAATAAAAACATGGAAATAAAATAAAATGTTAATGTTAATAAATAAATGTTAATAAAAACATGGAAACTTGCAAGTACGCCTACGCGTACTTGCAAGTGTAGTATTCATATAAGTAACTTTGGGAACAAGATTACGATGAAGTGTTCACGATACATGTCCCGCTGAAATATGCACAAAAATAGTGGTATAGTTAGTAATATTGTTCTAAACGTCTCAACTCTCGGATATTTAAAGGTTTCCCATTATGTATTTTATTATGTTGGCTGTATATGAAAAGGAAACCTCTACAAAGGACTGTCCTTTTCGTACCTTTAATATCATTCTCAAGAAATCATTCGTAGCTTTCAAAAAAATATTTTTTGCATTTAAGAATCAGAACTTTATATAAAACAGACAAAAAACTTTCTGACTCACAAAAATAATACAAATGAATGAATGATTGAAAACCGTTATCAATGTATTTTAAAATTTCGATCAAAAGCAAAATTAATGGAAATTTAAATTAATAATTTACATTTAAAATATAAATTTTAATTAAAAGATAACTATTTTTATTAAGTAATAATTTCATAATCACAGTAAAAACATTTAATTAAAAATACAAATAGTAAAAAATCAATAACGATATTTCCAAAACAATTTCATAGAAAAGCATTCTACATTGTACCTGGAATTAAGCTGCGAGAGATTAACCCTACGACCTAATAGCAGCGTGGCACATTGACAAGAATGGCAGCATCACCTTAATAGGGAATAAAAGTAAATTCGGTGATATTTTGATTGCGCTAAACATACGATGTTTAATCATACGTGATGTAGCTTTACTGTCTAGTTTTTAAGAGGCACCCATTTCCCTTTCAATGGGGGATCGGTGCCTGAAACCGAACGTTTACTTTAATCTTCAAATGGAAGGCCCCGGGTTGTCCCAATTGGTCGGCAGATCTGAACTGTCCGTCCGGCGCCCAGGTCCATTCTAATTAACCGAACAGGTGCACAACCATCGACTGAGTATGCAGGAATTGCTACGCGGTGACTGGTCCTCAAGTTCTACAAGGCATATAAGCGAAAGTTGTGGTAGTCGTATTATTGTCGAACTAATCTTCAGTTGGTGGTGTTGTTTTGACCAGGAATCGGCCACAAACCTTGAATAGTTTTGATCAGCAAATGGGTACTCTTAAGATGATCTTCAGTTGTAAATTTTATTTTCAATAACTTTCCTCGCATATTTTCTCATTTATTTCAGTCGATTTTCACAAAATATCAATAAAATATAAATTTTGGTTAGTCATTTTTCCGAAGATTCTCAGTTTTTACGTTGGATGTCATTTTTATATTCCCTGTTTGGCATTAATTTTCTCTGTTAATCAAACGTTATAAGGGCGTTATAAGGAGGGTTTTTTTTTCTTTGTTTCAGGGCTGTGACTTGAACCGCGGACTTTCCGATCTCCACAGACATATTCTCTAATTCAGTGGTACGCAAACTATAGGTAGCGAAATAATTTGAAAGGGTCGCGGAAAGTTTCAAGTAAATTTATATCATATTGAATTTTTAAAATAAAAATATGCTTTAACCTTTTCTATAATTGTATATTTGAATATTTTAATCTATAATTTTTATATGTTAAAAATATGATATTGTTAAATAAAGTGTCGAATAATTTTTCAAGGCTTTCAACCTATATGTGGGAGACTGGGTTTTCAAAATTAGTAGCTGTAAATATTAAACAAAGATCGAGACCTAACCTGCAAGATGATATGAGAGTAATACTCTCAAATATATCACCAAAAATTGAACAAATATTATCTGAGGTCCAGGCTTGTCATAATTTTTTTTCTATTTTAGTCATGCATAAATAAATGAAGTTTATAAGTTTCAATGTTTTAATATGAAGTTTATAATTCTGAAATCATGCTGTTTTTGAATTTCAATTTTAGTTTATTTTTACCTAAATGAAATACAAATTTATAATAAATTTTAATACGAAGTATTAGTCACATGAGAATTGCCAAAAATAAGTGCAGAAGGTAAGCAAGACATTTCTTATTGGTATTATACAAAGTAAATAGGTACCCAATATCTACAGTTTATTTGAAAAGTTTGTCAAAATTTGCTGCTAATTTCTTTTTTCTATTTTTTCGTTAACATTTTCCTAATTTTTCAAAAAAATTTTGCTTCTACCAAAAATATTTGCATTGGGGTCGAGTTATATTTTATTTAAAGAAAGTGGGTCTTAGTCAAAAAAAAGATTGCGAATCACTGATGTAATCAATAAACTACCCTGGCGATATGAGGATGTAAAATTTTTGAACGACTTTACTCACAATTTACTGAATGCACTCAGATGTGGTTTTAAACATCTCAAAGATCGATTCTGATGGTTCGTCGTAAAGGGTTCAGACCTGATGTCGAAAATGATATATACTACGAAAAGTCTAGTAGAACAAGTTCTGATCTCTTAGAATATCGTTACACGAATGAATAATTTCAGGTATATAATCAAGTACTGTCTATTTCACTAGACGGAATTGCTGACATCAATGAATTTCATGTAAATATAGCAAACTATCTAGCTTACATTACGTACAATACTCGCTCTGCATGTTGCCTTTTCTGGCAGAACTCTAAACAAAATTTCATATTTTTAAATGCATACCAAAAAAGGAAAATCGCCATTATTTTCCTCGGAAATAAATCAGTTAAAAGGTTATAATTGGGTCCTACATTTTTACGAATAAATCCGATAAAAAAATATTAGTAATAATAAATAAAGACTGCAGATTGGGTTTAAAAAGAAAAAAAGTAATGGATTAGCATTTGTTTTTTAAAACTACACAATTTTATTGTGCTTTTCAGAATTTTTTTCCATATTTTTTTTATAAAGATCAGAATGTCTTAATCGGATGAAGGCGAATAAAATAAAACTTAAAAAAACATATAAAGTTTAAAAGGCAACCTCTGTTGTTCGAGACAAAGATAAACTTTTGCATTAAAGGATTAAGGGCTTTTAAAGACAGTTAACAAAGACGAGGAATTCGAGTTCTGCATCTGACATTTTGTGTAAATCCTGAATTTCAACTGATGAACGAGATCTTTGTTTTAAAAGTTTTTCTAGGGAAACTGGCAGTAGCTAAAGAAGGCGATATTCTAAAAATTCAATTTTCTATAAGATAAGATATTGACTGCTACAAAAAATTGCTCGAATAATCGGAAAACACGTATTTATGTGACATAATGCATACCCACAGATGACGTCATCGATAACGAATGCCAGTTATATCGGGAATTCAAATATAAAGAAAGATCAAAATGTGCTCCTTTCTCACACACGATTTTAATTATGTTTTTACGTATTTCTTTGTATACTGATAAATTTATGCACTATATAGATAAGTTTGTACATGATTATTTTTATAAGTTAATTCCCCCTAATGAATAAGAATTTCAAATTTCTCCCAAGGCAACTGATATCACAATGCGTTTGTGTGTGGCAAATATCTTCTTCAAAACTGCTTACTCTGTAAGAAAGTGTTGCATAATTCAAACTGTGTACTAAGAAAATGTTTTTAATCTCATTGCTAAATCGCACAAAACAGGGTTATTTTAATTTCGCAGTCTCCATGGGGAGAACGGTGGAAATTACACCCCAAATTTGTTATTAATTGATACCCTTCTTGTCCAGTCCCCGAAATCTGTCGGGGACATTTTTACATCAACAGATTTAACGTGTATCATTTCCATGCGTCATTTCCACCATGCGTCATTTCCATGCGTCCATGGTAATTACGGTACTCAGGACTTGAAACCGAATTGATACCAATAATATCCACCTGATTTTTGCCTTTATACTCCCGTCGGAATCTATAGATCAGCTTTAGATGGTGAGATCGCGGCCATCTGCCAGGCCCTGTCACAACTCCGGCCACGTCTGGACTCCTTTTCGAAAGTTGTATTACTATCGGATTCAAAGGCCGCACTTCAAGCAATTGAAGCACCCAGCCACTCCCGAACTTTAACCATCGATAATTGCTTAAATCTCCTCAACTGGCTTGCCAGTAATAATAAGATAGTAGTTCTCCAGTGGATTCCGGCCCACTGTGGAATCCAGGGAAATGAGGCGGCCGACTTCTTGGCAAAGAAGGGGGCCTCTGTCCTTCAGAGAACTAATCCCAGACTTAATTTTAATAGTATTAAATGTCTAATAAAGAACATCTTCAGGGATTCTTTTCGCGAAGAACTCAAGGATGGCAACCTTAATAAACCATGGCTTAATCAGATTCTTAATGTCCCTCAGTGGCCTAGGATGAAATCTGTCGCCAAGTTTCGTCTGATATCTCGCCACGAGTGCCTGCGTAAAAATCTATGTCGCATCAACGTGGTTCCTGACCCACTTTGTACCTTGTGTGATCTTCACGAGGAAATTGACTTGCCACACCTAACCAGATGTCCTGCTCTTCTTCGGACATCAATCTGGGAATGCTACTGGATTGCTCGCTTTCATTTATAGATTTATTGTTGTCTTTTTGATGTTCAATTGTCTTTTAATGTGCCATTGGAAATTAAAAAAATAAAAAATATATCCACCTGATTAGCAAACTGCTTTTGACTCCTCGCCTTTATTGAGTGCCACCGTAACTTATCTTAGCTTAAAATAATACCAAAAATAGAGAGTTCAAAGTTTTTTTAAAAATGTATCTCAACAAATTCAGCAGTAGTCATATTATTTACAGAAGTTTTATCGTCATTAAGGGATCCATGCAGAAAATATATAACAGCAAGCGGAGAAATGGATATTTTTGTTTTCTTTTTTTACCTCTGAAATACTCAAGGAAAAGTATAGACTTCATCGACACAGTCTAGATTACTTGAATGAATCCCTTTATATTGCCCTATCATAATACAGCCGTATTAGGAAGACAAAGCTTAGGAAATATCGTTAAAACGTCAGAAAGAACAATTTTAACGCATTTTATACATATAAGTACGAAATATCATCGGTGCTAAAAAACTTTGCAACGGAAGATTGACTTTCGATATTAGCCATTCATAGAAACAAACGGAGCAATTCAACAATCATTAAACTCTATCGTTCTTTGAAAGTTCAGACCAACAAGTCGTAGGTCTGCAGGTGATTATGACAATAAAATAATCATTATCTAAACAACGCCTCTGTTTTTAATTTCCCTATTTCCTTATATAAAACTTTACATAATAAACAATATTTAGAGCAATTTACTGATAAATACACCCTAACAGAAAAAAAAGAACGAATAATTTATTAGTCGCTAAGCTATTACTGGCCTCGCCATGTGAAGGGGTTATGGGAAGCCTTCTAAATATGGTTGTTCCCAGCCCTGGAAGGGAGGAAGAGAGACGTTGGGTGTACAGACATGAACCCAGTTGACCTAAACACATAAGAACGATCAGCGATCAAATGGAGATCCCTTTTATGAATCTAGAAGAGAGGTATCACATCTAGATGCTGCGAAGATGCTCTGTGGGATCGCAGTGTGGACTTCGTCACAAATCCAAGCACTGAAGACAGAACTCATAATTTGAGTTGACAAAATCTCCAACGTTGAAAGGGGATGACCACTTAAATCCATCATAAAATGTCAAAGAGTGAAAAAAAATTTAAACTCTTAAACAACTCCACGTGAGCCATAAATCATAGTCTATATATATAAAACAGTTCCGTAACTGGCTGACTCACTGACTGACATACAACGCACAGACCAAACCGCTAGACCTAAAGGGCTGAAATTTGGCATGGCGATTCTTCTTATAGTGTAGGAGTGCACTAAGAAAGATTTTTAAAAAATTCTTCTTAGATTTTTTAAAATTAAATTTTTAAGCTGCTTTAGCAACTTTTTTTAAGTTTGCATTTAAAATAATAACTTGAGGGTTATAAAATTTATATCACGAAAAAGATCATACAAATTCCTTTAAAATGAAATCCTTTTCGAATCTTTACCTCTATTATCTGATTTTTGGTGAATTTTTAAAGATTAATTTTTAGAATTTGATTTATTAAATGCTGATCACGTGATTTCCTTTTCTGGTACTTTAAATAAATTTATCGTCACGTCTATAACAATGAAATAGACAAAAATATTTTTTCCCTTGCTAATGTGGCAGACGATTGGACATTATCCAAAAAAATATTAAAATACAGTAAAAGATATGTTCCTCAAACTGTACTATATTAACTGTACAATATTCTTTAGTATGTCCTGTTAGATTTAATTTGAATATTTTCTTCTACATTATTTTGTCTATAAAAATATCTCTTACGATATTTTTATAAATATATATATATATATATATATATATATATATATATATATATATATATATATATTCTTACATCAATTGTATACATTGATCGTCATATTTATTATATATATATATATATATATATATATATATATATATATATATATATATATATATATATATATATATATATATATAACCTGGTTTTCCTGGCATCTTCTCATCTTCAAAATACCTTTCAGTATCTCAAGAATTTGTCATTTTCGAAGGTGGGAGGGAGAGCCCAAAGTTTTTGTCCCCTTGCAATCACGCCTCCACCATCGTGAATATACTTTGATGGAGAGAGAGAGAGCGTCGTATACAAGCCCTTTCCGAAATACCTTTCCCCATTCACGGATTTTTCACCTCTCCCCGCCTCCATCAGTGGATAACCCCTGACACAAAAAGTGTTTTCGTCCCAATAAAGAACTGGCGGAGTGACAGCAGCAAGAAAATCGATAAATGTTGACTGCAACTCGATGCACAGGTAAGCTACTGCCATCTAGCGAGAGGTCCTAGTACAGTCACCTTTTCATTACAAGGTATCAGTTGAGGAAGGAAAAGGAAAAAAAAAAAAAGGAGGAGAGACTCAGCTCTGAAAAATTATAATCACAAAGTTTGACAAGCTTTAGGGGTATTTTTAATTACACTTTTTACGTGTTTCTTTTACCTATTAATATAATGTTTTCTATAAAAATATTGTTTTTTAACCATGAATGACCTTTTAAAAATCCATGTGTTTATTACAGCTGCACAAACAGACTTAAGTTCCAGAAGAAAAATTTAATTTTAACTCAAATGCCTTTTTTCGGGTTTTTTTTTTCCTCTTTTACGAGGTATTTCTCTGACTTCATTTGGAGTTTCTCCAAAAATTACGCTAGTGTAAGGTTAACAAGTTTTGGTTTTTTAAACGTAGATTTTCATACGTGAAATGCATAGAAAATGAATGTAGAATAATTTGTTAAAATGATCATCAAGGTTTGAAATCTCCGTAAAAAAATCTCCGTTGCTAGTAGTGATGCGACATCGATAACAAAACACCGATGTTTTGAAACATCGATATTAAACATTAAAACATCGATGCTAATAAAACATCGCCCAAAAACCATCGATGTTTTTAAACATCGATGTTTTAGAACATCCATTTTTAAAAACTGGTTTAGTAACCTCTAACATTAATGTTACTTCCGTTAGTCGTGGGGGGAGGGGGTGATTTAATTTTACTCTCTGATTGGGCAGACACAAATGACAAAAACTTGGTTGCTTTCGGCTACTTTGATGATTCAAAATTCTCGTTGTAAATACCGCCATGTTTTTCCTTCAAATGTCCAGATAAATTCGTGGTATTGCCAGAAGTTTTGAGGGACTTAAGGCAAATATTGCATTTCGCCAATTTGTCAGAGGTTTTGTAAAAATATTTCCAAATGGTACTTTTGGGAGGCATCTTACTAATAATATTAACGTCAACTTATATAAAACCAGAACAAAACAAAAACTTAAATGAATGCACTCGCGTATATACCATTTGTAAAATAAAACCCCATGGAAGGTTCTGGAGTGTCAGGAACATTCCAAGCGCTCTGATTGGTTCATTGGTTTTTAATTGCCATTTGTCTGTTTGCTAAGGAATCATTCCCCCTTTTGTATTCGTCCTTTTCAGAATTCAGACTTACATTTACTGAATGTGAAAATTATGCTACGTGGTAATTTTTTTTCATTACGGTACTTTTTCATTAAAAAAAAAACATCGAGACAACGTAAAACATCGAGCACAAAACATCGATGTTAAAAAAGCATCGGATTCAATAAATCGATGTTTAAAACATCGATATTTTTATCAAAACATCGACATCGATGTCGCATCTCTAGTTGCTAGTACCGCCCTCTCCCAAACTTAAAGAGCTCGCATATCTATATACACCGGTATGTACCGGTAGCAAAAATTTTGACCCAAATTTTCTCAAACCCTTTCTAGAGAGTCTGCATCATGTGGAAACACATATCCTTCTAAAAGAATTCTCCCCCATAGGATAATATCTCTATAAATATTTTTGTCTGGTTTACCATAGTGTCAAGTTATTAGAGGTATCAAATTATGATCTCCAATGAATGATTTGAACGATTGTAGCCCGGAAAAACATTGTCAGTTGCATTCACTTTCACCCAAGTCGTATTTAGTTCTAGTAGGAGAAATTTACCTTGCAATGGTTTTCATCAAAATCCCTGTCTTTATCAAAATAAAGCATAAAATAGATAATCTTTGAAACAGAACTTCTTAAATTAATTATTTTACTCTTTTTACTTATACACCGACTTCCTTCAGATTCTTTAACAAATTTAAATAATTTCCAAAGTCAATGTTTGTAACAAAATTTATGGTCAAAAATTCTCTCATAGAGGTAAAGCTACCTTGATTATACACTATTTTACTACAAATGATATTCTAAGAGGTGTTTTTTTTTTTTCAATTACGGCGAGAAGTTTGGAATCGTCG